>CM061141.1:264097632-264644706 GCA_030789695.1 Scilla litardierei | reverse complement strand
CAACAGTTGTAAGAGGTGGCGGCCTTTGGAGAGGGGCGGCTATGGATTGCTCTCGTTTCTCTTCTCTTTCGATAAATTCATGTTCGCGAGCTGTAGCTAGAACTTCAGTAAGTGTGCAAAGTTGGCGTCCGACCAAGTTCCGTCGAATCTCGATGTTTAGCCCTTGCTTAAAGCGTTGTGCTCGAGTTAGTGGGGTGTCAACCATCCCTGGAGCAAATCGGTTAAGCATAGTGAACTGAGCATCATATTGTTCCTCTATCATGGAACCTTGCTTCAAACCGACGAACTGGGCTTGTAGTTCCATATGTGCCTCGAGCAAGAAGTACTGGGTGTTGAAGTTATCAGTGAATGTCGCCCAATCAATTGGTCGTTGCAGACGACGTTTAGCAGAATCCCACCAAATGCGGGCTCCGTCAGTCAATTGCAACGTAGTAGTATCCACCCATGCATATTCCGTGATCTGGGCTTCTCTTAGTCATCCTCAGTGCTTCACAACCACTCTTCGGCCTTCAGAAGACCGTCCAAACCATTCCAAGGCTTTGGGTAGAGCGACCTGAATTGTTGTATTCCTCCTGCATGCTTGTGTTCTCCTCGTAAGGCTTGAAAAACTCTCGTGGTGCGACATCAGATATTTGGTGCATCGTGGGAGGTGGTCCGTTGTTGGTTTGGTTGCTAGCTCCAGACACATCAACTCCATTACGAGTCTCAGAAGTGTTTCTGTCCATCGTTTGAATGTCACACCTGCATACATAGGAAAACGTCAGCTTTGTTGATCATTATATATAGTACTTCCTGATCTTACTATACTGTTCACGAGGTATATTACGCGGACCTGCATGGGCCACCAAACTTGTAACGACCCGCTCTCAGGGGGCCATTACTTTTTTGATTAAATTTACAGGTCTGCAGATTACCAGTGAAAACAATATAGCCACAATACAGAGATGTACCAATACTCACACCAGCGTACATTATTACGGTCCGTAATAAAAATACAATAGACAACAGCACTCTCACACTCAGTACATGAAAGGAAGTACTGAAAGGAAAATACAGAAAGGAACTACAATACGCACACCAACTCAACTATCTCTGGAAATCAACAATCTCTGAATCAAACTCTGGCTCCTCAAACTCAGGAGCCTCTTCTTCGATCTGTACATCGTCAGCCGGTGCCACAAAATGGAATCGTATGTAAGTCACAATAATTCTAAACATAGAATAGAAGCAGTGCACAAGTATGACTAAAGCAGGTGCTAAAAAGTAACTACGTACAAGCAAACCAGAGCGAAAAGTAAAGTACTGAGCAAAACCTATGACAAGGCATACATAACAGGGTAGTAAAGGTAAGCAGAACTGAAAGAAGACTACAAACTGTACTATTGTAGTGCAAGCGGTGAATAAACTAAAAACTATGTGACTCAAGCCGAAGAGTATGATATGCAACCATTAAGTTCATCTCTTGCATGGGTGCGCATTACCCAGATGGAACTAACACAGGTAGGAGGAGGTATTTGCCGATGCAGGCAGCATGTAAGGTTTTACCGACACAAGCATCTATGTTTGTCGACGCAGCAGCAGTTAGATGAACTCCAATCACTCCCACACTCTCTTAAACTATGAGTTACCCCAAAACCCGAGAAGTGTCAAGTGTTCAACCCGATGTTCTAACATGAGATTCCAATACAGCTTCCAAAAGGACTTTACACAACATTTTATGAATAGTTTCATGTGACAAGTACGAAAGGCAAGGGCGAACGGGATAAGATAGTGATCTTAGAGAAATACGAGTTTACGTGCGATGAAAGGTTGTAGAAACTCATTTGAATGTATTTATAATCAATGGTTGCAAACTGATTGGTATTCTAACATTGATCCATGCATACTAGGCCAGTCAGTTTTGGCCAAGAAGGTCACTATCCCCGCAAGCAGGGTGTTCCAAACTTTAGCACAAACGATCCTAGACACCGGATGGTACCAATGTTAAGAACGCCAATTGTTCCATCGATTATATTAACAAAAAGTATAGTAGTTCATGTTTATTTTGAGTTCCACATTTATTAGATCTCTACCACTAAGATAGTTAAACTAAGATCACTAATTGACTTTCTTAAAACCAGAAGGAAGGTAATGTTGATGCTAAGAAATTTAAGGATAAAGACAAGTCCAACAAACATGGAATACAAAAATTGTTGGTTTAAGTGAATATTCTTCCTGAGATTTTAGTTTCCAATTAAATTAGGTCTCTAGTTGTTGGTTCAAGTCAATGACCGTTCTGAGGTGATATATGTCCTAATTTCATGCTCGTAATTTCATCCTCATACACTATCTAGTTTTTTAAATTTAGAATTCGATGTGACTTACCGAGTTTGAGGTGGTTGTAGTGGGCTGAAACTAGAGCTAGAGCTTCCAAGGTACTCTGTACGAGAATCGGTACCTGCAATCACAAGAATTCATCGATTATAAGCCGTACCATTTTCTACCTATTTATCTCGATCGTTTTTATTTTATAATAGATTGAAAAGGTGTTGAAAAGCGTTCTAAAATTTTATATGGGCTAGATATGAGAAAAATAAGTTTACCTAAGAAGGAAATATTTATCTGAAGCCTCTGCGTATTTTTAATAATTTTTAAAAGCTCAATATGAATTTAAAAACTAATTTTAAATAGTTATTGCAATCGTTCAATAATTTCTTCTGAATGAAATACGTATCAGAATGTTTCAAGTAAGCTGTCAATACGAGCGTCTCGTTAATTACTATAACATAATATTTTTACATATATCAGTTTACGTGAAAAATTTAAGATATGAATTATTAAGTGAAAATATCGTAATTAGATTTTAACTTTAAAAATTTACTGTGAAAAATATACTCCTCTGATCGAGATGAAATTAGCGCCGATGTGTCCGAAACGTCACGATCGATTTTCTGGGCCTTGTTTGGTATTTTTTTTATCTGTATATTATTAATTATCAATTTAAATCAGAAACCCCATATCATAAAAATATTAATACGTTCGTATTTACACGTATATGTTTGTAAATACGTATTAAAATACGTATACTACTCTCACCTTCCTCATGCAGCAAAGGCTGGGGGGTTCCGTGCATTTACGTCGACGACGGCGGCGTCGAAGGGCAGTGGGGGTCGCGGCGGTTGGTGGCGAGGTCGGAGGGGGTGACTGCGACAAGAGGCGGCGCTTGCGACGGCAGAGCACGGCGGCAGCCGCGAGGGGAATGGAAGCGAAGTAGGAGGTCTGCGAGGCTGCTACGGTGGTGTTGGGGCACCGCTGGTCATCGGGGCAGCGTCGACGATGCTGAGGAGGGTGTCAGAGTCGAAGGGCAGCAACGGCGGCGATCGAGCAAAGCAGGAGGCGGTGCTGCAGTGGAGTGAGGTCAGAGGAGACAAGGCGGCGCAAAGTGAGGGACAGTGGGGCTCCTTGGCACGGCGAAGGCTTTGCCAGGGGCTGTGGGAGCGGGGTCATCGCTGCAGATGGGCGGGGTTGATGAAGGAGTAACAGGGATGTGCTAACTGTGGCAGGAGCATGGTCAGCGGCAGACGGCGAGCAGTGTTAGAGGCTGTATGGAGGCGTGGAGTGAGGTGGAGAGGTAGCGGGGCTCGTCGATCATCACTGCGGCAGCGGAGCGACGAGGGGTAGTAACAGGAGGCTGGGGCGTTGGCTTCGAGGCAGAGGAGGCGACATCAAATAGCAGTGGTCCGCTGAAGGGTGTAGCGAGAGGGAGAGAGAGGGAAGGGGAACACAGGCTGTGAGAGAGAGAGGGAGAGAGAGTTTGTAAAATGTTTTTAAAAAACTTATTAATGAGTGATTAATGGGTAAGGAGGGTTTTTATAGCCTAATGGGTTCATGAACCCACTATTAACTCATTTAATGCTTTAATAATGGTATGTTAGAAATCTTGACCCTCTCCCCGTGCGCACGCTCAACCCTACCCCACCCAAGTGCACAAGACAAGTCTGTACAAGGGATCACTCATTCTGCTAGGTGAATGCCATATTGCACACAGGCTGTGTATCCGTACAAGGGATCACTCACTCTCTGGTGAGTGTCCTATTGCTCGCAGGCTGTGTATCCGTACAAGGGATTACTCACTCTCTGGTGAGTGCCCTATAGCCCGCAGGCTGTGTATCCGTACAAGGGATCACTCACTCTCTTGTGAGTGTCCTATTGCCCACAGGCTGTGTATAACAAGACACGACATGACAAGTAAGGGATTGTTCTTCTTAGGGGGTCCACACGCATGCACGCACAGGAAAACCCTAAGGTGTCAGTTGTTGTTGTTGTTGTTGCGCTTAGACTTCGTCGTCAAGTCTAAGCTGTCAAGGGGTGTCCCGAACGCTATCATTTCACGTCCGGTTCTCTTTGTTTACGTTTTAACAGTTCTAAGAGCCAATGGCCTAAACACGGCCGAAAGTACAAGTGAGTACACTTGCCTGCGGTGGCGAGTGCGTCGTTTGTCCGAGACGTCCCGTCGAAGCATCGCGTCGGCGATGGTCCGTCTGAAACAGGATCACGGTGATGTCAGATCGTATTTTTTGTCAATCCTATTACGGTTTGTTTCTAAATTTGGCGGGACTATCCTAACAGTCAAAAGTCACGTCTTTTTGATGATGTGTTCGGCCTAGATCGACGTCTATCATATGTGCACAGAAATTCAGTTCGTTCGTCGATTTTTCTACGGTGGACAACGTTTTAAAGATGCAGAAAATAACTTTAGTTCATGTTGATCAATTTTAGATTAGGTTTTGATGAGCTACGGTGTTGGTTTTACTACTCGTTAGGGGAACCAACCTCTTGACGTCGTTCAAAAGCGGAAGTCGGGTCTGAACGGCGAAGCGTCGGCGTCATCTGGAACTCCTCGGCCACGGGTAGCGCAGCAAGGCACCTCTGGAAAGCGAGGCGATGGCATGAAAATAGCAAGCTAGCGGCGTTCTCCTTCCGTTGCGGGTAGCGCAACGGATCTTCACGACAACGGCGACGTCGGCTAAAAACACGTGTGTCTGGCGACGCACGGAAACTCCGAGGGTCCAAGGAGGCTGTCGGTAGATGAAGTAGGATCAGTGGAAGATGCTCGGCCCGGTGGGTGGCCGACGGCATGAGCGTACGGCGGTGGGTGGCCGTGAGAAGCCGGGGAGGACAAATTCGTGCAACGTTCATTTTCGCGTGTATCAGCGGAAATCCAGCAATGAACAGTGACAACAGAAAGTTGCATAAGCTAAATGACTTCAAGATGAAGCCAACTGTGGTGGAGTCATCACCGGAGGTGGTCGGAGGTGGTCGTTCACTGGCGTTGAAATTCAGCACCCAGATCTGTCAAAAACAGCCAATACGGCTTGTTCCAACGAGTATTCAAGGAGCTACAGGTGGAAGAAAAACATAAGGGAAATTGCAGTTGGTAGGGGGGTTCGATAGAAGTCCAACAGCGGTAGGGTGGTCATCGTAGGTGGTCAGATGACCGGTGGGCGTGAGTTTGAAGTGACGGCGCGCAAACTGTCAAAAACAGCGGCTAGATCTGAGTTCCACGGGGTTTTCGAGGAGATCGAGACATGGGAAAAGGGTAAGGGGAGTTGGAGATGATTTGGAGGTCAGAGAGGAGTCCAGCGGAGGCAGCAGCGGTCGAAGGGGGTGGCCGAAGCGGCGGCAGTGGCCATTTTCCGGCGAGGTACGCACAGCAGCCAGAAAATCCAGCTTGGGCTTTTTATTGTGGTTTTAGAGAGAGAAAGGAGAGGAAAGAGGAGAGGGAAAGGAGGAGGATGAGTTGCCGGAGGCTAGGATGGTCGGTGGTGCCGCTGGTGGTGGGGGGAATCTGCACAAAACTGAAGATAAGTGGCGGCTAGAATGGGTTCATGCGGTTTCCTCTAGGGTTGTTTGAGTTTGTTTTTAAAAGAGAGAAGAGTTGCTATTCAACATAGGAAAGGGGTGTGTTTAGGCGACTAGGAGAGAGGGTATGTGAAAGGAGAGGGTGTAGTTATGGGTACCAAATAGTGGAGGAAATAATCTCATGATACGTATGAGATTCCCTAATGATTTCATTAAGATTTGAATTTTTGAATTAGATTTGGGCTAATTGGGCTATGAATTTTGATTAGCGATTTGGGTGGGCTAGGAGTGTCAGAAAAATACGAAAAAAATATGGGGACGACCATAACGAAGAGAGGCTCGGGGATACAGTGGTCAATCACACGTTTGGTCCACAGAACGAACAGAAAAATAAAAGATCCGGTGACTACGTCTAAAGCTAAGTCGATCTTGCAATCAAACTCGATTTGTGGGAGAACGACCCGTGAAATGACGTTCACTAAAAATCCCAAAAATAACTACTCTTCCATACAGTCACAATGACATATCACATCGTATAGTCTGGAACCAAGAAGAGGCCAAATAAAATACGGGTACGAAAAGAGTCGTACGCGTAGAAAATACGAACGGTCGGAAAGCGGCCGTTACATTCTACCCACCTTAGAAATGATTCCGTCCTCGGAATCACTTATACTAATAATATTAATATCTATATACACTCATGCATATAACTCTCATATTTCACATAATGATCGCTAATCCCATAACTTCAAACATCTTCCTCAAATAATTCGTCATAACTCGTCCTCCACTGGATAACGCTACAACTTGAACTACACCCTAGCACATAACTGTAAATCCACATTATCGTCTACCAGTCATCAATCATCTCGCCCCCAATACATTCTTCATCATATTAATTCATAAATTTATCCTTCGTAATCAATGAACCATCAAACTGCATCTATCCTTACCCCTATCATCTAATCTCCTAATCATATAAAATCCGTCTTCCTAACTATCCATTCTTCTCAACAAGTCGTGTTACTTCCAATGTCTTCTCACCCAACCTATAGTCAAATCGTGATGCTTCAAATGCCCTACTCATTTCATGATCACTTTAAATCATACTATACCTCCATAGCTACTCCTATCTATCACTCGTCCAAGTTTCAGGTCGATTAAGTACTCATCTCCCTGTGTATAATTTCATTCATCCAGAGTCCCCATCGAGTCCGTTACACATTGGTATCATTAATAAGTCTTGGACACCTCATTCTTTTCATCCAAAGAAATTCTAATCTAATATCTCTGTTATTCAAAACCAATTAATCACCGATACAACATATCTCATCTCACTCTAAGCCTACCCGCAAGCATAACCCTATAAAAAAATAGCTAGTACTAACAACATCATAACAATAAAAAAATAACACTCCTGAAGAGGGAAAGAAAAGAAAGGAAGTTTAAGGCCTATGACATATTTTAAAACATTGGGAAAATGTGTGGAGTTGTGGTAATGGATGGGGGAAGATAGGTGGGTTGTGATCTCGTGGACTAGTTTTAAAACATTAAAGATTTGATTTAAAAGAAACAAAAGTTTTGATACAAAAGACATGCAGCCAAAGATAAGCTATACTACAATACAAAAGACTAAGTCTAAGGAATTTCCTGCTATGACGCTATTCACACCAATATGAATACCATCATTCTGACAACTTCATACCTATATCACGGATAACACTGAGTATACCACATACATGATGCCAGAGACAAACACTAATATCCTAAAGGCAGCACACTCGTACAGGTCCACACACTCTACCTATATATATGCACCACGACGACATCACAAACCAAAGGCCCACTACTAAACTAGAGACGACACAAGCAACTACAAGCACTAATGTCTAAACAATAGAAAGGAAACCGAAACCAAAAGTATATGAAACAAGATCGGAAAGAACGAGCTCAGATAAGGCGAGGATAAGAAGATAGCTAGTTGGGTGGAACAAAATATTGCTCAAAATAATTAAATAGATGAAAGAAGGATTACGTGTAAAATAAGGTATCATATACTTTTATACTTCTAAAAAATATGTAGAACAAGGGAGCAGTTGGTAGAAATTTACAATTTGGAAAAAGAGTTAGACGAAGGAATGAAGAATAGGGTAAGGTAGCGATTGTTTCACAAATGAAAATAGATTTATACAAAGAGTTTTGAAATATGAGCAGATGAACATAGAACTGATATATATATATATATATATATATATATATATATATATATATATATATATATATATATATATATATATATATTGAAGTTCTCTTTAGTTTAGAAAGTATTCTAAAAGTACATATGCTAAGTGGTTAAAATAAATTTCGTAGTTTAGAAAAAAGTGATATATTGAATTTTCAAAATGATAACAATGTTTTAAAACTGAAATACGTAAGATACCTGTTAGAAATAATTACAAGATAGTAACTTGAAAATTTAGACCAAGGAGGTTTCAAAAATCCAAGAAGAAACTTCAATTCAACCGAAAAGCAAGAAATTTTAAACATATAATAAATGGTTTTCAAAAAAGTTAAGCTGAGCGAAGAATTTAATAAGGAATTTTCGAAAATACTTTTAGAGGAAACAGAATTGGCAAAGGGAAGATTCGAAGGATCAACGATAATTGTCAGGAAGCGATCACGTGAATCGGTGGATAGAAGTGTGATCGTATGATGAGTACGCCTAAGATATGATTCAAGAAAGCTATGATGGGACTCTACGGTCGATAACACAGAAGTGTAATGGTTGGAAAGATGCTAGAAATCCGAGATTTCTAATTATCGGGGCGTCTAAAGATCGGGAAAATCTCAACACTAAGACTCCCTAGTGAACTAGACTGTAATAAAGAGATCTCAGGGAAGGGCCCTAAGAAAATCAAGATCACGTTCTGTTGGGCCCGAAGTCGATGGACCCCGAGCGAACAACTAAAAGAAGGGCTCTAGAAATCTAACACGGTCAGAGTCAAGTGAGGGCTACTAAGGTATCCTAAGACGAGGATGACTAAATCTTAACCAATGCATCAAACTATCAAACCTAGATGTCTATCTAAGTCTTTCGACCATCTAAGACTGGGAAAACCTAATTTAGACTTGTTCATGGATATTAAATGAATACGGTACTCTTATTGTTCCGAACTTTTGCATGACCTGCATAGGCCACCACTAAAACCTGTCATGCCCCGCTTCCCAAAACTACGGAGGCGATACGTGACTAAGGCCCGCTTGAGCTGGAGCTGTGAAGCTCGGACCCAATAAGCGTTTGTGGGGGTACCATTCAAAAATTTCAGGTTCTTGTATATATATAATCCGGAACAACAAAAGTACAGAAAGAAAAGGATGCATTCATTTTATGATAGGGATAATATCCAGCATATGACAAGTCTAATAAAGGGAGCCTAAGCATGGCAACAAACTGCAGAAAAGGAAACTAATAGTGCGAAGCACCCAACCTAGGCAGAGAGTAAAGTGGTGCTACTCACCCAGACTAAAAATAGTAACCTCTAGAAGTCCGTAACGGTGGAGAACATCTAAGTCTGGTCTTCGTCAGGTACGTCCTCCGGGTCGACGTCCTTGGGCTCCACGTACTCCGGTAAGTCTACCTCGTCCACGAACTCCAGCTCAACACCTGACGTACAGCACCCAAGAGAAAAGGAACTGTACGTAAGGTAAAGTCTACAAGGGAATATTAGACTCTACTGCAAGTGTACTGTAATTTAAAACAATATTTTACTGGTTGATTAACATGCTGAGGTTATACATGGCAGTTATAGAAAGTAAACGGAGCATGGAAAGTAAACACGTCAAGCAGTAGCCGTAGCGTGTGCTACCGACTACGGGACTAACCTAAACGGGTCAAGACAAGACGAGACAAGACAAGACATGACAAGACACGTGTGACTCAAAGGGTTCATGCCTTACGGTTCGAGGGGGATCAGACCCTCTCCCCGTGCGCACGCTCAACCCTACCCCACCCAAGTGCACAAGACAAGTCCATACAAGGGATCACTCACTTTGCTAGGTGAGTGCCCTATTGCCCGCAGGCTGTGTATCCGTACAAGGGATCACTCACTCTCTGGTGAGTGCCCTATTACCCGCAGGCTGTGTATCCGTACAAGGGATCACTCACTCTCTAGTGAGTGCCCTATTGCCCGCAGGCTGTGTATCCGTACAAGGGATCACTCACTCTCTGGTGAGTGCCATATTGCCTACAGGTTGTGTATAACAAGACACGACATGAAAAGTAAGGGATTGTTCTTATTAGGCGGTCCACACGCACGCACGCACAGGAAAACCCTAAGGTGTCAGTTGTTGTTGTTGTTGCGCTTAGACTTCATCATCAAGTCTAAGCTGTCAAGGGGTGTCCCGAACGCTATCATTTCATGTCCGGTTCTCTTTGTTTATGTTTTAACAGTTCTAAGAGCGTATGGCCTAAACACGGCCGAAAGTACAAGTGAGTACACTTGCCTGCGGTGGCGAGTGCGTCGTCTGTCCGGGGCGTCCCGTCGAAGCGTCGCGTCGGTGATGGTCCGTCTGAAACAGGATCACGGTGATGTCAGATCGCGCTTTTTGTCAATCCTATTACGGTTTGTTTCTAAATTTGGTGGGCCTACCCTAACAGTCAAAATTCACGTCTTTTTGATGATTTGTTCAGCCTAGATCGACGTCTATCCTATGTGCACAGAAATTCAGTTCGTTCGTCGATTTTTCTACGGTGGACAACATTTTAAAGATGCAGAAAATAACTTTAGTTCATGTTGACCAATTTTAGATTAGGTTTTGATGAGCTACAGTGTGGGTTTTACTACTCGTTAGGGGAACCAACCTCTTGACGTCGTTCAAAAGCGGAAGTCGGGTCTGAACGGCGAAATGTCAACGTCATCTGGAACTCCTCGGCCACAGGTAGCGCAGCGAGGCACCTCTGGACAGCGAGGCGATGGCACAAAAATAGCGAGTTAGCGGCATTCTCCTTTCGTTGCGGGTAGCGCAACGGATCTTCACGACAACGGCGTCGTCGGCTAAAAACACGTGTGTCCGACGACGCACGGAAACTCCGAGGGTCCAAGGGGGATGTCAGTAGATGAATTAGGATCAGTGAAAGATGCTCGGCCCAGTGGGTGGCCGACGGCGTGAGCGTACGGCGGTGGCTGGCCGTGATAACCAGTGGAGGACAGATTTGTGCAACGTTCGTTTTCGCGCGTATCAGTGGAAATCCAGCAATGAACAGCAACAAAGGAAAGTTGCAGAAGCTAAAGGACTTCAAGATGAAGCCAATGGTGGTAGAGTCATCATCGGAGGTGGTCGGAGGTGGTCGTGCACCGGCGTTGAAGTTCAGCACCCAGATCTGTCAAAAACATCCAATACGGCTTGTTCCAACGAGTATTCAAGGAGCTACAGGTGGAAGAAAAACGTAAGGGAAATTGCAGTTGGTAGGGAGGTTCGATAGGAGTCCAACGGTGGAAGGGTGGTCATCGTAGGTGGTCGGATGACCGGTGGGCGTGAGTTTGACGTGACGGCACGCAAACTGTCAAAAACAGCAGCTAGATCTGAGTTCCACGGGGTTTTCGAGGAGATCGAGACATGGAAAGAGGGTAAGAGGAGTTGAAGATGATTCGAATGTCAGAGAGGAGTCCAGTGGAGGCAGCGGCGGCCGGATGGGGTGGCCGGAGCGGCGGCGGCGGCCGTTTTTCGGCGAGGCCAGAAAATTTGGCCTGGGCTTTTTATTGTGGTTTTAGAGAGAGAAAGGAGAGGAAAGACGAGAGGGAAAGGAGGAGGATGAGTTGCCGGAGGCTATGATGGCCGGTGGTGCCACTGGTGGTGAGGAGAATCCGCACAAAACTGAAGATAAGTGGCGGCTAGAATGGGTTCATGCGGTTTCCTCTCGGGTTGTTTGAGTTTGTTTTTAAAAGAGAGAAGAGTTGCTATTCAACATAGGAAAGGGGTGTGTTTAGGTGACTAGGAGAGAGAGTATGTGAAAGGAGAGGGTGTAGTTATGGGTACCAAATAGTGGAGGAAATAATCTCATGATACGTATGAGATTCCCTAATGATTTCATTAAGATTTGAATTTTTGAATTAGATTTGGGCTAATTGGGCTATGAATTTTGATTAGCGATTTGGATGGGCTAGGAGTGTCAGAAAAATACGAAAAAAAATATGGGGACGACCATAACGAATAGAGGCTCGGGGATACAGTGGTCAATCGCACGTTTGGTCTACGAAAAACGAACAGAGAAATAAAAGATCCGGCGACTACGTCTAAAGCTAAGTCGATCTTGCAATCAAACTCGATTTGTGGGAGAACGACACATGTAATGACGTTCACTAAAAATCCCAAAAATAACTACTCTTCCATACAGTCACAATGACATATCACATCGTATAGTCTGGAACCAAGAAGAGGCCAAATAAAATACGCACACGAAAAGAGTCATACGCGTAGAATACGAACGGTCGAAAAGCGGCCGTTACAACACCATTGTCTATTAGAAATACATGGTATCTATCTGATGGCTGGGAATGCTTACTAGATTTTCTAATTGGTTGTGGGTCATTAAAAGGAGCATTGGTATCTGGTTATGTCTCTTGATCCCTTATAGTTTGTGTTTTTGGAACTTCTTTTAGTTCTATCATATTGCATGATGTCTCTTCATCAAGAGGTTCCTTCTCCAAGAAGGTGGCATGCTATGCAACTATGACATTTTGTTCATCGGTTTGAAAGAAAAGATACACTTGAGAATTATTTGGATATTCCACTAACTTGCATATCATGGATCATGCTCTAGTCTGCCTGGATTGTACCTTTTCACAAATGCGGTACAACTGCATATCCCAACCAACGTAAAATTGGGTTTCCTACATGTCCATATCTTATATGGAAGGATAAGCACAGCTTTAGATTGAACCCTATTTAATATGTGTGTTGATGTTTCTAGGGCATATCTCGGGAAGGAAAGTGGTAACTTAGCATTACTCGTCATTGATCGCATCGTATTTAATAATGTGTGATTCCTTTTCTCTAACACACCATTCTGTTATGGTCTATTAAGAGGAGCACCCATTCACTTTTAAATAGGCAAGGAGACTTAAGTATTTTTCTTCTTGAACTGATAGAAGGATTTTAAACCGTTTTTTGTCTACTACTCTACTTCATTCTTATATTCCATGAACTTCTCAAAGGCATTAGGCTTGTGTTTCAACAATAATATGGATCCATACCTTGAGAAGTCATTAGTAAAAGTGATGAAGTCAGAATATCCACTTCTTACTTGTGTAGACATTGGGCCACATACATCAGAATGTACGAGGCCCAGGAGTTCATTAACTCTTTCTCCTCATCCCACAGAGTGTGTTTTAGCCATTTTATCTTTGAGATAAGACTTACAGGTTGCATATGATTCATAATCAAAAGGATTCAAGAATCCTTCCTTATGCCATTTACTAATTTTTCTCTCACCAATATGGCATAGTCTATAATGCCACAAGTAGGTTTGATTTGTGCGTGGAGCCTTTCATTTATTCATATTATGAATATGGAATATGGTGCCTACATTCAAAACGTATATGCCATTATTCTATGTACCAAAACCAAGAAAGATATTTTCATTGAACATGTTCTTAACATTGTCCTTCAAAATAAAATTGTATCCTTCTTTATCCAATAAAGAAATTAATATAATGTTGCATATCATGTTTGGTACATATAAACAATTACGTAAAATTAAAACTTTTTCGTTCATCAATCCAATGTGAAAATCACCTACTGTGATAGCATCAACACTTGCTCTATTTCCTACTTGTAGTGTTATTTCACCATCTCTAAGCCTCCTATTTTTTCTCAGTCCCTCTAGATGATTATAGATGTAAGAACAATCTCTGATACCAAATACCTAAATAGCAGAAGAAATAGAGAGTATTTTTTGAACAACATACACACTTGAAGATGAGGCTTCACCTTACCGCTTCTTCTTTAAGGACTCCAAGTAGTCCTTATAGTTCCTCTTCCAGTGCCTTGACTTATGATAGTAAAAGCATTCAATTTTTACAACCGCATCCTTCTTCACTTTCACCTTCTTGACGCCACCCTTAAGCTTAATTGCCTTTGTCTTTTCCTTGAGAATAGCCTTGGGATGAGGAGAAGATCTAGTAAGCATAACCAACATCATGTACTTCGAAAAAGAACTCTCTGATTGCCTCAACATATTAAGAAGCTCTGGAACTGAACATTCTAGCTTAGTCTTATTGAAGTTCAATAATAAGAACTGAGAGAATGTATTTGAAAGAGATTGTAGAATTATATCAATATATAATTCATTGTCTAACATAAAATGTACAAGTTCCAATTCCTTCATATATGTAATCATTTTGAGGACATGGTCTTAGACTGTGGTCCCAACCACCATCTTCGATTACAACAATATTCTCAAAGTATTAAATCTTATAAGTAGAGATTGCTCTTGACATAACTCATTTGTATGGAGATATATGGACTGAATGTATATATTCTTATGCCTCCTTTGTAACTCATTACTCATAGAGGCCAACACGAGGCATTTAGCAGTGGCACAGTTCTGATTCCAAAACTTGAAGAGTTCTACCTCTTCTTTACTAAACTCCTCAGGTAATGTGTCTAGTGGGGTTGCATCTTAGATGTATGCCATTTTGTTATATGTCAATACTATTTTAACGTTTCTCAGCTAGTCCTCATAATTAGGTTCAATGAGTTTGTTTTTGTCAAGGATAAGTTTTTGGACAGACATGATGATGTAAAATGATATATTTTAACAGAGTTACGATAATGTAAAGCAAATGTTCATAAATAATTGGACCAATTTTTATATAATTATATTTATCCACTAATTTTGCGAATATCTTTAACCTAAAAAGATTGACAAGATTATTAATATAATTTTATTAGGGAATTGGGATTCAACTATCATGAGTTTGATAACCTTAACATCATCAACAAGTATTTCACTCCAGAGAAGGTAGACAAACTCTTTGTCAACTACAACTCTTTGTAATTCTTAAGTATAGTTTCTACCACTAATCCTTTATGACCTTGACCTTCATCAACAAATCATAAAGTTTTATTCAAGTCCGTTCATGTACATTTCTTATTCAAATAGGGAGAGATACATGTACATTTGACCTTCATCAACAATGCCATAATCAATGCACCTACATCCATCTCATTGTAGCAAATGTACATCGCCTAGCATCGAAATGCTAATGGCTTGACCTTCGTCACAACCATAACCCTAATACTAAGTACTCTACACATTTAAAAGGACAAATTGCTGAATATTTCTTAAAGAATTTTAAACGTAATGGTATTAATATAATTAGAAAAAATAAATCATATTGACATTTAATTGGATTCAAAATTTAACGTTAATCAATTGGCTCGGTCACTAAAATGATGAAAGGGAGATGTTGCTTGACTAAAATATCAAATTCATGTTTCTTAATTAAGTAACCTATCAAAATATGCTTTTCTAAGACACAAATATGAAAATAAAAATTTAAAATCCAATAGTATCTGTAAGGGACCCTGTGGGGCTACACACACACTAAAGGGGGGTGAATAGTGTAATAGCAAGCAAAGTGCGTAATTAAAAGTTACTAAAATTAAAGCACAATAAGCAGCGGAAATTAAACAGAGTGCTCAACAACAACAATCGCAAACATATATATTTTGCCCTGGTTCCCCAAAACTTGGGTACGTCCAGCCACACCAATATTCACTATAATCCCACAAAGAGAAGTGAATACAAATCCCACAAAGGGATACACTCCCACAAAGAGAGAGACCTCACCAAGAGGATTTTGCCCTACACAAGGACCCAACCAACCTTACACGAGGGTCAAGACTCCCACTAAGAGAATCACTAATTCCCACTCAGAGAATTAGGGTTAGCCCTACATTAGGACACTAAACTCCCACTAAGAGAGTTACTCCCATAAAGAGAGTTATTCCCACAAAGAGAATATTCTAATCCCACAAAGAGATAAAGACTAATTCCCACAAAGAGAATTAGTGTAACAAAGGTGAAACGAAATAACACTTACTTATGCCTTGACATGATCATACCAATGCGATGAAGAAGGCATGCAAGTGAAAACTCAAGTGCTTGAGATGAGGCTTTGATTACACTTGATGATCTTTCTCTCTTCTAGGAATGAATGTTAACACTTCTCACTTGAGTGTATGAAATGAAGAGAAGAAAGATGTTCTCCAAGAAAGGAATGAGAATTAGATCCCTTGGAGACTTTCCCTATGAGCTAGCTTCAATGCATGAAGAGAAATATGCTCATGAGAGGGAAATGGGAGAGATTAGGAGTGGCTATTGATTATCTAAGATATTCAATATTAACCAAGAGTTCTACATGAACTAAGCCAACTCCTATAAATAGGAAGCCAAGAAGAGCCTATAAACACAGCTAAAAACCCAAAGGGAAGAAATCTGCAATGGCTAGATTTTGGCAGTTTACGGCAAGAACAGTCGACTGATGATCATTAGACAGTCGACTGATCAACAGCTAGAAAATATCCCAACGGCTATATTCTGAGCCAGGACAGTCGACTATAGAAGACTACACAGGCGACTGAAAAGCAGACAGTCGACTGTATATCCTTCATCAGGCGACTGCAGCAGGGATGGACAAGAAAGACATAGATGCACTCTTTTCCAGATAAGCATACAGGCGACTGATGTCAATAATACAGTCGACTGTCTTATAGTCAGGCGACTGTAATAGCTTCATCAATCGACTGCTGTATAAGATGGAGAAAAGAGAGAGAGAGATGCATATTTCGCATTTACGCCTTTCAGACGACTGATGGCCATTTCACATGCGACTGTAAATATATAGGTGACTGTAAAAATAGCAACAGGCGACTGTCTTGCAAATTGGGATGAAGCCCAGAAAATGCAAGAAGCGCACAGGCGACTGTCGACCAATTCACAGGCGGCTGTAAGAATACAGGCGACTGTAAATTAAACATCAGTCGACTGCTGTGAAAAGCTCAAGATGAATCAATAGAAAAGTTGACTTGAGTAGTACATCACAGTCGACTGTAGAAGGCTCGACAGGCGACTGGAAATCACCCAGTCGACTGTAAAACCTTCAGCAGGCGACTGCAGGAGAGCCAGAGACTCCAAACGAGTCTTTGGGCAAGATGACCCTATTGGGTTGGATTCTATGATAATCCTAAGGCTCACAAAGATGGTGAAATGCAAATGCATGAGAGTATGACCATCTATCAAGGCATTACAAAAATCCTAGACTTAAAAAGAGAAATGTAAGTAATAGAAATTACATGGATTACAAATTGCATCTCCTAGAGTCTAAGTCTTCAAGCTCACTATACCTTGATGCTCTCCATCATCTCCAAGCTTTGGCATTCCTTGATGAGCTTCCCTTCATCAAGCTCCAAGCTTTGACAATGCTTCTCTAGATGTCCATCCATCATCATGATCCAAGCTTTGGCTTCAATAGATGATCTGCATAACTTCATCCAAGCTTGAGCACACCATCACTCTTGGAGGTCTATAAGATATCCCTTGTAATATCCTCCAAGCATTATGCTTTATCTCATCAACATTTAATTATTAAGATAAACTGAGACTAAAACATAAGATTGATTAGCACACTAACATAATGTATTGATCATCATCAAAACAACGTTAGTCTTGAACCCAAGAACTAACAGTATCAACAAGACTTTTGTAATTCTAATTTAAAGTTGGGTTTTACATCTACTAATTAATCCAATTAATAAGGTTTTGCTCTCTAGGTTTTACGAATGCAATATTTCATAGTAATTACTTAAATCAATGTGCAACGTCCTACACTGTTAGGTTAGATAACTAATAGCAACGTGGTCACATGATCCTAATAATGATAATGCACCAAGCAAGAAGAAGTTATTCTTAATAAATTTCCATAACAATCATTTGGACCATGTGGCGATGTCGTATATTATTAGGTTAGATAACTAACAGTAAAACGGTCACATCATCCTCATAATTATTATGCACATAATTAAATTGTTGCAAAATTATTGCATTACAGAAAATTAGGCATACAAGACTAGTTATCACATAACCATAAAGGATCATATCTTTAAAAATAATTTCAAAACTCTTTTAAAATTATCCTAGCATAATTATCATATAAAATTTCACTTAAATTTATTTCCATCAAAATTATGTTATCAAATAATATTAAAACATGAAAATAAAATTCATATGCATCTTTTAGATTTTAAATTCATTACAATTAAAATTTCTCAAATTCTAACCGTTGTAATGCAAAAAATCTAATCTTTAAGAATTTTTGTTTTAAAACCTACGTAAAACTTGATTTTGCAGCAAGGCTCGATATCACTATAAGAAAACAACATTAGGTTTTCTAATCTAATTAAAAAGGCAAAAGCATGAAAAAATCAAAATTTTCAAATGCCAAGCAAATGAAGCCAAGATCTATTACAAAAACCATGAAGTTTAATGTTGTAAATAAAAAAGCATACCTTTGCATGGATATTCTTTCACGTTATCCACAGATAGAAATCTTTTCCGGTAAAGTCATCCGAGCTCTTTCACCAAGTAGGCGTGATAGAAGATTCACTCTGATGATGTAGTCATTTCCCAATTCTCAAACCTTTCAAGAGCTTAAACTTAGCCCCCAAGCGTTACTAGTGCTTAGGGGAAAGAGAAGGAGAAAACTTTTACTTTAGAGAGAAAAATTCTAAATCTTTCCTCTTAGAGATCTTGGATGCTAGGATCTTTGATCTCTTATTATTGATTGATTGGCGCATTGGAGAGGGGATGAGATGATCTCTTTATATAATGCTTGAGAACCGTAAAATCCAGTGCGATTAGGAATTCAAATTGGAGTCCAACACTATCCCTAAACACAAAGGATAAAAGAAAGCATTTTCATGAAGTCCTCTAATCCTTTTGGATTTTGGATTTGATTCAAATTCTTATCCAAAAACTAGGTGGAATTAAAAAAACAAACTCCTTGAAATCCTACAACTCTTGTGATTTCTAATTCAAGTCAAACTCTTTGTTTTTTGGAATGGTTACAAATCTAACAATATGATTAAATCCACACTCAAATAAATCCAAACCCAATATCTTAACTAGGCCATGTTGCATGATGCTCAGTAGGGCACACACTGCTTCATGGGCTGGCATCCTGGCTAGCCATTGATTGGCTACAGCCAGGCTAGCTGGCCGTAAGCCATCAGCAAACTGCTAGCTAACCACTGACCACTAGCAAGTGATGGTCTGCCTAGTTCACCAGTGATGATGCCTCATCGATGGCATTAACTAAAGTATTGGTTTATGAAGTTTTTAGCTTTCATTTTTGTATAATGTTGTGTAATGTTATATAATGTCTTGAATTTTATTAAGTCTTAGGAATATGTTGAAACCTTTTGATAAAGCCCACACACACTTAGGATTAGACCAAAAATGATTGAAAAATGTTTTAAAATATTTTTCCTAAGTTTTTCAAGATAAAATCTCATGTATCACATAATAGCCGATTATCCAATCTATGATAGCCGACTAGCAGGTAAAAGCTGGGAAGTTTCTGCCCTGTCTTATCCGCATATCCCTTTAGGATATCCGACTATCAGCCCTAAGATAGCCGACTATCTCCTAGCCCTAAGATAGCCGACTATCTCCTAGATATCCGTCTAAATTAAGCCGGATGTCGATTTTATACCCCTAAGGTCCCAGAAAACCCATCATTCTACACTACTGGATAGGACATACCGTGATCAAACGGCAGATCTCGGATCTCTAAATGGTGGAGGCAGCTGTTCTATCAGCTCTTTGTGCTCCTCTACTAGCTGCTTTGGGCTAGGCCTCCATCGGCCTTCTTGGATTCCAGCAACACAGTTCATACCGTCTCCGTAAAAAACCTTCATGTGTACTGTGAAAGATGAGCTGCATCGATCCAAGTATTGTCTACGTGCCCTGCAACGATAGAGTTCCAATATGGGTCGTCGTAATGAATAAAAGAATTAAAATCTAAAGGACAATGTGAATCTAAACTATATGGAATTGAATGTTGGGATTCAAAATGCAGGGCATGGTTTGATGGGAACTTCCCTAAAAATATTGCTACACTCTAGTTCATGCAATGCCTCAGGAGGAGGGGGAGTGGCTGCGGGGGCAAATCTAGAGAGGAAGAAGATTCGGGCTCGATGTAAACCATTTTGCACTCGCCTTCACTCTATTCATCCTTGTTTTCAGGGATTACAGGCTCTATAGGCCTCCCTGAACTCTGTGGTTCCTCTCAGAAGTCTTCATGAATTATAGTGTGGTGTGCATCCTGAGGTGAAAGGGTGAATGCTGAAACAAATTGATGGGATGCACGGCTCGAGCTTCGTCAGAAGCTGTAAGCTCTCTCCCTTGCACGCATCCTCCTCACCACCAATATAAAAGCATGTAGCAGTTCTCCCCTTGTACTATACACCTCAAATTGGTGGGATGTATCTGAAGGAAGACATGGCTCAGGCTCCTCGACATCTTCAATATCGCTCTCGCCTTCAATTATCTCCACTCACCATCACCGCTGATAAGTAAATTTCATCATGTCACTGTCATAATCAACGTGCACCCCATCGTCCATCTCCTCATGCTTATCCAAATGTCGACACTCTATCTCCTCTACTTGGCGCCAATGCACCCTCTCATTTGGCTCCTCTTGATATTCCATAAGGTCGCATTGGTAGGAACTCCCAAATGACTTATCAAGCTGGCCCTAGATCTGTTGAAATGTATCCTCAAAAGGAATGCTATGGCCATAGTTTTCATATCTAAGTGACTGATCTCTAGATGACACGGGTTGCTCACGCTCTACAAGTCCACCAAAAAACTCAAGGCAACCTCAAGCTCCATGTCTAAAAATGCGCCATTACTCATCATCTTTACATACTTTTGTACTTGCAGTTGCAGTCCCTCGTAGAAGAATCCAATGAGATGGTGCGACTTGAACCCCATTCTGTGGGCAGTCAAGCAGGTACCCATTGAACCTCCCCCAAGCCTGATAGAAGAACTCTTCGTAAGCTTGAGCAAAGCTTGATTTCTGCTGCTTTAGTGCATGCTGTCTCTGTGCCTATTTCAAGAAAGAAAGAAGAAATGCATTAAAGAACTCAGTTTGAAAAGATAACCAAGTAGATCATGAGTCATGAGGCAATGAATCAAACCAATGCATAGCATAATATCTCAAAGAATATGGGAAATATCTAAAAAGTAGTCTATTAATGTACGGGTTCCCAACAAACAAAGAGTGGCATATCTTTCAAACTCACACAAGTGAAAATATGGATTCTCCTCCTCAGTACCGTGGAAGACCGGTAGGATTTGGGTTAACCCAACAATAAAGTTTGAACAATATGCATCACGATCCATAATACTTTTAAATTTTTAAATTTTTAAAGAAAATAAAGCTAAAGAAAACAAAATGACATGTTAAGTGTAAAATAAAGAAATAGAAAAACTCACATTAAAGAGATGGAAATATCACACCAAGATTTCCTAAATCAATCACAAATGCGAAATGTAAAAACTGTTGTTCCCTGCAATGGCGCCAAAAACTTACTTTCCTCAAAATATTGCAACTCCCAAGCATAGGAGGTCAAGAAATAATAAATCTGGTGAGTCTGGGGTCGTATTCCTCAGGGACAATTCGCTCTGCAATTATGCAAATTACTTTATTAAGGAAGATAGTGATGAGACTAATACTGTCTCAAGATACCAAAGTGGATGATAGGATTGGTAGTGTGGAGAGTGATCTAGGATGCGCAAACAGTCGTTCGTCTATTGGGGAAAGAGATATGATGGTTTGTATGTACCATGAGGTCATCTAGGGTTAATGCTAGTTGTGATTTCAATGAGATTACTCCCAGTTTCTCCTCCCTCTCGGGAGTTATCTTCCCTCTCAAGGTTTGCATAAGTGGCCTATCTGTTGGATATTGGACTCCCCGGATTTGGTTTTGGATGATGAACAAACATAAATATATCGTGAACTAACACTTTGTGAGCGCAGTTATAGAGATCGTCGCCAAATTCATATGAATATCATTACGACGTCTCAAGACTTCTCAAAACACGTGATCGTATGCCTAAAGCTTCGTTGAAGCTTATGGACCATTTTAGAAGTCATGAAGATTCGATTGAAGCATTTGAAGACGGTATCGTCAAGTTTTATTTATAGTCTTTAAGCTTCTTTCGTAGTATGTTAAGCCTTGAGTAGGTCTTACGGTTTAAATCTTCATAACGCTCATATCTTAGCTCTAGGATCTTAGTTGAAGTCCATACAATTCTTCCTGAAGCTTCGCGCTTCGATTCGCGACTTCTTATGCATGTTAGTTGGTTCAAGAAGAAGAACTGACCGACTAGATGGTGATCTAGTCGGTCGGCAAAGCTTCTTGGACCGACTAGTTTCAGTCAGTCATTTCCAAGCTCTTTACTGTTTACAGTTAGTCGGTCTAAGTTGACTCACCGACCGACTAGTTTGTGAACTAGTCGGTCAGTGATGCTTCTGTGACCGACTACTTGAGCTTTCCCTGTACATGCACATTTGAGCCTAAGCTACTGTTTATCATTAGTCGGTCTGTGTTCATTGATCGACCGACTAGTTGATGAACTAGTCGGTCAACTTTCCTTCTTGGACCGACTAGTTTAGCTTTACTGTTGTAACGACTGCTTTTCATGTATCTGGATATAATATAATATAATATATGTTTTGGTGGATTTTCTCCTCTTGTGTGGTTTTCGTCTCCGTAGCTTTCATTTTCGATCGATTCGTTGTATTTTCTCGTTTCTTTCTTAGGATCGTCGATTTCAAAGTATGTCATTCGTGACGGGCTTCATAACGGTCGTATCTAACTATTAGATCAAGCCTAGGAGTCTTAGGAATCGATCCCGGGGCCCCGCGCTCCGTATCGGAACTTTTTGTGCTCATTAGCCGGTATAAGAAGGGGCACCGACCGACTAAATGACGATCCAGTCGGTCGGCAATCCTTCTTGGACCGACTAGTTAGCTTTCTAAATTTCCCAGGAGTTACTGTTTATCGTTAGTCGGTCTAAGAACGTTGGTTGACCGACTAGGTTGCAAACTAGTTGGTCGGCAATGCTTCTTTAACCGACTAACTCATCATCTTAATTTTAGTTGAGCTACTGTTTACTCTTAGCCGGTCTAAGAACGTTCATCGACCGACTAGATGCTAAACTAGTCAGTCAGTATTTGTTCATGGACCGACTAACTCTAAAATCCTATTTTCGTTCAGGAGTTACTGTTTGCACTTAGTCGGTCTGCGTTGGTCGACCGACCGACTAGTTGCCAAACTAGTCGGTCAGTGGTTGCTCTTTGACCGACTAACCAGTGTTGAAACCCTAATTTCTGGGCAGCCGCCAGCCCATCCTATTTAAACCCAACCCAAACGATTTCATCTTCTCCAACACGACCCAAAACCCTAAAATCTTCCCCCTTGAGCCCCCATCTTCCTCCAAGCTTCATTTCTCCATTCCAAGCCCTAAATCCATCATCCAAACCATCCATCCACTCTATCTACCTCTCATCTTCCCCAAAATCTCATCAAATCCATCAAAATCCCCAAATCCCCCAAAACCCTAGTTTCCCCAAACTTCTCCAATCTTTTCCAGATCTGATCCTAGGGTTCCCCGGAGTGTTTCTTCCGTCTCCTCTTGGTAAGAAATCGATCTACCGTTGTTTTCTTAACCTATTTATATTTTTATGAAACCCTAATAAAATTTCATGTTGTTTGATGATTGTTCCCCCAAAACAGCGATTTCCCCGTAGATTGGCATCCGTGTGACGAAGTGGTCGTCATCCCCGGTGCTAGGCAAGTGAAACTTGCCACTTAGGGTTTAGGCCATGTTTTAGGCCATTTTCTTATAGTAGGCGTAAAAGAGGCTAGGCGACGAAATGATACTCGCCTAGGCACAAATTGGGGAACTAGCTTGACAACGAAGCTAGTTCCGACATCTAGCATGTTGCACAATTTCCATGTCATGTTTACTTTCCATTAACGGTACGCAAATTAATTGTCATGTCATTGCATTCTTTAAGCGTTTCTGTGATTGCGTAGCTTTGCTACAAATGCTTGTGTTCCTGGCTCGTGTTTCAGAAGCGGGCCATGTGTTGGTTGATAGCCAATGCCCGAATTGCGTGTTTTCGGCTAGGTGCACCCCTACGCCAAATGTTTAATAATGCGAGCTCATGTGCGGGGCAACCCCAGGCTCACTAGCTGAGTTCATTGTGCGGGGACCCTGGCTCCATTACGTGTGGGTATTGGGGGTAAGAGTTAAGCGACCAATCAACTGGGAGTCTGCCCGATCAGCAACTGCAGTGGTAAGGCGTAAACTCTTGGGTTTGGGGTAGTTGTTAAGCGGCCAATCAGCGAATGTGAAACCATTCAGCTGTAAGGCGTAAACATCTACAAACAACGTGAATAGTGAATTGATTGAGATTGATAGTAGCGTGGCTACTCTTGTCTTGTCTTGTCTTGTCCCGATGATTGTTCTCTTGTACAAATTGTCTTGCCATGTCTTAAATTGTGCACTCATGTTATAACTGCCATGTCATGCATACTAAACTGCTAGGTTGCTAGAGCCTTACTTTCAATTTCCTTGCTCAAGTCTTTTAGACTTGCTGACATGTGCCCCTTTACTCTTTTGGGTGACACATGTTAGATCCTGAGCCCGAGTACCTTGTTGAGGACGAGGTGTTTGCTGACGCCGAGCCCGAGCTTGTGTTTGACGGGGAGTACATGGACACTGGGGACCAGTCCTAGTGTCTTCGTTGTGTTTTACTTTTGTTAGACAGTTGTTTTGTTATCGGTGCGTGGCACCCATATTTTGTTATGTCGTTTCTTTTGTTGGCCTTGTTATGGGCCTTAGACTCTTTTCTTTTAGCCTGGTGGCTTTTCTGGATGTTGGACTTATTTTTCTTGTTGGACAATTTGTGAGATGTGATGTTTTATAATCAGTCTCTTCTTGTGTTATTATTGTTATTCCGTTGTGGTTACAGGGACCTGCTTATGTATTTATTGACGCTTATCGGGTTTGGGGCTTCACAGCTCCACTCTCGTGCGGACCTTCTCACGTCTCGCCTCCATTTTAGGGAAGCGGGTCGTGACAGGTTTTAGTGGTGGCCCATGCAGGTCCTTCTGTAACTTCGATTTTTGGAATAGCGATAATAATATTAGAATGTTCAATAAATTAAGTTCGACGTCCGATGTCATAAGCTATGAGTCTAATCTGATTCGTTTTCTGTGTCACTAGGTGGCAGGAAGACGTTTCACCCGTGGTGGGGGTAGTGGTGTGATCCCTCATGATGAGGAGCCTGAGCGGGAACCCACCAGTGGTGAGATGATGCGGATGATGCTCCAGATGATGCAAGTGCAGCAGGGCGTGCTTTTGCAAGTCCAGAATGCTCCACTTGCTCGAGCTGCCTGGGCTCTTCTGGATGTCCCTCGCTCTGAGCCAGGAGCGAAGCAATTTTGGGAGCTGGGTCCCGCATATTTTGATGGTTCTGAGGGTCCTCTGGCTGCCGATGAGTGGATTCGGAACATCGAGGACAATCTGAAGATGGCCAAGATCACCCCGGCTGGATGGGTTGATTTGGCGAAGAGGCAACTCAAGGATAATGCTCGGAATTGGTGGGATGTGGAAGAGAAGATGTTGGTGGAGCCGATCGTCTGGGCTACCTTCAAGGCCAGATTTGAGGGTGAGTTCTTTCTGAAAGCTGCCAGGGAAGAGATGCTGCAGCATTTTATCGATTTGAAGCAAGGGAGCTCGTCGGTGGACATGTATCACCAAGAGTTCATGAGGCTGAGTCGGTTTGCACCAAAGATGGTGCAGGACACTGAGGAGAAGGCTCAGAGGTTCCTGCAGGGGCTTGCTTCGGAGCTCCAGAGTTTTGTGACCTCTTCTGACCGGGAGTCTTATCGGAAGGTTCTAGTAGCGGCTAAGAGGCAGGAGCTGCTCGTGAACCAGAGGAGGGGGTCTGTTGTTGGTGCTGGGAAGAGGCATGTGGAACAGGCGAGAGCTGTGGTTAGACCTGGATTCAGGCCTAATCAGTCTGCTCAGTTTAAGAGACCAGGAGGGCCTATTCTGAAGTCTTGCCATTTCTGCGGCAAGCCTGGCCATATCAAGGATCAGTGTCGGAAGTTTTTGGGCCAGTGTCTGGTTTGTGGAGATGCTTCCCATGCCGCGAAGGATTGTCGGCATGCGAATCAGCTGCGGAGGGCTCCTGTTACAGCTCAGCCGTTGCAGCAGCGAGCGTCTGTTCCTGCTGGCCGTGGAGCAGCTCTTGTTCCGCAGGGGCAGGCTTTTCGGCAGGCTGTTCCGCCGAGGAGGCAGGCTTTTCTGATGACCGCTGCGGAGAGCGAGGCTGTGGATGAGGTTATCGCAGGTAATCCTCAATCTAGCTGTTACTTTCCTAGCTGGTTTTGATTGTTAGATTATGTTGTTTGCTTGAGCATGGTTGTTTGCTAGACTAGGGTTTGATTGTTAATTGCTTGATTAGGTGTGGTTTTGGTTTGCACATTTCCTGCTCGAGTCCTCTTTGACTCTGGTGCATCGATGTGCATTATTTCTCGGAGTTTCGTGGAGAGGCATTCCTTGTCGACGTTCCCTCTTTCCAAGAGTTGGAATATCGTTACAGGGAATGGTGTGGTCTCGGTGCATCGTGGTTGCAATTCTTGCTCGTTGGTGGTCTGTGGACATGAGCTTTTCGCTGATTTCATCGTCCACGACATCATCAACTATAATGCAGTTCTTGGGATGGACTGGATTGCGAGCTTCTATGCTACGATTGACTGTCGGAGAAAGAAGGTGGTGTTCGAGATTCCCGGACATCCAGTATTTGAGTTCAGTCGTGGTAGCAGTTCGCTTGGTCCTGTCAGATTTCGGGCCAGGCCGGTGGAGGCTGCGGCTATGCAGATGGAGCTGGAGCGGCCAGCTGTGGTGCGTGATTTTGGCGACGTCTTCCCCGAGGAGATGTCTGGTTTGCCGCCTGATCGGGCTTTGGAATTTTCTATCGATCTCGTTCCAGGTGCGCAGCCGATTTCAAAGGCGCCGTATCGTATGGCACCTGTAGAGTTGGAAGAGTTGCGGAAGCAGTTGGATGAGCTTTTGCTGAAGGGTTATATTAATCCTAGTGTGTCTCCGTGGGGAGCACCGGTGCTGCTAGTGAAGAAGAAGGATGGTTCGCGTCGCATGTGCGTGGACTATCGGGAGTTGAATGCGGTGACCATTAAGAATAAATACCCGTTGCCTCGCATTGATGATATTTTTGATCAGCTTGGAGGTTCGAGGGTGTTTTCAAAATTGGATTTGAGGAGTGGTTACCATCAGTTGAAGGTGAAGAAGGGAGATGTTCCGAAGACAGCGTTCAGGACGAAGTATGGACACTATGAGTTCGTGGTTATGCCTTTCGGCGTAACTAACGCGCCCGCAGTTTTCATGAATCTGATGAACCTGATTTTCTACGACTTTTTGGATAAGTTTGTCGTTATCTTTATTGACGACATTCTAATCTATTCGAAGTCGGAGGAAGAGCATGCCTCGCACTTAAGGACGGTGTTGGAGATCTTGAGGAAGCATCGGTTGTATGCTAAGTTTTCGAAGTGCGAGTTTTGGCTGGATCGAGTTGCTTTTCTCGGGAATGTGGTGACTGGAGATGGCATTTCAGTGGATCCCGAGAAGATTCGGGCCATCAGGGAGTGGCCTGTTCCGTCGTCTGCATCTGAGATTCGGAGTTTCCTTGGACTTGCTGGTTATTATCGACGATTCATTAAGGACTTTTCTCGTATTGCTGAGCCGATGACCAGGTTGACGCGGAAGGATGTTGCTTTTGTTTGGTCGGGTGATTGTGAGAATGCTTTTGGTGTTCTGAAGGAGAGGTTGACGACTGCCCCTATTCTTGTTGTGCCTGATCGCAGCGGTGGATTTGAGATCTTTTGCGATGCTTCTGGCAAGGGTCTCGGTTGTGTGTTGCATCAGCACGGGCATGTTGTGGCGTATGCGTCTCGTCAGCTTAAGGTTCATGATAAGAATTACCCGACGCATGATTTGGAGTTGGTTGCCGTTGTGTTTGCTCTTAAGATTTGGAGGCACTTCCTGCTGAGTGAGAAAGTGAAGATTTTCACCGATCACAAAAGCTTGAAGTACATTTTCACTCAGAAGGAGCTCAACATGCGACAGCGTCGATGGTTGGAGCTTATGGCGGATTATGAGATTGATTTGCAGTTTCACCCTGGCAAGGTGAATGTGGTTCCGGATGCTTTGAGTAGGCTTCCAGCGGTGATGATTTTGACCTCGCAGTGGAGATTGCAGCAGGATTTTTGTGAGTCTGACGTGGAGATTGTTCTTCCTGGGGAGGCTTCGTCGTTGATGTACATGCAGGTACAGTCGACGATCGTGGATCGGATTAAGGCTGGCCAGGCTGAGGATCCGAAGCTGATGAGGATTCGGGAGCAGGTGGAAGCCGGTCTGCGGACTGACTTTTTGATTCATGAGGATGGCTCGCTGAGGTTCGGAGCCAGGTTGTGTGTGCCAGCTGGGGATATCAGAGAGGAGCTGATGGTGGAGGCACACAGTTCGCCGTATTCTGTGCATCCTGGTGGCACCAAGATGTACCAGGATCTTCGCCTGAATTATTGGTGGCATGGTATGAAGAGGAGCGTGACTCGGAGTGTAGCCAAGTGCTTGGTTTGCCAGCAAGTGAAGGCGGAGCATCAGCGTACGGCCGGGTTGCTACAACCGCTTCCGATTCCAGAGTGGAAATGGCAACACATCACTATGGATTTCGTGACTGGACTACCTCAGAGTCCGAAGTAGAATGACGCGATTTGGGTGATCGTAGATCGATTGACCAAATCCACGCACTTTATTCCGTTCCGAGTGGGACAGTCCACTGAGGCGCTAGCGAGGAGATATATGGAGGTAAAATTCTTTTACTCACCGTTTTTATTTCCTTTTCCTAGCTTGGATAGTGATGTAACGTGAGTCGTGCAGGAGGTTGTGCAACTTCATGAAGTCCCCGTGAGTATCGTGTCTGACAGAGACACGAGGTTCACATCTCAGTTCTGGCAGAGTTTACAGAAGAGTTTGGGTACGCGTCTGAGTTTCAGCACGGCGTACCATCCGCAGACGGATGGCCAGTCCGAGAGGACGATTCAGATTTTGGAAGACATGCTGAGGGCGTGCATGTTGGATTTCAAGGGTTCGTGGGAGGACCATCTGCATCTGGTGGAGTTTTCCTACAACAACAGCTTCCAGGCGAGTATTGGCATGGTGCCTTTCACCGCTCTTTATGGGAGGAAATGTCGATCGCCATTGAGTTGGGATGACGTTGGTGATCGGGAGTTGTTGGGACCTGAGATGATCATGGAGGCCGTGGATATCGTCAGGAATATTCGGGAGAGGTTGAGGATTGCGCAGGACCGTTTTAAGCATTGGGCGGATGCTAAACGTCGTCCTTTAGAGTTTCAGCCGGGCGACCATGTGTTCTTGAAGATTTCCCCGAACCGTGGTGTGATTCGTTTCGGGAAGCGTGGAAAGTTGAGCCCGCGATACATTGGACCGTTTGACGTTTTGGAGAGGGTTGGCGAGGTAGCTTATCGCTTGGCCTTGCCGCCATCTTTGGAAGGAGTTCACAATGTTTTCCATGTGTCGCAGCTTCGTCGATACATTGGCGATCCGTCTCATGCGGTAGATTTCTCGGAGATTACCGTTCGCCCCGATATGACGTATGACCAGCATCCAGTGCAGATTCTGGACAGGCGTCAGAAATCGCTTCGGAACAAGATTGTCAATCTTGTGAGGGTGATTTGGCGACACGGTTCACCTGGAGAGTCTACTTGGGAGAATGAGGATGAGATGCGAGAGCGTTTCCCACTTTTGTTTCCGGACTCGTGAGTGTTTGGAAATTCCGAGGACGGAATTTTTCTTAAGTTGGGGAGGATGTAACGACTGCTTTTCATGTATCTGGATATAATATAATATAATATATGTTTTGGTGGATTTTCTCCTCTTGTGTGGTTTTCGTCTCCGTAGCTTTCATTTTCGATCGATTCGTTGTATTTTCTCGTTTCTTTCTTAGGATCGTCGATTTCGAAGTATGTCATTCGTGACGGGCTTCATAACGGGCATATCTAACTATTAGATCAAGCCTAGGAGTCTTAGGAATCGATCCCGGGGCCCCGCACTCCGTATCGGAACTTTTTGTGCTCATTAGCCGGTATAAGAAGGGGCACCGACCGACTAGATGACGATCCAGTCGGTCGGCAATCCTTCTTGGACCGACTAGTTAGCTTTCTAAATTTCCCAGGAGTTATTGTTTATCGTTAGTCGGTCTAAGAACGTTGGTTGACCGACTAGGTTGCAAACTAGTCGGTCGGCAATGCTTCTTTAACCGACTAACTCATCATCTTAATTTTAGTTGAGCTACTGTTTACTCTTAGCCGGTCTAAGAACGTTCATCGACCGACTAGATGCTAAACTAGTCGGTCAGTATTTGTTCATGGACCGACTAACTCTAAAATCCTATTTTCGTTCAGGAGTTACTGTTTGCACTTAGTCGGTCTGCGTTGGTCGACCGACCGACTAGTTGCCAAACTAGTCGGTCAGTGGTTGCTCTTTGACCGACTAACCAGTGTTGAAACCATAATTTCTGGGCAGCCGCCAGCCCATCCTATTTAAACCCAACCCAAACGATTTCATCTTCTCCAACACGACCCAAAACCCTAAAATCTTCCCCCTTGAGCCCCCATCTTCCTCCAATCTTCATTTCTCCATTCCAAGCCCTAAATCCATCATCCAAACCATCCATCCACTCTATCTACCTCTCATCTTCCCCAAAATCTCATCAAATCCATCAAAATCCCCCAAAACCCTAGTTTCCCCAAACTTCTCCAATCTTTTCCAGATCTGATCCTAGGGTTCCCCGGAGTGTTTCTTCCGTCTCCTCTTGGTAAGAAATCGATCTACCGTTGTTTTCTTAACCTATTTATATTTTTATGAAACCCTAATAAAATTTCATGTTGTTTGATGATTGTTCCCCCAAAACAGCGATTTCCCCGTAGATTGGCATCCGTGTGACGAAGTGGTCGTCATCCCCGGTGCTAGGCAAGTGAAACTTGCCACTTAGGGTTTAGGCCATGTTTTAGGCCATTTTCTTATAGTAGGCGTAAAAGAGGCTAGGCGACGAAATGATACTCGCCTAGGCGCAAATTGGGGAACTAGCTTGACAACGAAGCTAGTTCCGACATCTAGCATGTTGCACAATTTCCATGTCATGTTTACTTTCCATTAACGGTACGCAAATTAATTGTCATGCCATTGCATTCTTTAAGCGTTTCTGTGATTACGTAGCTTTGCTACAAATGCTTGTGTTCCTGGCTCGTGTTCCAGAAGCGGGCCATGTGTTGGTTGATAGCCAATGCCCGAATTGCGTGTTTCCGGCTAGGTGCACCCCTACGCCAAATGTTTAATAATGCGAGCTCATGTGCGGGGCAACCCCAGGCTCACTAGCTGAGTTCATTGTGCGGGGACCCTGGCTCCATTACGTGTGGGTATTGGGGGTAAGAGTTAAGCGACCAATCAACTGGGAGTCTGCCCGATCAGCAACTGCAATGGTAAGGCGTAAACTCTTGGGTTTGGGGTAGTTGTTAAGCGGCCAATCAGCGAATGTGAAACCATTCAGTTGTAAGGCGTAAACATCTACAAACAACGTGAATAGTGAATTGATTGAGAATGATAGTAGCGTGGCTACTCTTGTCTTGTCTTGTCTTGTCCCGATGATTGTTCTCTTGTACAAATTGTCTTGCCATGTCTTAAATTGTGCACTCATGTTATAACTGTCATGTCATGCATACTAAACTGCTAGGTTGCTAGAGCCTTACTTTCAGTTTCCTTGCTCAAGTCTTTTAGACTTGCTGACATGTGCCCCTTTACTCTTTTGGGTGACACATGTTAGATCCTGAGCCCGAGTACCTTGTTGAGGACGAGGTGTTTGCTGACGCCGAGCCCGAGCTTGTGTTTGACGGGGAGTACGTGGACACTGGGGACCAGTCCTAGTGTCTTCGTTGTGTTTTACTTTTGTTAGACAGTTGTTTTGTTATCGGTGTGTGGCACCCATACTTTGTTATGTCGTTTCTTTTATTGGCCTTGTTCTGGGCCTTAGACTCTTTTCTTTTAGCCTGGTGGCTTTTCTGGATGTTGGACTTATTTTTCTTGTTGGACAATTTGTGAGATGTGATGTTTTATAATCAGTCTCTTCTTGTGTTATTATTGTTATTCCGTTGTGGTTACAGGGACCTGCTTATGTATTTATTGACGCTTATCGGGTTTGGGGCTTCACAGCTCCACTCTCGTGCGGACCTTCTCACGTCTCGCCTCCATTTTAGGGAAGCGGGTCGTGACAGGTTTTAGTGGTGGCCTTGTTCTGGGCCTTAGACTCTTTTCTTTTAGCCTGGTGGCTTTTCTGGATGTTGGACTTATTTTTCTTGTTGGACAATTTGTGAGATGTGATGTTTTATAATCAGTCTCTTCTTGTGTTATTATTGTTATTCTGTTGTGGTTACAGGGACCTGCTTATGTATTTATTGACGCTTATCGGGTTTGGGGCTTCACAGCTCCACTCTCGTGCGGACCTTCTCACGTCTCGCCTCCATTTTAGGGCAGCGGGTCATGACAACTGTACTTGCCAATTTTTCACCTAACTTACTGTTTATCGTTAGTCGGTCTATGCTCATTTGGCGACCGACTAGTTGGTGAATTAGTCGGTCAACATTTGTTCTTGGACCGACTAAGTCAATTTGTGCTCAGACTTCAGTTTTATCTGTTAGTCGGTCTCAGTTGAGTAACCGACCGACTAGTTGTGCAACTAGTCGGTCAGCGACTCTTCTTGGACCGACTAGTTCCTTTTGTTTGTGCTTCAATCTTTTGGCTGTTCTTCCATTAGTCGGTATACGTTAATTGACCGACCGACTAGTTGATGAACTAGTCGGTCGATAGTTGTTCTTTGACCGACTAGTTGAGTTCAGAAAAGAGCCGTTGGAGCATTAATTGAAACGTTTTTCTCTCTCTCTCCTCTATCCTATATATACTTGTTGAGCTGCATTCATTGCACTCAAGGCTGATATTATTGCAAGTTTAGAGATCAAGAGAAATCATTCCAAGCTCATTCAAAGCTCTTTCATTCCATTCAATAATCTCTCCTCACTCTTACTTCCAAAGAGAGATTCATTGAGTGTGAAGCCTTCCAAGCCAAGTGCTTAATTCTAGGTCACCAACATCCCCATAGCTCTCCATCGCTGATCTACATCTTGGAGCTAGGGTTTGGTGCCACTTCTTCTTCCTCAAAATCATCCTTGCCCTAATTCGTAAGCATTACTCAAGGCATAGGTATTTTGTCGGTAAGAAGTTCTATTTCATTTCAATTTCATATTGTAAGTTTCACTCTCGGTTGTGAGAGTGTGGTTGTGATCCCGGGTTGTGGGAGTCACAAATTTCTTTATGTATGATTTGACTTGTGAAGGTTTTTCACAAGTATTTCATAGTGAAAATCTTGAGTTAGGGTTTCTAACTCAAGTATCCGGAGGGGATCCGGGTGGTTGGGACGTAGGATCACCGGGAACAAATCGGGGAGACTTGGGTGGATCCGAACCCAGTAATATCGTTGTTTGCGATTGTTTCTTTGTTGTCTAACATTTACATTTCCGCATTTTCCGCATTGTTTGGTAGAGTTTGCAAGTAATTAGGAATTAGCCTCTTAATTATTTTAAAGTACTATTCACCCCCCCTCTAGTACTTGTGCAGTAGCTTAGCAGGGCATTACATTTGGTATCAGAGCCAAGTCTATAGCTATGTCTGCCAACGACAACAAGACCGTTCGTCCACCTTCCGACTATAGCACCTTCAGGAACCGTGAAGGAGTGTCTTCGGGGATAGAAGGACATTCCTCGACGAGGCATCCATTCTTCAACGGTACCAACTACGGGTACTGGAAATGCCGGATGGAAACTTTCCACCGGAGTGCATCTCTATGGAGGGCCACGATGAAGGAATACGTCGATCCTACCGAAGAAGACTTTGAGAAGTGGACTCCCGCGGAGGTCGCCGCGGAAGTGAGCAATGCCAAGGCAATGAACGCCTTGCAATGCACCTTGGAACCCGAGGATTTCAATAAGATATGCACATGTAAGAGTGCGTATCAAATATGGAATTCCCTCCTCATATTACATGAAGGGACAAGTAGGGTAAGAGACTCTAAACTCGTTGTAGTTAATAGAGATTACGAGTTGTTTCATATGATACAGGGTGAGAAGATGAAGGAGTACTACGCTCGCTTCGTCGACATCACAAACGAGTTGGAGGCTCTCGGCAAAACCTACACCCAAAAGGAGAAAGTCTCGAAGATCATCGATGGACTTCCTTCTAGTTGGGAGAAACGGACCTTCGCCATCGAGGAAGGTAATGACATGAAAACATATACCGTTGTTCAACTAATGGGTACTTTAATGTCATACGAGGTTCGTAAGGATAGCAAGCTTAAGTTGCAAGACAAGATGAAGTCCTACCTAAAGCAAGACGAGCCAAAGAAGAAGGCTATTGCTTTCAAGGTCGCTCCATCCACATCCACATCAACCGATGATGAAGACTCGGAAAACGAGTTGGACTTGGAGTCCATGGCACTCATGGCCAAGAAGTTCAACAGTTTCTTCCGAAAAGGTAACTATAAGAACAAAGCTAAATTTGGTTCTTCTAACGCCTCTTCTTCTCCTTTGTGTTTCAAGTGCAATAAGCCAGGACACATGAAAGCGGAGTGTCCTCTAAATAAGCAAAAGGAGAAGTGGAAGGCGCCGAAATTCGATAAGTCCAAGAAGTACAAAAAGGGGTACAAAAAGGGACTTGTCGGAGCAACATTCACCGACTCCGAGGATTCCTCAAGCGGAGAGTCGGACGATGAGAAAGTGGAGCAAGCGCACATGTGCTTCATGGCAAGAGAGGAGCATGATCAAGGATCCTCCTCTTCCGATGATAGTGACGACGAAGGCGATGAGGTAACTATGGATGACCTTAGGAATGCTAATTCTCAATTATGGTCTAAATACACTAAATTAGTAAATAGATATACTAAGGTAAAAGATGACCTAGCTAGCATTCAAACCTCGCCTAAGACTATCATCACCAACAACAACACCGTTGTTGAAGAGTTAAGAAATGAGATTTCTAATCTCAAATCTAAACTTGAACATGTTAGCATTGAAGATCCGGAAGAACATAGGATAGCGGATTTGACTTCTCAAAACTCGACTTTGAGTATTGAGAATGAGATTCTTAAATCTCGTGTTTATGTGCTCACATCGCAAGTATCCAATTTGGATACTTCTATGCGTTCTCTCACCGAGAAATATGAGAACACATTAGGCCGAATTAATAAATTCAATAAGGGTAAGGACCATTTGAATAAAATCCTAAGTGACTTACTTCCGGCCAATCACCACATTGGCTTAGGGTATACGATGGGAAGTTCATCCAAATCAGCCACTACTTTTGTTAGGCCAACTTCCGGTGACTCAACGAGTGGTAGCAAACACTCTATTGGTAGTTCTTCTACCAATGGTGCTTCCACCTCGTCCACACCCTCTTTCGGAAAGAAACCCACTTTGGGTGGACCTCCAAAGAAGGGGCATGCTTATATGTACACCAATACGATGCCACGTAGGAACACACGTCCTACTCCACCGGCTCACGCATATGATGATTTCTATGCTACACGTTCACGGGCACGTGCACACCATGTGAGACACCCTCACGCACGTGCTCCTCCACATGCATATGTTCACCCACGTCATCGTATGAATAACTATCCACATGCACCATTCCATCATGTTCCTTATGCCTATCCACGACATGCATCACGTAGAAACCAACAACGCATGCATGCACCCAATAGGATGAGGGCTCCCAAGATTTTCACTATTTGGAGCCCAAAGGACATAAGCATGGATGAAAAACAAGTTTACATGAATGCTTATTTTTCGGATGTTGTGCATAGTAGAAATTATGTGGGGAAGTCTAAGTCCAATTGGACTTGGCTTCCAAAGGTCTAATCTTTTGGACCCAATGACCTTGGGTACCATGATATGAAATTTTCTATCTTTAGCTACTCAAGGAAAAGAAAAAGAAAAGGAGCAACAAATTTAAATTTAGCTCCAAGGGGAATTGGATACTCGATAGCGGGTGTTCAAAACACATGACGGGTGACGCTCAATTGCTCTCCGGAGTGGTTCCCATTGCAAATGGAAACCACATCGTATTTGGAGGCAATGAGAGCGGAACCATCATAAGTGTTGGTAAAGTAGGTAATCCCTCTAAACCCCTTATATGTGATGTTTACCTTGTTAAAGGATTAAACCACAATCTCATTTCAATAAGTCAACTTTGTGACAAAGGTTACAAAGTTAACTTTGTGAAAGGAATGTGCCATATTTTAAGAAAAGATAATAATGAATTATTGTTTTCAGGCACACGCCTTAAGGATATATATATCCTAGATCTTCCAAGTACACATGAAAAATGTCTCATTGCCAACACAAGTGAACAACACTTATGGCATAGACGTTTTGGTCATGTGAACTTTGGAACACTATTTAAGCTTTCCAAGTTAAACTCTATTAGAGGCTTCCCTAAGCTAGTCTTTCAAAAGAAAAGCTTTTGTGACTCGTGTCAACGAGGCAAGCTTCCAAAATCTTCATTTAAACCTAAGAAAAGCATTTCTTCTAAGCGGCCTCTAGAGCTATTACATCTAGATTTATTTGGGCCAACTAGAGTTGCTTCATTAGGTAATGCTAGATATGGACTTGTCATCGTTGATGACTTTTCTAGGTTTACTTGGGTATTTTCATTGTGTAATAAAAATGAAGCTTTTGAAAACTTCACAATTTTTGTTAAGAAAGTACAAAATCTCTTAGGAACCACCATTGTCACTATTCGTAGTGATCATGGAGGTGAATTTGAGAATGAGTCTTTTGAGACATTTTGTGATGAAGTTGGTATTACTCACACCTTTTCATTCCCTCGCGCACCTCCTCAAAATGGTGTTGTTGAGAGAAAGAATAGGACGCTAGTGGAATGTGCTCGCACTATGCTTGATGATAGCCAACTTGGCCATCAATTTTGGGCGGAAGCGGTACATACCGCTTGCTATGTGTTTAATAGAATACTTTTGAGGCCCGACACTAAACAAACTTGTTATGAATTGTTGTTTGGTAGGTTGCCTCAAGTTAAACATTTTCGTGTTTTTGGTTCGAAATGTTTTATTAAGAACACGTATGGTAGTTTGGACAAATTCGATCCAAGATCCGATGAGGGGATTTTTGTTGGATATTCTTCGCGTAGCAAAGCCTACAGGATATTCAACAAACGATCCTCAACGATCGAGGAGTCGCTTCATGTGTCATTTAATGAAGGATTTGTTCCAACTAGAATTACTAATGATGATGACTCTATGGATGTCTTATGTGATTCAATTGGTAATTCTAACTCTAATGATTCTATTGATTCTATTGAGACTAACCCGACTAATGAAGTTGTTGAGAATGTTCCTAGTGATCAAGGTATTTCCAAACGGCTTCATACCGTTCGTGACCATCCTCATGAGCAAGTCATTGGCAATATCCATGATAGTGTCAAGACGAGATCGCAAGTGAACTACTTTGCTCATTGTGCCTTTGCCTCCTCGATAGAGCCAAAGAATGTTAATGAAGCATGCGAAGATAGCGCTTGGATCTTAGCCATGGAGGAGGAATTCATTCAATTCGAGAGGAATGAAGTTTGGGAGCTTGTTCCATTGCCATCAAAGAACCACACCGTCATAGGGACAAAGTGGATCTTCAAGAACAAAACCGACGAAAACCAAGTCGTCGTCCGGAACAAAGCTCGGTTAGTTGCTCAAGGCTACCGTCAAGAGGAAGGTATTGATTTCGAAGAATCCTTCGCTCCGATAGCTAGATTAGAATCAATTAGACTATTATTGTCTTTTGCATGCCATAAGGATTTTAAATTATTTCAAATGGATGTTAAAAGTGCATTTTTAAATGGAAATGTTGTTGAGGAAGTTTACGTTTCTCAACCTCCGGGTTTTATTAATGAAAAATTTCCAAATCATGTTTTTAAACTAAAGAAAGCGCTTTACGGTTTGAGAGAAGCTCCTCGAGCTTGGTATGATCGTTTAAAGAATTTTCTTTTGGATTTGGGTTTTAAAATGGGAGAAGTTGATTTCACATTATTTGTTAAGTATTCGAATAATGATATAATTTTAGTTCAAATATATGTTGATGATATCATTTTCGGTGCTACTAACTTTGCTCTTTGCGAAGAGTTTTCTAATATGATGAAGGATCAATTTGAGATGAGCCACATGGGTGAGCTCAAATATTTCTTAGGTCTCCAAATTCGCCAAATGGACGATGCAATCTTCATCCACCAAACGAAGTATACGGTGGAGTTGCTAAAGCGATTTGGAATGGAGAGTGCCTCCGGGAAAAAGACTCCAATGAGCACGACTACGCATCTTGATAAGGATACGGGCGGTAAGGATGTAGACATTCGTCTATATCGAGGTATGATAGGTAGTTTACTTTATCTTGCCGCAAGTAGGCCCGATATTATGTTTGTCGTATGCATATGTGCTCGTTATCAGTCTCAACCTAAGGAGTCTCACTTAGTAGCGGTAAAACGTATTTTCCGTTATCTAAGTTATACACTTGATTTTGGATTACTTTATCCAAAATCTAGCACGTATGAGTTAATCTCATATAGTGCTGCCGATTATGCGGGATGCAAATCCGACAGGAAAAGTACTAGTGGCACTTGCCATTTTATAGGAAATTCTCTTGTCTCTTGGTTTTCCAAGAAGCAAAATTCTGTATCACTTTCAACCACCGAGGCGGAATACATTGCCGCCGGTGCCGCGTGTGCTCAAGTTCTTTGGATAAGACACACACTTAAAGACTTTGGTATAAACTGTGATACTTGCCCTATCATGGTTGACAACCAAAGTGCAATATGTCTTTCCAAGAACCCGGTACACCATTCCCGTTCGAAACACATAGATGTCCGACACCATTTCTTAGATGATCATGTTGCTAAAAAGGACATCATATTAGTGTACGTTGAAACCCAGAAGCAAATCGCCGATATTTTCACGAAACCCCTAAAGGAGGACTCCTTTGTGCGGTTACGTCGAGAATTGGGGATTATGGGTGAATCCGAGATATAGGATTCATTTTTTATTCAACATTCTTGCATGCTATTCTATTCCTTATATTTGCTCATGCTTGAAGTATTGAAATTTTCTGGATTTTTGTTGAATTTTCGGAATTTTCGCTCGATTTGTGCGTAATCATCAAATTTCAGATTTTCGATGTTTAATGGGGTAGTATAATGATTAATGAGAGTATTTTGATGTTTCATCCAAGTGTGATTAGGAGAGAAATCAAAGTTCGTAGATTTTCAATTTTTGGACCTCTTTAGTCGGTTCATGTTCAATGACCGACCGACTAGATTGATATCTAGTCGGTCAGTAAATGAACACAGACTGACTAATTCTTGTCAGTTAAATTGGGTTCAGCCATTGTTTGCAACTAGTCGATTCAAGCTCATTGACCGACCGACTAGATCGTGATCTAGTCGGTCAGTGCTTGAACTGTGACCGACTAGTTGTGCCAGGGACTGTTTGGTCTTTTGAGCTCTCGACCGACTTAAGTTCATTCTAACCGATTCATTTTCATTTTAGTCGGTCTCTCTCTCACTCCAAATCGAAAATATCCCCGAACCTTCGACTTCCCTCCTCCCTTTCCGTCGTTCTCCGACCAATCCCGTCGTCGTCGGCCGTCGACCTTCGACCTAGGGTAACCCCCCTCTCTCCCTCTCCTGTCTAGGGTTCAATTTTCAGCTCTAGGGTTAGTTTTTTTCTCTAGATTTCATCTTCTAGGGTTTCGAATAGGGCTTCTTGAATTCGGCTAGGGTTTCTTGCATTTGATCTCTCTTGTGTCGTGTCGTGCCTCGATTATGGCTCGTACACGTATCCCGATCACTCCATCTAGCCCCTCGCCGATGACCGTAGAACCAACCCCTACAGATCCCGCTCAACCTTCGAGAACCCCTCCGAAACGCCGTGCTAAGACCACCCAACCTTCGTCGTCTTCGCCTCCTCTCAAGAAGAAGAGGACGACGACAGCCAAGCCTAGAGCCCAAACCAAGCCTAAGCCCAAGCCTAAGGAACTTGCCTCTCGATCTTCTTTCCATACTCCTAGCGATTCCGATTCCGATTCCGATGCCGAGTATTGACCCGAGCCTGAGACTCATAGGGAACCCACTCCTCCTACCCATCCTAAGTCTAGCTCTCGCCCTCGTACATCTACCCGTAAGCCTAAGGGAAAGGCTCCGATGCCGGTAGGCGGTGTCGATATCTCGTTGTATCGTGACGACCCTTTGTGTCTCGTGGCTTACAACCGTATCGAGCATTGCCCACTGCTTCTGGAGCATTTCGTCCAGTTTAGTGACTTCCTAGGCCTCGCCCATCTTCTTTCGTCCTCCGGTCTACTCGATTATCTTCGATACGACCCGAAGGCGAACCCTCACCCCTACCCTCGCCTAGTAAAATTATTCTATGCCAATAGGATCCGGGGTCAGTACGATGCGACCCACACTGTTGAGACGACTGTTTTGGGGACTCCTATAGTCCTCACAGCAGAAATCTTAGGAGAGATTTTGGGTATCTCGTCGTCTGGCCTCCTCCCCTCAGACATTTCTGTTGATGATATTTCCTCCCTCGATCAGGTCGTCCTATCTCAGATTTTCCATCAGATTCCTCCCGCCATGATTGGTGTACCCTCCAAGTCCTTCAAGCCAAATGCATGGGTCCTGAATTTGATTCTGAAGTCGTGCTTGCTTCCCAAGTACAGCTCCTCATCTCTACCGTCCCAGCCTTTTCTGAAGCTGATTTATGCTATTTTCATGGGGAGCTCGATTAACTGGGCTCGCATTATACTCGATAAGATAGACTCTTCGAGTGTATTCGCAAGACCACGAAATCGGCTCACATCCCCTTCCCGTGCTTGTTGACCCTTGTCTTTCGCCACTTTCGTGTCACACTTCCTCGTGACGATGAGCGTCCACTTGGTCCTCCCCTGAACGCGACGGCCGTCAAGAAGTCTCTTGCTGCGCTCCGTCACATTCAGAGGACGACACCTTCAGCGTCAACCTCTGCTTCTGCCTCAGCTGCTTCCTCTACCACTCTTGCTGATGTCGTTCGTTCGATCCGTCGTTTGGAGTCTCGTCAGGCTCGTTCTGAGGAGATTCTCTGCCGTATCGCTCAACTCCTTGATATTGAGGTCCCTCCGTCTTTTTCTGACAAGGATGAGTTGGACGAGGAGGACATTGAGGAGCTTTGTCGTGTTTCCACTCGTGCCCCCGAGGGCACTTCTGGTGATGCTGCTGCTGCTTCGACTGCTGGTGCCCCTGAGAGCACACCTGTTGCCACCGCTCCTACGGTGGATGCTCCGACTGGTGCTCCTGAGGCCACTACTGTTGCTGCTCCAGAGATTGCCACTTCTGCCGTCGCTCCCGCTGACATTCCTGATGTTCCTGCGACCACCACTTCTCCTGCAGAGCCTGCTACTGCTACAGATCCTGCCGCTTCCTCTTGAGCTTCCTTGAGGACTCTCCGATGCTCCTTGGATGATACATCTAGTGTGAGAGAGTTTTGGTTAGGATAGAGTGGGGTTTTGGATCGTTTTGATGTATTTTGTTTGATACTTTTGGCTGTATGATGATGTATTCTGATGATGTTGTATGTCGTGTGACACTCTGATGTCTGTTTGATATGATGATGTACTTTGTGCACCGATCGTTGGATCGCTGTTTTGTATGTCAGTGATGTTTATTTTTGATATACTCTGGTTCATACTTTTTATATATAAACATCGATGTTGACTTTTCATTGTATTGTGCACAATTTATAATTTCTTTCATGTCTCTGATGTTTGATTTCGTCGCTCGACGATACTAACTTGGTTTAATAGAAATTTCTTCTATGTAAACATAGAATTGTTTTCCATGCACTCAATTAACCAAGAATGTTGATATTGGAGAGTATTTTCCATAACTCAATCCGTAAAATTGATTTGAGTTTTGATGATTTCGTTTTACGATTTTCGACTATGGTTTCATTGACGCGCCTTGATTTTATTCGTATTTTTTTGGTGTCACTTGAACCATCGTCGTATTCTACGACTCCCGTGCTTTTCTTTGAAGCCATTGTTGTTGTCGTTGATCTCCTCCCGCTCTTTTTGCTAATGCCAAAGGGGGAGAGATATAATAATAATGATGTGCTAAATGATAATTTAAAGCATTCTTCCAAGAATCTAATTTGATATGTTAGATTCAGGGGGAGTTAAGATAAATAAATGGATTTTCAAATCCGATATTTCAATAACCACCATTTGGTATTCGATATTTCAATAATCGATTCTCATTTATATACTTTACTCGTCTGCTTGATGCGTATTATTATTGTTTAATTTGGAATTAACGTGTCATCACTGCAGGGGGAGTAAGTAAATTTCATTTGAATTATTATTTTTGATTATTATTTATGTTGGTTTGTCATCACCAAAAAGGGGGAGAATGTTGGATATTGGACTCCCTGGATTTGGTTTTGGATGATGAACAAACATAAATATATCGTGAACTAACACTTTGTGAGCGCAGTTATGGAGATCGTCGCCAAATTCATATGAATATCATTACGACGTCTCAAGACTTCTCAAAACACGTGATCGTATGCCTAAAGCTTCGTTGAAGCTTATGGACCATTTTAGAAGTCATGAAGATTCGATTGAAGCGTTTGAAGACGGTATCGTCAAGTTTTATTTATAGTCTTTAAGCTTCTTTCGTAGTATGTTAAGCCTTGAGTAGGTCTTACGGTTTAAATCTTCATAACGCTCATATCTTAGCTCTAGGATCTTAGTTGAAGTCCATACAATTCTTCCTGAAGCTTCGCGCTTCGATTCGCGACTTCTTGTGCATGTTAGTTGGTTCAAGAAGAAGAACTGACCGACTAGATGGTGATCTAGTTGGTCGGCAAAGCTTCTTGGACCGACTAGTTTCAGTCAGTCATTTCCAAGCTCTTTACTGTTTACAGTTAGTCGGTCTAAGTTGACTCACCGACCGACTAGTTTGTGAACTAGTCGGTCAGTGATGCTTCTGTGACCGACTACTTGAGCTTTCCCTGTACATGCACATTTGAGCCTAAGCTACTGTTTATCATTAGTCGGTCTGTGTTCATTGATCGACCGACTAGTTGATGAACTAGTCGGTCAACTTTCCTTCTTGGACCGACTAGTTTAGCTTTACTGTACTTGCCAATTTTTCACCTAACTTACTGTTTATCGTTAGTCGGTCTATGCTCATTTGGCGACCGACTAGTTGGTGAATTAGTCGGTCAACATTTGTTCTTGGACCGACTAAGTCAATTTGTGCTCAGACTTCAGTTTTATCTGTTAGTCGGTCTCAGTTGAGTAACCGACCGACTAGTTGTGCAACTAGTCGGTCAGCGACTCTTCTTGGACCGACTAGTTCCTTTTGTCTGTGCTTCAATCTTTTGGCTGTTCTTCCATTAGTCGGTATACGTTAATTGACCGACCGACTAGTTGATGAACTAGTCGGTCGATAGTTGTTCTTTGACCGACTAGTTGAGTTCAGAAAAGAGCCGTTGGAGCATTAATTGAAACGTTTTTCTCTCTCTCTCCTCTATCCTATATATACTTGTTGAGCTGCATTCATTGCACTCAAGGCTGATATTATTGCAAGTTTAGAGATCAAGAGAAATCATTCCAAGCTCATTCAAAGCTCTTTCATTCCATTCAATAATCTCTCCTCACTCTTACTTCCAAAGAGAGATTCATTGAGTGTGAAGCCTTACAAGCCAAGTGCTTGATTCTAGGTCACCAACATCCCCATAGCTCTCCATCGCTGATCTACATCTTAGAGCTAGGGTTTGGTGCCACTTCTTCTTCCTCAAAATCATCCTTGCCCTAATTCGTAAGCATTACTCAAGGCATAGGTATTTTGTCGGTAAGAAGTTCTATTTCATTTCAATTTCATATTGTAAGTTTCACTCTCGGTTGTGAGAGTGTGGTTGTGATCCCGGGTTGTGGGAGTCACAAATTACTTTGTGTATGATTTGACTTGTGAAGGTTTTTCACAAGTATTTCATAGTGAAAATCTTGAGTTAGGGTTTCTAACTCAAGTATCCGGAGGGGATCCGGGTGGTTGGGACGTAGGATCACCGGGAACAAGTCGGGGAGACTTGGGTGGATCCGAACCCAGTAATATCGTTGTTTGCGATTGTTTCTTTGTTGTCTAACATTTACATTTCCGCATTTTCCGCATTGTTTGGTAAAGTTTGCAAGTAATTAGGAATTAGCCTCTTAATTATTTTAAAGTACTATTAACCCCCCCCCCCTAGTACTTGTGCAGTAGCTTAGCAGGGCATTACACTATCAAGTCATCAATCCCGTGGCATAAAATGCACAATGTGATTCCTCTCAGTCTCTCTCTCTCCTCTTGGTGCTTGTCTCACCTAACTTGATTAGCCCCCTCGGGTCGTCATCAAGCTTGGTAGAGTTGAATAACATAATGAGTATAATACTACCGTCATCTAAGCTCCTATATAAACTGCCCCAAAACCCAATAGATCCACGTCGTTGATCTCTCTAATCGACGGCTCAAAATAACTTGGATTCAGCTTAAGTCACATCATTAGTCACCAGGAAGAAGCCGTCAGATGTCTGGCCCTACTGACGTGGCGTGGTTCAAGTTCAGCTACCCAGACGTCTGGTGCTGGCCGACCAGATGTTTGGTTGCTTGGAAACTCCTGCTTTGGGCAGCACGATCAACCGTCTGTATTGATTATCCCAGACATTTGATGTGGAATCAGATGTCTAGCCTTCTTTCTTCAGGCCCCCGTGGCACGTAGCTCATTCTCTTCATCTTTCTGTTTTCTGTGCCATCAACTGTTAATTCGTCTGGGGCACACTCTCCATATGTCTAAACATTGGTTTAGATGTCTGGTAGATGTTCACCAAACGACTTGTGTGTCATGGTCTTGCACCGTTCTTGCATCTGATGCGCCAGTCGTCTGGAAAAGAGCATCCAGTCGTCTGCTCCTGTTGTTGATGTCTTCTTCCAAATGTTGTAGAGGGTGCTCCTGATCTCCTAAAAATCTGCAAAAATAGTCGTTTGAATCGTAAGAGAATCATCTACAATATGAAAATATGAGAAGACAGAGATACGGCATAGAATTAGTGTTTTGTGCATAAATAAGCGATTAGCTCCAAATTATTATGATAATCCAATTATGCACGTAATGAAGCTAAAGTGGATATGAAATATGTAAAAAAATACCAACGAAATATCGGGATAAATATGCAATATTCGAGTGCAATCACTACACCTTGGGCAATAGACGACTAAAACGTTGATTGGTCGACTACTACCAAAGGTGAACTACCAAAGGTGTAGTCAACTAATCCGTACAAAAACCTTTAGGCCGACTTACTAAGGGTAGTTTGGTAATTTTTAGGGTTTAAAACTTTATATAAGGACATGAGAGGCTGGCCCTTGGGGGAGGATACCCTAGCAAATTTTCTCACTCAATCACTCACTCAATCATATATTTTGAAGGCTTATTACAAGGAGAAGAAGGAGCTACATAAGGAGATCTAGGATTCAATTGAAGCGATAAAGTTCCTATCTTTTCGTATTGAGTTTTATTCATTGTATTTGGGATTAAATATTTATTTTTATTAATAAAGATTGAATCTTCTCTCACAATGCTAGGCTAGATGTCATGCCCTATTTTACACTATACTGGTATTTTACTGAAAACGCGCGGTATTTCTACCTACGATACATGCGTAGACATGAAATAAACATAGATAACGATAAATGTAACTTAATGAAAGGGGGATTAGGCCGTAATGCGTGGCTAAGATACGAGAAAGCAATATTGAGCGCATGAGAAGTGTGAAAGACGTCGTTGGTGCAAAACAACAGAAATGTGCTAGACGTGTGTGTGTGAAGCATGTATGTGTCCACGAATGAGCATGGATGTGTATAAGGGGAGCCATGATAGTGTGGAAAGGGGTTGGGGGTCAATGGCAATCCCCGTAAAGTTTTAGAAAGGTCAGGGGCAAAACGGTCATTTGGGTTAAATTGCTGTTCGTACCCAAGTTGTGTGTGTGTAAAGTAATGGCAAACTTGTAAATACTTGAAACATGTGAGGGTATTTTGGTCATTTCCACATGGAATATTCCCTTGGAATATTCCATTCTTGGAAGAGAAGAAAAGGATAAAAAGGGAATATTCCATAGATTTTTTTCATTCTTTCTTCTAAACTCTTCTTTTCTTTTCTTTTCTACACAAATCTCCATTCCCCTCCCTCTCCCTCACCATGGCCGGCCACCTCCCCAAGACATGGCCGAAATTCTTCACACAAAAAAAGAGAGAAAAAAAGGGAAGAAGAAGAAGAAGAAGAAGAAGAAGAAGACAAAGAGAAGAGAAGAAGAAGTGCTTCTTTGAAGTAGGAATTAATTTGGATTTGGAATTTAATTAGGGTTCTATTTTATCATGTTTTCATCTCTTGTTTTACCAATATGGATTAGTAATAAGCAAATTTATATGCCATGTTTTGATTTTCATGAAAATTCCCTTGAAATTACAACTAACATCACTTCCTTCAAAAGCTGAAATTTTGATGTGTATTCATGTCTGAATTCTGTTCACTGTGGTTCAAATTAAGCTTCGAAAAAAATATGAGCTTGTAGATCTTGAAATCCTCCCAAATCATATAAATATTGATATATGTTCAATTCGGGAATTAGGAGTAAAAATTCATTGTTTGCAAGATGTCTAAAATTCTGTCAAGATGTACACTGTTTAGTAAAATGAGGATTTCTACCTGCACACTCCATGGATTTTGTTGATCTTGGTCTTGTTGGAAACTTAAGAAATTTTTCTAAAAGTTCATCTGTTCTCCTATGTCGAATTCCTGGCTATAACATGCTCAAAATTGACTTTGAACACAGACCCTGAAATCTGTCTGAAAAACAGAATTGACACACTTCACCAATTAATTCACCATAAATCACATACTTAATATTTTTCCCTGACATTTTATTTATGAATCAATGACTAATTATCTATAACTTTCATTTGGAAGTTTTGCTAAATTCTGATCATAATTGGGTGATAGGAGCCATATTTATGACTGCATGCATAAATCCTGCTAGTTGAATAGATGAGTGTGTGTTAAATTGTGCATTGCTACTAATCCACCCTATATGATACATGATTATTGTTTTTACATGGAATATATGCTAATAATGTGTCTTGTTAATTGGTTTGCTAATGTTATTATGGACATATACGTCACGCCCGCCACGTGTTCGATGAAATGCTTCAACGAAGGCAATGTCTGAAATTGTGAGTAACGTGCATATGTTAGTGGTGGCCTTGAGCCACATTGATGATTGGTAAAGTTAGAGGCTCAAATGGCATGGATACATGGAAATTGTGATTGGATGATGTGTTGTGTAGTGGGCATGTTACGTGAGTGCATGACCCTATGTTTGATGATGGACAGTTGAAGTGACATGTGCACATCCATGCCATTGAGACCCCTAACTTGTCACTTATGATATTAACTTATAAAATTGAATACCTCTTAGTCCTCTCTAATGAGGGTGAGTTAGTGAAGCCCGGATTTTTAGGTGGGATTTGAGTAAATTGTGGATATGAGGCCTGGACTGTGAAGTTGGGAGATGATTATATGATGTATGAAGTTTACACCCACTCGCCTTTACCAGGAGTGGAGGGGATTTCCATACACACTCGCCTTTACCGGGAGTGGAGGTGTCAGGGTTGTAGAGCCTCACTCCTGCCAGGGACGGGGAGCTGAGAGGCCCGGCGTACAGTTCACGTGTCCACTGCGCCGTGTGCTATATTCACCCCACATTTGGGGTGAAGTCCAGGTCCTGGTATCACACAGTTTACCCAAGTTCCCAATCAATTTAATTATAAAATAATAAGATAAGAATTTGGCATGTTACTCCTTCTGCTGGCAGCACTTTCCCTTCCTCTTGCCAGTTCCTTGTGACTCTGTGCCATGTCTCTGGCACTTGTACTTATTTTATTAGATATTGGTTGCTTAAATACTTGTGTTATTATTATTATTATTATTCGTGCTAACCCTTTTCTTGCAGTAACTCGACATGGACCGCAGGTATGATTCCTTTGATTACCTATTTAATTTTCACTATTCACTTAGATTCATGCTCTACTTCTCTTGCTTGCCTAGTGATCTGATAACCATACAACGGAGTTCCAAACCCAAGTTGGTTCCTACTGGGGCACGCATTGACGTGCTCCTCCCCATTTTTCAGGTGGTCGTGTCAGCTTGGTTGGAGGTGACTTGGAGTTGGGTTTCGGGGGTAGAGCTGTGGCTTATAGAGTGACTTAGTTGTCTTGGGAGGTGGATAGTGTTGGTGTATTTGGAATGATGCAACTGGGTTTTGTATATAAATGAATGTTGTTATATAAAGTCTGTTGTTATTGTTCTATGTCACTACTAGTTGTTTGATTTTTGATGGAGCTCTACTTATACTATCCCAGCAAGTGCGCAGTGGCCTGCTTATTCAGTTCTTCCTTCTCTCTATTTTCCCTCTAATCACCCCACTCTTCAGGATACTTTGGGAAAAAAAATTTAGATCTCGGGTATTCTGGGGAACGGGGCGTGACACTAAATCTTTTATGTGTTGGTTGTGATGTAGTTAGGGTTATGTGATCTTTACTATTTAAGTCTTTTTGCCCTACTTTAATGATATATTAAGTGTTTTATCGATTTCTATATATTCTATTTGAGTGTGATCATTGTCTGCATGAACATGTTTAAATCAAATATGACCTTAGGAGGCTTATTTGAGATATGATCCTAGCAGACATATTGTGACCCTAGCGCGCACATATGCATAGATTCTTCATGAAATCGATATTTCACTTGATTACTTATGGCATTGTTTTATTGGTCTTGATCACTACATCTTTTGACATTAGCCAGATGAAACATTGAGTTATAGAAAAGTCATTAATATTCATGTAAACATCCCAACGAAATCATAACTGACACATATTCTTCTTATTGATTTATTATCATCAACTTCTCCGTAATTATTTTATGACGACTTTTTATTATTCAAAACCTTTGAAACCATTACTTTGCCTTCGAATGGTGGTAGCTTTCTTATTGGATTATTACTTTCGATAAATTAGAATTTGTGTTATTGCAAGTCTGTTGTCCCGTGGATACGATCCTGGTCTCACTAGGTATTACTTGATTGATTTTCTATACTAGATAGTAGTGCTCGCTGAAGGGTTTTGGCGGACCCTCAGGGCAAAAATCTGTGCTCGTCCTAAGTCGGACGGAACACGGAAGCAAAAATATGCAGCGGAAAAATAAACAGGTTAATCTAATTAACATGCAGTTAAACATTTTAAATTAGCCCTAAGGTACAAGACCCTTAGCCAAGATCTTTGCCGACTCGGGATGGATCTGACCATCCCAAGAAGGATCTAACCTACTGCGATTAAATTAAACTAATGCTTATAAAACATATACCCGGAACCTTGCCCTAGGGCAGGCAAGGTGTACCGCACCGTCTTCCGAGTCGCTCCTCGAACCGCTCCGCATCCCGAGGCGATCAATCCTTATGTCTCCGAGCCAACCATGCGCCAAAAAAAATTTCACGCGCGTGATAGCCTTCGCCAAGATTTCGGATCCGAATCCGAACTCCTTCGTGGCTTTGCTAGAGCCCTTCAGGAGTAAGGCAGAAATATAGGGAGAAGAGGAATTAATTTAAGCTTTGATCTGAGCGTGCTCCAACGTTTTTGGAAGACGCTCAGATCTTGAGCTTAGGACGAATTTGGAGGAAGGGGGAGGCCCCTATTTATATAGGCGGCTGACTCTTCCCTTTCTCCACAACCGATGTGGGACTAAAGTTTTGAGTTAAAAAATTCAATTTAGTTTGCCTTTCACAAAGGTCAAACTTCCGTGAATTTTAACTCCCTCACCGTTGAGCTTCATGATTGATACAACCTATCAATTCGAAGGGTGTTCAACGGTGAACGTGCAGGAAAAACGGCGCGTCAATCCGAGTCCATTTGACCATCCAATCAAGTGCCCAAAGATTGGAAAAATCAGATTTCGCCACAATAATCAGCCGTCAAAATTTCAGCCTAAGGTTTCAGAAAACCCATATCGTGGGGCCCACCGCATGGGCCCCACTCACCCATGCCCCACTTACCCATTTTTGCGCGTGCCAGGGCCTGACACGTGCCCATCACGGGTGCGTGCCAGGCACATGCCCAGCACGGGCGCGTTCCAGTGCCCTTGAAATGGGCGCAAACTGGCGCCCATTCTATTGGGCGCCAGTTTTAGGGCCGGGCCCAATGAATGGCCTTTTTTTATAAAAAAATTCTGCTTTATAATTTAAAGCATGGGCTTTTCTTTTGGGCTGACTTTTGGGCCATCTATTTAAACACCTTTAAATAGACTTATAGGGCTCATTTGGACTCCGTTTTTGACTTTTGAACCTGTGTTTAGACCGGGACGTTCCCGTCACACAGGCAACCTTTTCAACGCGTTATTTTAATTAAATATAGTCTTAAACAATTTAAGACACATTTAATCTCTTTTTGCATCATATGCAAATTAGTCCATATCTAAGCTTAAATTTTCATTTGCATCAAATACAAATGATCTGAGGGCATATCCCCCAACATCTCCCACTTGCACTAGGATCATTTATCCCGAATGCAGGAGATAATTGCAAAATCTTTTGCAATATTTTATCCATTGCATCAAATGCAAATTATTCTCCCTAATGTTTCTACCTATTACTAGACGAATGTCGCACTCTATGTGAGACCCTACTGCCTGACCCTTACAACAGGTTGGGCTCAAAGCCCTATACGGCAGAGACCACGAGTAATGGTTGTCACTTCAGAATCATAATTATGTGGTTGACTCATCGACATGAGTATTATCGGGACCACCCTGACTATGTCAGTGATGAATTCTGCAGCGTTAGTCTCTTCGTCTAAACTATGTCGTGTAGATCAAGTCTATGGTACGGTCAAACTGTCACTCCCAATAACTTGAATCCGGTTAGTTTCTATCGATCTTTAGTCAACTAATGTTGGACTTCTTCCAACATACTCATCAGATATTTACTAAAAACCGAACTAACTCTACGACACTAACTCCCAATGACCGGGAGAGACGAATCCTCTCTTGGTCATTACTCTCCTCGTATGCTTCAAGTGACACCCAATCAAAGACCTTTCGACAGTCCTAACCTCAAAGCTAGGTCAGTGATCTAAGTGGCACCGTTCACGCACAGGTTCGTAAAATGACCTCAAGTCAAAAGACCAACTTGACTATCATCACTAAGAGTTATCATTGACAGATTGGTCAATATAACCATATGATAACTCTTGTGGATCGTTCAGTGAACTCATTCTATAATGAGCACATGTGTCCCGTCTTCGACTTTGCAAAGTCAAACGATCATGAGATCGTCGCCACCGCTAAACGGTGAAGACTAAGTCACAATGGTCTATCCGATATTTTGATATCCTTGTCTCGAAACATCTACGACCACGAACCCATTTAGACTTATGCTACAGACGGTCAAACATTTATCCATGATCGAGATACTCATCTCGATACCTGTTTGACCTTGCATAAAGTCTCAGGACTTTACCTAAGTTAATATCTAATGTTAACTATATTATAATATAACTTAGATAAATTATTACCAAACAGCTTACTGTTATTTCGAACAAGATGTTTGTGCTATTCACACAGAGATAAATAGCCTCGAGGGCATCATCTCTCTACACTCACATCTTTTGAGAAGTGTTAACTGAATGTGACACTAACCCACCAAACCAGATGAGATGAATCCCTTCTGGACCGTTACATCACTTTATGCGCTTTGGATTATACCCAGCGAGTACCTAGAGGCTGTTGTATTTGTCGTTGGTCAGTAAAAGCCAAAATGATAGCCCTCTGTAAGGTTCTTTAGCGTGTCTCAGGTAAAGGGATTAAGCTGCACTAACTGTCACCTAACTGTCAAAGTATGTTTAACATATAAAAGCTTCTGAACATGTTCTCCAATAAGCATATATGCACTATATCACGATGTCTCAACATCGAGTGGTTATGAGACTAGACACAACCATTGCAATGGTAAAAATCAATATGCATTGGTCTATCCGGAAGATCAATGTCCCATCTTGATATTCCTGCAACCAGAAAAATTTAGGACTTGTGCTTAAACGGATTCATTGGGTCTCATTATTATAAGCTCATCATGATCCCATATCCTTACTTAATTCCAGGTCCTTATCCATACAAGCACATAATAATATCCCTTTATACTCATTTGTATCAAAGAATCACGGTAAGATAACAATGTACAAAATAGCTTCATATAATTTTGAACAAAATGTATCGATTATAATAATTGTCTAAAGGGCATAAAAATCACAACAATTTTCATGACACACCGCCTACCAGAATTTCTTGATCAAATAATGTTATGTAATGTCTTGAATTTTATTAAGTCTTAGGAATATGTTGAAGCCTTTTGATAACGCCACACACACTTAGGATTAGACCAAAAATGATTGGAAAATGTTTTTAAATATTTTTCCTAAGTTTTTCAAGCTAAAATCTCATGTATCACATAATAGCAGAATATCCAATCTATGATAGTCGACTACACTTAAGCAGGTAAAAGCTGGGAAGTTTCTGCCCTGTAATAGCCGCATATCCCTATCAGCCCCAAGATAGCCGACTATCTCCTAGCCGTAAGATAGCCGACTGTCACGCCCTGCTTCCCAAAAATATGGAGGCGATGCGTGAGAAGGTCCGCTCAGACTTGAAACTACAAAGCTGCAAGTCCGATAAGCATCAAACAACATTAAGAGGCAGGTCCTTGCAACGCGAAACGAAACAAAGATAATAATAATAATAAGAGACAAAAGAGATATCTCAGAATATCCATAATAATAAACTCCAACATCGCAGAAAAGCCACCAGGCTAAAAGAAAAGAAGTCTAAAGGCCCCAGCATGTCCAATAAAAGTACAACGTATAAAGTAAAGGTGCCACGCACCGACAACTAACAGAAATCCTAAAACAAAAGAAAGCTCAGCAAGGTCACTAAGAATGGTCACCGGTGTCCGCAAAACTCCTCCAGAGCAGACATGGACTCAGGCTCAGCGTCAGCAACAACCACTAATTTAGCTACGGTCTCTGGCTCAAGGTCTAACATGTGACACCCAAAAGAGCAAGGGGCACATGTCAGCAAGTCTACAAGAGACTTGTGCAAGGAAACTGAAAGTAAAGTGAACAACCTAGCAATTCTAGCATGATGCAATGACATGGCAGTTATAACATGAGTGCGACAAGTAAGGTAAAGTAAAGTAAAGTACGAGCATGGCAATTGAAACATGGCATGGATGTCAAGTTTTGCAAGAAACATTCACAAGGACAAGTACAAGTATAGTAAGCACGTCGTGCACAGAGATTCCGCCTTTTGGCTAGAGAGGCTGTACGGGCCAACTCTTACGCTCAAGTGATCGTTTATCCCTACCCCTCCACATGTATCGGGCATTGGTTTTTAACCAACACATGTGGCCCGCTTCTGGATCACGAGCCAGGAAGTGTTTTTAACAAGTATGGCGTAGGGTTATGCCCGCATAGCAGGTGCCTAGCCAGAAACAAGGATTGTACAAGTATTTTGTAGCGTGTGCTACGATGCAACATACAAATCAGATGACATGTAAAAATGCAAATGCATGGCAGATATTCAAATAAAAATGCGTACCATTAAAGAAATTAAACATGACAGGCAAATGCATGATATGACATGACAAAAGGCAGTTCTAGCTTCGTTGTCAAGCTAGAACTTGAAATTGCACCTAGACCGCTATCATTTCATGGTCTAGTCTCTTTCATGTTAAAACAAGGAAATGGCCTAAAGCATGGCCTAAAACAAGGTTGGCAAGTTTCACTTGCCTGAAAAGGGGCGTGCTGAAAGACACAAGATCAAGGAGTCCAGTTCTGCCTACGTGCCCAAACACCAATCATCACACCAACCTACAGTCCCGTATTCATTATCTTCAATTAGTGAATTAACCAATACAATAAAATTACTGTTTTTATCTTGTTAGCATGCGATGTGGGTTCCTACGGAGAGAGACTTACCTCAACACGACGCGAGAGCTACTCTGACGTCGGGTAGCGACGTCAGGGGTTGGATTCCGGTAGTGTGAACAGTACGGAACGTTCGGTTCACTGTCAATAAAATACGTGCACGAATGAGTTTGTGACGACGGCTAGAATAATTAGACAAGCCCTAAAACATCTAATGACCCAAATTTTAATTAGGTTCACTAGTCCGACCCGGGTCCACATCAATATTATTACTAACTACTCAAACTATTAACTTTAGTCATACACTAACTGCTTATGCGTTAACATTATAACCTTACTGACTAACATTATATATATATATATATAAGTTAACAGCACTAACAACCTAAGTTACTAAAATCAAAGCACCTGCATGCAATGTAACCACTAACTATAGAGGTACTCTGTTTATAACCTTCTTATATAATAATACTGACTTTGTTTTAATATAATAAGTGAGTAATGATGTTAGTTGACCAGCAGTAGGGCATGTGGAAAACTTAAACCATATAATGTTTCAACCTATGGACTAAAGTTAAGTTCTGTTATTATCTAATGAATTAACTTATTAACAGTTTATACAATTTCATATCAGCAACTAGTTTACATGCAGTAAACTAACCGAGTATAAACCAAAACATCGCTTACTTACATGCACATGGGGGTTGGAGACGGCGTGTGGCATGGCTAACGGCGTCTTCGGAGGAGAGGCGTCGCGGGCGTGGGGAGGCGCCGACGTCGGAGGTCGAAGGGAAAGTGGTCAGAAGCGCTGGGGTGCTCGGCGCTGGGCGTTGTCGCGAGACAGGGGGCTGCGGCTTCGCGTGCGTGGAGGAGATGCGAGGGGAGGAGGTGTTTGGCAATGGGTTTTTGGGGAGCTGGCGGTTTCCGTCAAGAGAGGTGGGGCGCAGTTGTGGAGAGGAGCCGTGGGTGCTTGTGCGGCCTGGGGGAGGCCGGAGAAATGGCTGGAGGTCGGCAGTTAGATGTCAGGGCTAGGGTTGCCGGATCCGGGGTGAGGGGTGTGTTGTCGTGAGCAGTGTTGCGTGAGTTATTTCCCAGGAGATGGCGGCTGTGAAAAAAATGTGGGAGGCGGCTTCGTGTGTTTGCTGGGAAAAGTTTTAGCCCTAGGTTTCAATTTAAATAGTGTAGTGGTTGAGGCTCACATGCAGGCTAGAGTACTAGGTCTTATATGTTAAGCTTAACAATCTTATTTAATTCAGCCCTACTCAAAAAAACTGTGCATGCCCCAAGGATTCGGCCATGCTTCAACAAGTGGGCTAGGCTTAGGTCTAAGACCAATAAGGAAGTATTAGAAAAATAATTCAGGATGTGGTAGTAACTAATGTAATTAATAATAATAATTAGAGGGTTTAAGAAAACCTATTAAACTGAGAACTAACTATAATGGGGTGGGAATTATAGTGAGAGTGGGTCAACGGAGCCCTAAAATTAAGAGATAAACACTGGAGCAACCTTGACGACAAGAGAAACAAAACTAAGAAGACGGATCACAAGTTTGATGACGAGAAACGAAACTAAAAATAGAAAGGTCTCACGACGAATGTGAAAATCACGATGCCTCTACAAACAAAGTCAAATTGTGAAAGAACGACCTGTGAAATGTCGTTCCAAAATAATTCCACAAATTAATACTCTCCGAGAGTGTCACAACGGCATATCACAACATAGTGTCCGGATGAAAGATACGGCTAAGAAAAATACGCGAACTTCAAGGAAGATACGCGTACAAAGGATACGGGGTCCAAAGGCGACAGTAATCTCAAGTTGGGCACACGTCGGGAGGTAGGCTTGCTAAGGGTGAAACCAATATGCTTCGGCCCTATCGACATCAACGACAAACGACACTACTCACATACAAAGCCATAAAACCAACCAGGTACCCAAAATTGCTATACGCACAGCCGTATAAAGTATAGCGAGTACCGACCGTTACATCCTACCCTCCTTAGAACAAAGTCCGTCCTCGGACTTTGTAACATATCTAGTCACTCTAGTAACTACCCCAATCATATCACATTATAATTCATACCAGGTATAGTCATTACAAGTGCTTCTATCAGCACTAGGTAGTCAAACATTAACACTACTAACATGTATATATTTTCACGCACATTATACACTTATACCTATCATAGTCAGTCAAATTTATATACGTACTTAAATCATTCATGTAGTCATGTACATCCTTATATAACTTTAAAACACTTATTACATACCATGGTGCACATACTCACAAACAATTAGATAGTTTACACCAACAAATACCATCGTAATACCCTATGTTTAAATAACTTCCTATGAATCAAACAATAATAATACACTACTCCCTATATCTCCTAGTGTACATCCAATGCCAACATATCAACACAAGTAACCACACCACTCAATATTAAATCATGTTATTATATCTAAGATACATTTACCACTACTATAATTTCACAATTAAATAGTCATCCAAATGCATGCAAATATTTCACCATATATTCACATCACATACGGTCCTATAACTATGTTCACGACACGCCGCACATACCATAGTCACCAATACCTATAACTAAGCACATACTTACCCGTGTATGGTGCACACCCACACACGCTAACATTTCATTCATATATACCAATCATACAATTATAAACTCAGTACATCTACACACTTAGTTTAGCTAGCACACATACGTTCACACAGGCAAGTCCTTAGTAAATAACTACACCACAAGGCCAACACCTATAACTATATACTGGTATAGCGACCCACAATCATGTGCGTAACACAACCAGGTACAACACCCCTATCACTATACATACATCAAACATCGATATATGCAACTACAGACATACACAACAATATACCTAGAGTATACTCACTCAAGCTTGAGTGAGACTCGAAACACATATCAGATTACTCTATATACGTAACACGGTATTTGTACGTATACCAATACCACTCCAATGTATACACATCTACCAATACAACCATATACATATTATATGTCAATCACACCTAATATTTAGTCATGTAATACTCACATAGTTCAATCACTTTATATACCATAATGATAATACAGACATCAGCACACGTATAATTATAATACCTTCCCTAATACATGCATTCACCGTATAGTCACACACATGTAGAATATATATTCACACCATATCCTACTACCTATAATTAGTATACCAACACATCTACTTCATACATAGTTAAGATGTGCAATAGTCGTGTATACCTCATGGTATACACGCATACAACATCCCGTATAAGCAAGCAATACCAATCAAAATAATAATCCTACTATCATATGCATATCACCTATATACTCATGCAGCAAATACATAACTACTTACGTCTAAGCATAATATGTATCTACGTACAAGCACATACTCACACGTACTAACACATAGGTCATATAATAGGCCTACCAGCTTATCTATACTTACACCTATTATTATCACACCTGACATACACATAGCTTTACCAACATATTATTTCAACCATTATAAGTATCTCCAACTACATACACCTCATTAGATATTCCCACACTGATTCTTATACACACGGACGCCCCTAGAGTGGTATAGCTATCCTCACACATATCTATAAATACCAACACACAAACAACTTCATAATATCACGAATAACTCTAAGTATGTATATATCACACAATAGGCAAACATTAATATACTATAGGGGAGTACACTCATTCAAGCCCACATACACAACTTAGGTACATGCACCACGACAACATCACAAAGGTCCAAGGGCCTACTAACAAGTTAAAGTTGACACAGTCATTAACGAGCACTAAAGCCTAAGCAATGGAGGGAGACCTAGGTCGAAAGCGTGACGAGGGAAGGATCGATAAGCACGAGTTCAGATAGGACGAATACAAAGAGACAGCTTCGTTAGGTGAAACAGCGATTCACTTGTGAATGCTTAGGTAGAGGAAAGAAGATGTAGAGATACTCTTATAGGATACGAAAAGAAAATAGTGTAAACAACATAAGCTAAAATACGTGGAATTTGAAAACTGTTGTACTTCAAAAGTTGGAGCTCTCGTTTGTATAAAAATATTTGAAGGTCGATAAAACAAGTTGTTCGAAATAAGTTTGAGTCGAATATACATAATAAGAGAAAGTGATTTATTGGCTCATCAGAAATTATAATAAAAAGGAAGTAAATCATTCATACGAATATTAAGGACGTAGTTTAGAAAATATTATACGGTAGTGACTTAATATAATATTGGCAAAAGTTTTGAAATGAAATTAAATTAACTGAGAATTTAAGCTCATGTTAAATGCTTTCAAAGTCTTTTAAGCCAGGGAAAAATTTAAAATAATCAATATTTGGAACTACTTTTTGAGGAACCAGGATTTGCCAAAAAGAAACTGATTTACACAAAGTTCTTAATATACGAGCACCACGAGCCTGGTACGAATATATCAAAATAATTGAAATTCTATTTAGTTTAGAAATTATTCTAAAAGTATGTATGGTGAACGGAAAAATAATAATAACTTAGCAGTGGAATTATCAAAATTTGGTAGTAAGACTTTAAAACCAATTTATGGAGGGTCTAGGTCAGGAAAAGGTTATGAAATAACAATTTTACAAAAATCTGAAATAGGGAAAATGATGAGCATAACTTCGACTTGCTGAAAGCTGAAATCCCAGGTGACTTGAAAAGTATATTAAAAGTAAGGCGATGTGTCATTTGAATGGCATAAATCAGAAAGGAAAATTATAAATCGAATTGGGTAAAATAAAAGTACGGTTCAGAATAAAATTAATATATGAAAGGATAATGCACTTTCATAGGTACGAAAAGTATAGGCTGGATAAATATAATAAGCTAGTATTCAAAAATTTCGACAAAAGTTTTTTTATAAAAAAAATTTAAGTCAACGAAGGAGTATGAAGTATGAGTATATTTATTAAAAAATTTTGAACAAATTTAAACTTAGGGAAAGAGGAAATCGAAAAATACTTTTCAGAAGATTCAAGATTTGTAATGGAGAGATTCGAAAATTTGCGACGATCGTCATGAGGCGATCTCGTGAATCGAGGCAAGGAAAATGGTCGGATGATCAAAACCTACTTACGCCTAGGAAATGAATCAGGAAAGTCTACGGGAAACTCCTACAGTCGACCAACTAAAGATTAAGGAACTAAGCGCTAAGACATTCTAAGGAGCTAGACGGTAATGAAATGCGTTCAGCTTGGTCCGAAATCGATGAACCCAAGCGAACGACTAAAGAAATCTTAAAAGTCTAACATGATTAGAGTTAGGCAAGAACCACTAAGGTAACTCCTACGATGATTTAATCAATTCCTAGCATGGAGTCGAACTAACAATCAGGGGCCTCTAACTAGCAAGCACAGACGTCTAACTAAGTCTTCTCACCACCTAGTGACATAGGAAAACGACTAGACTCAAGGCTTATGACTCGGATGTTGCAATTTATTTAATGGACATTCCATAGTTATTATCATCGTTCCGATAATTCGCAGTTGCAAGACGGACCTGCATGGGCCACCAACAAAACCTGTCACGCCCCGCTTCCCAAAAATATGGAGGCGAAGCGTGAGAAGGTCCGCTTAGACTTGAAGCTACAAAGCTGCAAGTCCGATAAGCATCAAACAACATTAAGAGGCAGGTCCTTGCAACGTGAAACGAAACAAAGATAATAATAATAATAAGAGACAAAAGAGATATCTCAGAATATCCATAATAATAAACTCCAACATCGCAGAAAAGCCACCAGGCTAAAAGAAAAGAAGTCTAAAGGCCCCAGCATGGCCAACAAAAGTACAACGTACAAAGTAAAGGTGCCACGCACCGACAACTAACAGAAATCCTAAAACAAAAGAAAGCTCAGCAAGGTCACTAAGAATGGTCACCGGTGTCCGCAAAATTCCTCCAGGGCAGACATGGACTCAGGCTCAGCGTCAGCAACAACCACTAACTCAGCTACGGTCTCTGGCTCAGGGTCTAACATGTGACACCCAAAACAGCAAGGGGCACATGTCAGCAAGTCTACAAGAGACTTGTGCAAGGAAACTGAAAGTAAAGTGAACAACCTAGCAATTCTAGCATGATGCAATGACATGGCAGTTATAACATGAGTGCGACAAGTAAGGTAAAGTAAAGTAAAGTACGAGCATGGCATTTGAAACATGGCATGGATGTCAAGTTTTGCAAGAAACATTCACAAGGACAAGTACAAGTATAGTAAGCACGTCGTGCACAGAGATTCTGCCTTTTGGCTAGAGAGGCTGTACGGGCCAACTCTTACACTTAAGTGATCGTTTATCCCTACCCCTCCACGTGTATCGGGCACTGGTTTTTAACCAACACATGTGGCCCGCTTCTGGATCACGAGCCAGGAAGTGTTTTTAACAAGTATGGCGTAGGGTTATGCCCGCATAGCAGGTGCCTGGCCGGAAACAAGGATTGTACAAGTATTTTGTAGCGTGTGCTACGATGCAACATACAAATCAGATGACATGTAAAAATGCAAATGCATGGCAGATATTCAAATAAAAATGCGTACCGTTAAAGAAATTAAACATGACAGGCAAATGCATGATATGACATGACAAAAGGCAGTTCTAGCTTCGTTGTCAAGCTAGAACTTGAAATTGCGCCTAGACCGCTATCATTTCACGGCCTAGTCTCTTTCATGCTAAAACAAGGAAATGGCCTAAAGCATGGCCTAAAACAAGGTTGGCAAGTTTCACTTGCCTGAAAAGGGGCGTGCTGAAAGACACAAGATCAAGGAGTCCAGTTCTGCCTACGTGCCCAAACACCAATCATCACACCAACCTACAGTCCCGTATTCATTATCTTCAATTAGTGAATTAACCAATACAATAAAATCACTATTTTTATCTTGTTAGCATGCGATGTGGGTTCCTACGGAGAGAGACTTACCTCAACACGACGCGAGAGCTACTCTGACGTCGGGTAGCGACGTCAGGGGTTGGATTCCGGTAGTGTGAACGGTACGGAACGTTCGTTTCACTGTCAATAAAATACGTGCACGAATGAGTTTGTGACGACGGCTAGAATAATTAGACAAGCCCTAAAACATCTAATGACCCAAATTTTAATTAGGTTCACTAGTCCGACCCGGGTCCACATCAATATTATTACTAACTACTCAAACTATTAACTTTAGTCATACACTAACTGCTTATGCGTTAACATTATAACCTTACTGACTAACATTATATATATATATATAAGTTAACAGCACTAACAACCTAAGTTACTAAAATCAAAGCACCTGCATGCAATGTAACCACTAACTATAGAGGTACTCTGTTTATAACCTTCTTATATAATAATACTAACTTTGTTTTAATATAATAAGTGAGTAATGATGTTAGTTGACCAGCAGTAGGGCATGTGGAAAACTTAAACCATATAATGTTTCAACCTATGGACTAAAGTTAAGTTCTGTTATTATCTAATGAATTAACTTATTAACAGTTTATACAATTTCATATCAGCAACTAGTTTACATGCAGTAAACTAACCGAGTATAAACCAAAACATCGCTTACTTACATGCACATGGGGGTTGGAGACGGCGTGTGGCATGGCTAACGGCGTCTTCGGAGGAGAGGCGTCGCGGGCGTGGGGAGGCACCGACGTCGGAGGTCGAAGGGAAAGTGGTCAGAAGCGCTGGGGTGCTCGGCGCTGGGCGTTGTCGCGAGACAGGGGGCTGCGGCTTCGCGTGCGTGGAGGAGATGCGAGGGGAGGAGGTGTTTGGCAATGGGTTTTTGGGGAGCTGGCGGTTTCCGTCAAGAGAGGTGGGGCGCAGTTGTGGAGAGGAGCCGTGGGTGCTTGTGCGGCCTGGGGGAGGCCGGAGAAATGGCTGGAGGTCAACAGCTAGATGTCAGGGCTAGGGTTGCCGGATCCGGGGTGAGGGGTGTGTTGCCGTGAGCAGTGTTGCGTGAGTTATTTCCCAGGAGATGGCGGCTGCGAAAAAAATGTGGGAGGCGGCTTCGTGTGTTTGCTGGGAAAAGTTTTAGCCCTAGGTTTCAATTTAAATAGTGTAGTGGTTGAGGCTCACATGCAGGCTAGAGTACTAGGTCTTATATGTTAAGCTTAACAATCTTATTTAATTCAGCCCTACTCAAAAAAAACTGTGCATGCCCCAAGGATTCGGCCATGCTTCAACAAGTGGGCTAGGCTTAGGTCTAAGACCAATAAGGAAGTATTAGAAAAATAATTCAGGATGTGGTAGTAACTAATGTAATTAATAATAATAATTAGAGGGTTTAAGAAAACATATTAAACTGAGAACTAACTATAATGGGTTGGGAATTATAGTGAGAGTGGGTCAAACGGAGCCCTAAAATTAAGAGATAAACACTAGGCGACCTTGACGACAAGAGAAACAAAACTAAGAAGACGGATCACAAGTTTGATGACGAGAAACGAAACTAAAAATAGAAAGGTCTCACAACGAATGTGAAAATCACGACGCCTCTACAAACAAAGTCAAATTGTGAAAGAACGACCCGTGAAATGTCGTTCCAAAATAATTCCACAAATTAATACTCTCCGAGAGTGTCACAACGGCATATCACAACATAGTGTCCGGATGAAAGATACGGCTAAGAAAAATACGCGAACTTCAAGGAAGATACGCGTACAAAGGATACGGGGTCCAAAGGTAACAGTGATCTCAAGTTGGGCACACGTCAGGAGGTAGGCTTGCTAAGGGTGAAACCAATATTCTTTGGCCCTATCGACATCAACGACAAATGACACTACTCACATACAAAGCCACAAAACCAATCAGGTACCCGAAATTGGTATACGCACAGCTGTATAACGTATAGCGAGTACCGGCCATTACACCGACTATCAGCCCTAAGATAGCCTATTATCTATTAGATATCCGTTTGAATTAGGCCGGGCGTCGATTTTATATCTTAAGGTACCAGAAATCCCATCATTCTACACTACTTGATAGGACATACCGTGATCAAATGATAGATCTCAGATATCTAAATGGTGGAGGTAGCTGCTATATCATCTATTTGTGCTCCTCCGCCAGCTGCTTTCGGGCTAGGCCTCCATCGGCCTCCTTGGATTACAGCAACACAGCTCACACCGTCTCCGTAAAAAAATCTGCACGTGTCCTGTGAAAGACGAGTTGCATCGATCCAAGTATTGTCTACATGCATTGCAACAAAAGAGTTCCAATATGGGTCGTCATAATGAATAAAAGAATTTAAATCTAGACGACACTGTGAATCTAAACTATATGGAATTGAAAGTTGGGATTCAAAATGCAGGGCATGGTTTGATGGGAACTTCCATGAAAAGATTGCTACACTCTGGTTCATGCAATGCCTCAGGAGAAGGGGGAAGTGGCTACGGGGGCAAATCTAGAGAGGAAGAAGATTCGGGCTTGATGTAAACCATTTCGCACTCGCCTTCACTCTCTTCATCCTCGTTATCAGGGATTACATGCTTTATAGGTCTCCCTGAACTCTATGGTTCCTCTCAGAAGTCTTCATGAATGATGGCATGGTGCGCATCCTGAGGTGAAAGGAGTGGTGAATGCTGAAACAAATCGGTGGCGATGCATGGCTCGGGCTCTGTCATAAGCTGTAAGCTCTCTCCCTCGCACACATCCTCCTCACCACCAAAATAAAAGCCTGTAGCAGTTCTCTCCATGTACTCATACACCTCAAATTGGGGGGATGTATCTGAAGGAAGACATGGCTCAGGCTCCTCGACATCTTCAATATCGCTCTCTCCTTCACTTATCTCCACATCATCATCATCGATGACATGTAAATTTCATCATGTCACCCTCATAATAATGTTATGTAATATCTTGAATTTTATTAAGTCTTAGGAATATCTTGAAGCCTTTTGATAAAGCCCACATACACTTAGGATTAGACCAAAAATGATTGAAAAATGTTTTTAAATATTTTTCCTAAGTTTTTCAAGCTAAAATCTTATGTATCACATAATAGCCGATTATCCAATCTATGATAGCCGACTACTCTTGAGCAGGCAAAAGCTAGGAAGTTTCTGCCCTGTAGTAACCGCATATCCATTTAGGATAGCCGACTTGCTCGGCAGCCCTCGTCATCGACTGTGGAAATTCAGGATGAGGGGGAAGCGGCCAGAGGAGGGCAACGGCGATTCGCCACCTGCTCGGCAGCCCTCGTTGTCGACAGTGGAATTTCCTCAATTTTTGCTCACAGAAGACTAGAGTTGGGTTACCCTTGTCTTCGGGAGTTGCCCTCGTCGTTGACTGATAGCTATTACATCCTCACTTTTTACCCACCGACGATAGCATCGGGGTTTCCAACCCACGTCGTCGACAGCAGTAAAACCCACTGACGATGATGACGATGGTTGCGGCGGGAGGCGGACGATGCAGGGGCTTTTTCGGAAATAAACGGTTTGGTTTGTGCGGGAATAATTTCAGTGGCAAACGTGTAAATAAGAGGTATGTACGTGGGAGTGATGGCAAACTTGTAAATAATTGGTATGTGCGCGGAAGTAAAACGGTAGGTGCACAAATCAATTCACAATAAATTGTTGAAGATAAAAAACGAAAAAATGTTGAGAGTTGGAAGAACTAACTAATGGTATAAGCCATAGCCATACTTATATTCATTCATATTGGGGTTACATCATATAGACCCCAAGGGACACCCATTACTAAGTGTATGTAATGGTGGTAATGGTGGATGGTTAGTAGGTGGAGACCAAAGATCTCTCCCATTCATAACACTCACCCCATCCATCCATTCTTAGCATATGAATTCTTCAGGATCCAATACGCTAATGTGGGGTGGATAGTATTGGATCCAGAGTTACCGTGTTTGCCTCGTTGAAACCTTAGCTGTGGAAAACCCAGTGGGAAAAACCAACAGCTTAAGGAAAAAGAGTGCAATACACAAGTAACTCCCACTGATCCATACAAACTTCAAGCTTATATGTCTTTCAGCTGTCTCATCCATATATCTTTTAGAAGCTTTCTAAAAGTACATCTAGGTAATGCCTTAGTAAACAGATCAGCTAAATTATTACAAAACTGAATCTGACGTACTTTAATCTGCTTCTGCACTTATAGCTCGTGCGTCCAGAAGAACTTAGGAGAAATGTGCTTCATCCTATCGCCCTTGATGTAACCAGCATGTAGTTGAGATATACAAGCTGCATTATCTTCAAATAAAGTGGTTGGCTCAAGGTCATTCGTCTTCAGGCTGTCGTCACTCGAATGTGATGAATGACTGAACGAAGCCAGACACATTCTCTGCTAGCTTCATGGATTGCAAGGAGCTCTGAGTGGTTGGATGAGACTGCTGTGGTGGTCTGCTTCATAGATTTCCAGGAGATGGCCATACCATCGTAGGTGAACATGAAACCAGTCTGTGATTTCTCGGTGTGTGGATCAGACCTGTAACCTGCATCTGCATAACCAATCAAAGTGGAAGATCCACCTTTCAGGAAGTATAATCCCAGGTCAATCGACCATTGGAGGTAGCGCAAAAGCTGCTTAACTCTGTTCCGATGGCGCTTTGTGGGCGCTAAACTGTATCTGGCTAGTAGGTTGACTGTGAACGCTATGTCGGAACGCATGCAGTTTGCCAGATATAGAAGTGCTCCAATGGCACTAAGGTAAGGTACTTCAAGGCCTAATGTTTCCTCCCCATCCTTATGTACATCCAAAGATCTAACGACCATTGGTGTACTTAGAGGATGGCTCTTATCCATATGGAAATTTTTGAGTAATTTCCTTGTGTATGTGGATTGGTGTAACACGATTCCTCCGATGAGGTGTTCTATCTGTAAGCCAAGACAATATTTAGTCTTGCCTATGTCTTTCATTTCAAACATTAGTTTGAGGCTTGCAGATATATCATCAATCTCTGCAGGAGATCCGATGAGGTTTAAGTCGTCTACATAGATGGATATTAATAAGAATCATGTTCCCATGGTTTTAATGAAAATACATGGGGCAGACTACATTATTGGTGAAACCTTATTAAACAAGGAATTCACTCAGTCTGTTATACCACATTTTTTCCAATTGCTTAAGACTATATAATGATCTTCGAAGATTAACAGAATAGACGTCTCGAGGTCTATCTTTTATTTCTGTTGGTATTTTGAAACCATCTGGAAGTTTCATATAGATATCTTTATCTATATTTCCATATAGATATGCAGTCACAACGTCCATGAGCTACATTTCTAGGCATTCCATTGATGTTAAGCTTATTATGAATCGGAATGTGATTGCTGATGGGTTTTGAGGGATCCTTAGGGCATTAATCTACGCATGTCCTACGTCGGACGGACGAAAGAATTAAAACAGCAGCGAAAAAACTATTTAATAATGTACTGTAAGAATATCAAAGACCCTAGCCATGATCTCTACTATCTTGGGGTGATTTAGACCAGCCCCAAAATAGATATAAACTACTGCAATGAAATAAATAAAATGCATTAAAGTACATACCCGGAAATTTGCCTCCACAGAGAACAAAGCATCGTTTTCAGCAACGACGTTGGCCTCCCCCAAAGTTAGCCACCTCCGCACCTCCGAACTGCTCCACCCGAAGCGCACCGACACTGCGCCTCCGAGCCGATCAACTGTCGAAGAAAGTTTCACTTTGCGAGCGATCCGCGTCGAAGACTTTGGATCGAATCCAATCCTCCTCCTTGTCTTGCTAGGACGCGAATGAAGGAATCGAAAGAGATGAGGAGGAGAGAATAATTTTGTCTTGAATCGGGCGTGCACAAAACTTTTCGGAGCTACTCGATTCAAAGACTTGGTGCAATTTTCTAAGGGGTGTCGAACCATATTTATATAGGAGGCCGGACCCCCTGCTCGTCTCACGAGCAATGTGGGATTAATTGATATGAGAATTAATTAGTGGAGAAAATTGGGTTTAGTTTTGACTTACACTAAAGCTCAACTTTAACCAAATTTCTCCCTCACCCTTGGGCTTCGAAAATGATACAACCTATCAATTCGAAGAGCTTTGAATGATGAACGCATAGGAACAAACGACTTCTGACTTCCGACTTTGTTTGACCCCTCAAAAAATTGCTCAAAGTTGAGCAAAAAGTCACAAATTCGGCTAAATTACAGCCGTCCCAATTAACTCTAGGGTTTTCCCAAAACCCGGGCCCTCCTGCGGGTCGAACCTGTGCCCTCCCGCACTGGGCGGGCGGGTCTGTGTGGGCGGGCTCAGTCTTGCGTCTGCCCGCACTGTGCAGGCGGGTCAAACCCGCCCGCTAGGCGGGCGGGCTCGAGCCAGAGCCCGTCCAGGTGGGTCTTGACCTGCCTGCATAAGCGGGCGGGTCCAGCCCGCCAAGCGGGCTGGACCCCTTTTGCGGGCGGGTTCAGCCTGCTTAGTGGGTCTGGACCCGCCCGTCCAAGCTGTGTTGGACCAGAACTGGTCAAGGCCTGTGCTTTTGCCCAGTTCTGGCCATTTGGGCTGTTTCTTGAGTTCTATGACTCCGATTGAGCCGATTTTCGAACCGTTGGAAAGCAGAGTTCAAATGAGACTATCCCAAGAACCCTTGCATCCTTTTTATATGCTATTATTATGCAAAATATTCTTGTAAACATTTTACAATATATTTTCAATACTTTTGCATCACATGTAATAATCCCCTGTATCATTCCACTAATGCTAAATCGCAAACCCTTTTGCGACATTATTAAATCTCATTTAATCAAGACTTATTGTCACAAACTGATTCTGGTTCAATATTACATATTTAACCCCCCATTTAGCCCTATTTTGTGCTCATGTGATGCTACATTGTTCTCTAATTCATACGTATTTTGTACACAATTATTTATTAGAGAAAACACTCTATTTGAGCATAAAACAGCAATTAACGGTGTATTTCTGCGCTTTTTATATTTTTCCTAGCTTGGTCTCGATCTCACGATTCCAACGACTATTTATTTGTATTTTTCTGAGATCTGTGCTAATAACTGTGTATTTTTGAATGCAAAATACCAATTAATTGGAGAAATACGCAAAGAAATACAATTATACGGCCGCCGACCAATCAATCGCTGCCACGTGTCGGTCATCCACCGCTTCCCGCTCGATCCAACAGCCCAAAGCAGCGGTCGACGCGGAAATACAGTGGCCGCTAGATCTTGATCGAACGGCGCAGAGCGATTTGATTCGAATTCAAACTACGGGGGCGACGTGGCAATTTCGTAAGCGTTCGATTCCGATCGAACGACGCACAAGCCGCCTACTCGGATTCAAATCAGCGGAAGCGGAGCGACCAAATGCGGGCCACGTGGCAAGTCGAGAGCCGCAGATCGAAGATCCAACGGCCACCATCTTCCCCGCAATTTGAAATCGGAGCAGCAATCCTTATGGCGACGTGGCATCTCCTGGGCGGTCGATTTACGATCAAACGGCGCACAACAACTACGAATTCAATTCGAATTCATTTCCTCAAGCGGCGACGTGGACACATAGGCACCGTCCGATCTCGAATCCAACGGCGCGGATTGAAGAGGATTCGATTGCGAAGGATGCGGGCGCACACTTTTCAAAGCCCACGTGGCAATTCCACGACCGATCCCGCCTGGATCGGACGGCTGAGAATCGTTGCGCTTCGTGGGTTTGGGTTTTGAACCCATTAAGGCTATTAAACCCGCAATGTTATTATTTAAGCGTATTCTAGGGTTTTTGGCCAAAGGTTGGCGTATTTTGGGCGTATTGGAGGCTCTAGGTGCCGTATTTCGTCAGGGAAAAATTCTGTAAAATTCCAGAGGCTATTTTCTTATTTCCAGAGAGTTTTGGTGTCTAAACTTGGAGATTGGGTGATAAATTTCTTAACTTAAACCCCGTATTTTGGTGTTTTTCATCGTATTTTGCTATTAGATCAATGTATTTTGATATGAACCTTGATTATTCTTGCATTATGAGTAGCTAAAACTTATTTGTGCATGGTATGGAGTATTTAGGGGATGTGATTTGTGTTAGTTTGGTTGAATATTCGTTGTGCTTAATCGCTAACGTCCCTAAAGTTGTAGTTTTTGTTATTAAATCGTCTTTTTCATCTTCCAAAAGAAGTGATTGAGTTGATGATCGCCCCCAAAAGGGTGAGCTTTGATCTCTCCAAAAGGGAGTTTGATACCGTAGTTGTAAGATTATAACTTTAGCAACGACTTTATTCTTATAGTGCTTGAACCCCCAAAAGGGCATCTTCCGATGAATTGCTCCCAAAAGGAGAATTCATTGAGTTATATTGAGTATTTTCCGGTGAATTGCTCTCAAAAAGAGAATTCATTGTGTTATATTCGTCAACCAAGTTAATACGAATTATTGATCCTAACGAACCCATACCATGTGCATACTTTTCGTCGATACTTTCATTCATGATTTTTCTTTGCTCGTATTGTTCGCACGTCACCATCACGCACTTTCACACCATCGCCATCATTATTAAAGTGGTTAGTTTCTTTCCGTCAGATTTCTATTTGATTTGAGCTGTGGTTGCAACAGATTTCCTCCAGAGGATTCGACATCTGGACTCCCAGATTATATTACTTGTACGGACTCTTGCGCTTGAGAGAAGCACTATTTCGAAGCCACCAAGTTTTTGGCGCCGTTGCCGGTGAGGAATGGTTTGTTACCACGGTTTATTTCATTCAGAGGACCTTCGGTGAGATCTTTTCACTTTACTGTACATAGACTTTTTTTATTTTATTTTATTTTAAAATGGATTATATGAATTTCTATTGCACAAACAATCTGTATGATGCAAGGTATGCTAACGCACACAAACATAGGATGGAGAAGCTCAAGATCGTTAATTTTAATCAAACTGACTGTGAAACTTTATTTCAGGCCTGGAGGAGGTTCACAGATATAGTAACGAGCTATCCGCAGCATGGGTACACAAATGAAGAGCTTATGGTGTCCTTCCTAGATGGACTACGACCACAGCTGCAGGAATTATTGGGAGGCATGACGCCGACAGAGGCGTGGGAATACATGGAGTCTCTGCAAGAAAACGAAGAAACCATGGAAGAGACTTCAGAGTGCGATTCAACGGAGCCTTCGTGCCTTGATCAAGAAGAGCAAAGCGTAGACGTACCTTTGCAATCCTTGGAAGATGAAGTTTACCTGATTATTCAGACACAGGAGGCCACATCCCATCAATTCCAAGAGAATTTCCTTACTCGGAGTTGGCAGATTCAAAAATCTATTGAAGATCTTAAATTGATTGCCACTTGCCTAGAAGAAAGTAATGGTTTTGAAAAACAATTTCAAGAATCTAATACGAATTTATCTTCTATTGCAGGTATATCGAGCGAACCATGTCACGTTGAGGACACAAATGAAAATATCTACATGGCAGAAAGTGTGTGCAAAAGAGAGGACGAGCTAGCAATCTTGGATGAACGAGAGGAGGAGACAGCTAGGGACAAGGGTTTTGAGATTATCGCCATGGAGTCAGAACCATGCCATCCTCCAGTTTTTTCCCAAAATCATTTACCCCTCTCCCCAACGATTGAGCATCATACCGAGAGTAGTGCATATCTTTCAGGGAGTAGTCGTCAACTTGCTTTAATTTATTTCAACTATTTTGACGACTACATTTGGAATACTTTTATCAAGAAGAACTTTAAACTAATTTGGACTGACATAACTCATCTCTTGCAGGACATTGGTAAACAAGTTATAGAGATGCTTGGAGTTGTGTTGCTGGGGTCCAATTTAGCTTCTGGAGGAAAAATAATCGCCGAGGATCGCAAGGAGCAAATTGAACAACTTCCTCCACAATTAAAGATTCGGGATCCGCCATTTGATCACGTTGTGTTATTTCCAGTAGTGTAGATTTTATATGCTTTCTAGGTTGCTTGCTTGAATAAACTCGTACCCCTTTCGACATTGAGGACAATGTCCATCTTTAGTTGGGGGGGCGTGTATGAGACCTTAGGATTTTTTTGAGAAGAATAAATCACCATGTCTCATCATTTAAAACTCCTTCATATGCCGCAAATGCGGTTGATTACGCATTAATTGAGTTCTAAAAATTGTTTATGGTTGGATTAAATTATTTTTCCTTCATGTAATTACCGTTAATATGCTATTCATGAAAATTTTCAATTGCCATGATTAATATCTTGAAATAGTTTGAATTTATTTCATGCATGCTAATGTGATGAAAAAAGCTTAAGTATACACGATTTATTAGAATAGTCTTCAAGTTGAAGAGGAATTAGGCCATTGTTGTTGATGTTTATGATTCAAAGAACGGGTATTGAGCTGCTTTTAAAAAAATTGAGAAAGAAAAGAAAAGAAAAAAATATATGAATGAAACGAATAAGTATGTCACTAATAAATAACTTGGTTGGCTCGAGTAGTACAGTCCGAGGGGTCCTTTTTGGCCTAATGCCCTATTATCATCTGATTTGGGAGCCATTGACCGGAACCTCACTCATTTGATGGAGCGATCCAAGTTATACATTTTTCTGCGAATGTTGCTTGATGCGTGTTACGCAGAACTAATAAAAGAAAAGAAGTGGAGAATAAACTAAGCAACCTCAATGCCCATGACTTGAACGATCTTTGTGAGATGCCAATTCCTTGGAAACAAGAAAACTAAAGAAAAACGACGTGTTATACTTTCGCTTGCGCAAAACGATGGTTGCATGTTATTTATTCAAATTAAATTAGAGAAAATATCATGTGGTTGATTTTGTTCATGGATGATGTATATTGATAGTCTAGATCATGTTGGAAAGCGCATTATTGAACCATGCCATAAGCGATCGAAAGAATTTATTATTTTATTAATCATCAGTATTAATCGCTATTTTTGCTAGAGACTAGCAAATCGCTAGTTGGGGGTGTGATTCGGGTTCAATATTACATATTTAACCCCCCATTTAGCCATATTTTGTGCTCATGTGATGCTACATTGTTCTCTAATTCATAGGTATTTTGTACACAATTATTTATTAGAGAAAACACTCTATTTGAGCACAAAACAGCAATTAACGGTGTATTTCTGTGCTTTTTATATTTTTCCTAGCTTGGTCTCGATCTCACGATTCCAATGACTATTTATTTGTATTTTTCTGATATCTGTGCTAATTACTGTGTATTTTTGAATGCAGAATACCAATTAATTGGAGAAATACGCAAAGAAATACGATTATACGACCGCCGACCAATCAATCTCTGCCACGTGTCGGTCATCCGCCGCTTCCCGCTCGATCCAACAGCCCAAAGCAGCGGTCGACGCGGAAATACGGTGGCCGCTAGATCTTGATCGAACGGCGCAGAGCGATTTGATTCGAATTCAAACTACGGGGGCGACGTGGCAATTTCTTAAGCGTTCGATTCCGATCGAACGACGCACAAGCTGCATGCTCGAATTCAAATCAGCGGAAGCGGAGCGACCAAATGCGGGCCACGTGGCAAGTCGAGAGCCGCAGATCGAAGATCCAACGGCCACCATCTTCCCCGCAATTTGAAATCGGAGCAGCAATCCTTATGGCGACGTGGCATCTCCTGGGCGGTCGATTTACGATCGAACGGTGCGCAGCAACTACGAATTCAATTCGAATTCGTTTCCTCAAGCAGCGACGTGGACACATAGGCGACGTCCGATCTCGAATCCAACGGCGCGGATTGAAGCGGATTCGATTGCGAAGGATGCGGGCGCACACTTTTCAAAGCCCACGTGGCAATTCCACGACCGATCCCGCCTAGATCGGACGGCTGAGAATCGTTGCGATTCGCGGGTTTGGGTTTTGAACCCATTAAGGCTATTAAACCCGCAATGTTATTATTAAAGCGTATTCTAGGGTTTTTGGCCAAAGGCTGGCGTATTTTGGGCGTATTGGAGGCTCTAGGTGCCTTATTTCGTCAGGGAAAAATTCTGTAAAATTCCATAGGCTATTTTCCTATTTCCAGAGAGTTTTGGTGTCTAAACTTGGAGATTGGGTGATAAATTTCTTAACTTAAACCCCGTATTTTGGTGTTTTTCCATCGTATTTTGCTATTAGATCAATGTATTTTGATATGAACCTTGATTATTCTTGCATTATGAGTAGCTAAAACTTATTTGTGCATGGTATGGAGTAGTTAGGGGATGTGATTTGTGTTAGTTTGGTTGAATATTCGTTGTGCTTAATCGCTAACGTCGCTAAAGTTGTAGTTTTTGTTATTAAATCGTCTTTTTCATCTTCCAAAAGAAGTGATTGAGTTGATGATCGCCCCAAAAGGGTGAGCTTTGATCTCTCCAAAAGGGAGTTTCATACCGTAGTTCTAAGATTATAACTTTAGCAACGACTTTATTCTTATAGTGCTTGAACCCCCAAAAGGGCATCTTCCGATGAATTGCTCCCAAAAGGAGAATTCATTGAGTTATATCGAGTATTTTCCGGTGAATTGCTCTCAAAAATAGAATTCATTGTGTTATATTCGTCAACCAAGTTAATACGAATTATTGATCCTAACGAACCCATACCATGTGCATACTTTTCGTCGATACTTTCATTCACGATTTTTCTTTGTTCGTATTGTTCGCACGTCACCATCACGCACTTTCACACCATCGCCATCATTATTGAAGTGGTTAGTTTCTTTCCGTCAGATTTCTATTTGATTTGAGCTGTGGTTGCAACAAATTTCCTCCCGAGGATTCAACATCTGGACTCCCAGATTATATTACTTGTACGGACTCTTGCGCTTGAGAGAAGCACTATTTCGGAGCCACCACAAACTCTTTGTGACTTTAATTATTCTCGTGCACCCAAATGCACTCATCCTGAACCTCCTAGTACTAAGACGCAAATCTCAGTCGGTGTGAGACCCTACAGCCTATTCCTACTACAGATTGGGGCTCGAGACCCTTAGACGGCAGCGACCACGAGCATCAGGTGTCACCCCTGTTTTGGCATCATAATTACGTGATTGACCCATTGACAAAATGTCGTCGGGATTACTCTGACTGTGTCAGTGATGAATATCACAGTTACAGTCTCTTCGTCACAACTATGTCACTGCTTAGCCTCGGATATGGTAAAACATCAACCCTGCTAGCTAGCATTGGTCAATATACATCGGTCTTTGGTATGTCCATGTTATACTACCTGCAACATACCCCGGCCGAGGTTTAGCACAAAGAACCGTACTGAGCATGTACCACTAACTTCCCTTTACGGAAGAGATGAATCCTGTCTTAGTCACTACTTACCTCGTACGCTTTAAGTGTCACCCAACTTAAGACCTTTCAACGATTAAAGACTCGAGACTAGATCATAGATCTAAGTGACACCGTTTACGCACAGGTTCATACAATGACCTAAAGTCTAAAGGACCAACTAGCCTATCATCACTAGAGAGTTATCAATGACAGTTTGTTTAAGGCTAACCATTTGATAACTCTTTATTCGGTCATTCATTGAACTCATTCTCCTATGAGCACCTGTGTCTTGTCTCTGACTTTGCCAGGTCGAATGATTATGAGATCATCATTACCCTTTAGAATAAGACAAGGACACAATGGTCTGTCCGATGTGTCGATATCCATTTCTCGACACATCTATAACCATGAACATTTAAAGACCCAAGTTCCTATCAGTCATTCACTTTCCACAATCGAGATCTCCATCTAGATACGTGTATGACCTTACTTTAAGTCTAAGGAAATTATCCAAGTATTTAATAAATGTATATTGACCATACTCGGATAATTAGTACCATATATATATATATATATATATATATATATATATATATATATATATATATATATATATATATATATATATATATATATGAACAAGATGTATTCTAGGATAAATTGACTTCAGGGCTTATATCTCCCTACAATCACATCCATAACCGGGGAATATGTATCTTTATAATCCATCCCCGGTCATTGGGAAAATCCCTGAGCTACAAGCCGTGCTTTTTAGCGTATGATCTGATTATTCTCATTTATTTTCCTTATGAATACCCACTTGTATCCCACAAGTTTTACACATCTTGGTGTTTGGACTACTGGTCCAAAGACTTTGCATTTCAAGAGTGAGTCCAGCTCTACTACTATTGTCTCGTTCCACTTTGGCCAATCGTCGCTGCGTTTGCATTCAACTAGAGATCGTGGATCGATATCATCGTTGCATTGAGCGACGTGAATAGCAATATCGAACGCAAAGTCGTCGTCGTTGACAGTGCTTTTTCTGTCTAGTACCTCTCCAGTACGTACGAAATTTAATGATATTTCTCCTGTATTGTCCTCTTCGAGGGATTGAAGGAGGGGAGAGGTTACTGGTTGAGCTCAGCATCCTGTGGTAGGATATTCGTTATTTCTCCCGGTATTTACCTCTTGCGAGGGAATTTATCCTTGGATCCAGGCGGTCGTCCTCTTTTTATTTGAGGTACGGTCGATTCCACTGCCGGTGGATTGCACCCATCTTTGGGGATGTCAATCCTAGCTGGCGTATTGGCAGCAAGGACGTGTGATCAGATAATTTTCTGGTTATCCGTGAATTTGTCCGGGAGTAAATGTGGTTAAGTATTGGTGTTGCATACCAATCTTATTTTGATGATGATCACAACATTATGTTGTTGCTAATGACTCTTTTGTCTTAGTCTCTCAGTTTTATTTCAAGAATATCTTTCTTGGAGACTAATCACTTGGTGCAAGGATGGACATCAAGTGAAGAAGGACCATTGCTTGGACTCAAGGAGTGCCAAAGCTTGAAGATGATGGAGAGCAATCTGTTGAGTATTGGACTTCTCCCTACTTGGTGTTAATGATGAGCAAACATAAATACTTGTGACTAATCCTCTATTTTGCAGTTAATCCATTGCCTAAGCTTACTATGAAGATCAACTAGCAATGGATGACTCCCAAACGTGATTGAAGGCAAATGATATGAATTGGATGATCGTAGATTGATGATTGAAGCTCCGTAAAGACTTCAAGCTCATACGATGGAAAGAAGAGATTATTCGTCAATGTAATTTTTCTTTTATCTCTTCTAGTATGTAGCTTAGAAGTAGAACTATAATGGAGCACTCACACACATCTACTTTCGGTCATAGGACATCTCTAGACCTTTTGTCCTTTGATCTCAATTCAATTCTCTTTTGTTTGTGCTAGGATTGTTTATAACAGCCGACTGCTTAACAGTTTACAGTCGCCTGTCTCAAAAACAGTCGACTGTGTTTTGTTCTACAGTCGCCTGTTATGCACAGACTATTACAATGCAGTTTTTGGGTCCTCTCTGACTATCTCGCACAGGCTACTGTTGAACGTTTATCAGGTGCATGTCTTATCGACAGTCGACTGTGAATGGTTCATCAGTCGCCTGTCTCTCCTTGCCCAAACTCTGTTTGATCCGATTTCTACGGCCAGTCGACTTATGCTGTATATACAGTTGACTGTCTGTTAGATCAGTCGACTGTCTATGCTGCAACAGTCGCCTGTCTGTAAGTCTATTCTTTGACTCAGCTCTCTGGAAATTTCTCCTGTCTGTGACAGTCATCTGTTTAAGGATATACAGTCGCCTGTTCTGATTAACAGTCGACTGTGTTCCTTGCATCAGTCGTCTGTCATGTATCTTGTGAGATTTCCAGTGTTTCTTCTAACTTACTCTTCTCTCGGCCAGTCGCCTGTCGAAGAATGTACAGTTGCCTGTTGGTTTTACAGACGACTGTCTTGGCTTCATCAGTCGACTGTCCACATGGTAAGTTACCGTTATGAATTCTCACCTACCCTTACTGACTGTGCAACAGTCGACTGTGGTTTGTTCAACAGTCGACTGTCGCGAGTTCAGATTATATCCGTTGAGATTTTTCTCACGGATTTCGATTGGGTTTTTGCCTAAACTGTTTTGTGGATTTGAGAAAGCTATAAATAGACCTTCTACTGTTTCATTGGAATGTTACTCATTCATTGCAAAATCCTTCAAGCTTTCATTTCCAAAGATCAAAGCTTTCAAATCCAAAGCCCTAAGTATTTCCAAATCTTGTTCTCTTGCTCTCCAACCTAGAACCAAAGATTGATCCTCTAGGCATTTGGTGCAGTCAAGAGAAAGGGCTTTTCTTCTCTCTTCCAAGAGAGTTCTTCAACACACATCACACTTCTCCTTCAAGTTCTACTTCAAGGCATAGGTGATTGTAAGTGTTGCTTTCAGATTTCATAACTTCATTATTTGAATTGTGCTCTCGGTTGTGAGAGTGGTTTTTGCTTGCTCCCTAGTTGTGGGAGTCAAGGACATCGATTGTATTCGATTGCACTTGTAGGGTTGCTACAAGTGAGTTTTTAAGGAAACCTCAAGTTAGGGTTCTAACTTGAGTATCCGGTGGTATCCGGGTGATAGGGACGTAGGATTACCGGGAACAAGTCGGGAGTTGACTTGGGTAATCCGAACCCTTGAAACATAACTGTGTTTGCGTGTGTTTCTCTTTGGGTTGTTTTCTATTCCGCACTATTTGTTGGATTGCATTTTATTTGGCGTAAATTCCTTTTAAATTTGCATAAACACTATTCAACCCCACCTTCTAGTGTTTTCCCCATAGACAGGGTCCTTACAATTGGTATCAGAGCGCAAGGTTTTATCTATGGCATCCAATAACAACAACGTTCCTCCGCCGCCTACGTACAACAATCACGACCGTGATGGAGCGTCCACACTTTTCGAAGGTCAATCTACGGTACGTCCTCCACGTTTCAATGGTACTAATTTTGGTTATTGGAAGTGTAGGATGGAGGCGTTCCCTAGGAGTGCTTCCCTTTGGAGAACTCTCCATAAGGAGTACGTCGAGCCCTTCGAAGATGATTTCGAGAAATGGACGCCTTCCGAAAAGTCTGCCGAAGTCAACAACGCTAAAGCAATGAATGCTCTTCATTGTGCGTTGGACCTGAATGAGTTCAACAAGATATGCACATGTAAGAGTGCATATCAAATTTGGAACCATCTCATCATTACCCACGAGGGAACGAATAAGGTAAAGCTTTCAAAGTTATATGTTACCGTGCAAAACTTCGACTTGTTTCACATGCAGGAAAATGAGAGCATTGCGTCGATGTACGGACGCTTTACCGACATCACAAACGAATTGGAAGCCATTGGCCAAATCTACACCGAACCTGAAAAGGTAAGGAAGATTATCATGGGGATGACCTCCAAATGGGAAAGACGAGCAATCGCCATTGAGGAGGTCAATGACTTGAAGAACTACACCGTGGTGAATCTCATCGGGACTCTTATGTCTTACGAAGTAAGACGTTATAACCGATTGAAGATTCGAGCCATGATGAATCCCTCGGAGGCCAAGAAGAAAGCTTTGGCTTTCAACGCCAATTCGTCATCCTCCGAAAGTGATGAATCCGAGAACGAGATGGATTTGGGTGAAATGGCCCAAATGGCGAAGAAGTTTCAACGCTTCTTCCGTAAAGGTAAATTTCCCTCCAACAAACGTTTTGAATCTACTAATGCTACTTCCTCTCTTTGTTATAAGTGTAATAAGCCAGGGCACATCAAGAGGGATTGCCCAATGCTAAACAACAAAGAAAAGTGGAAGGCACCAAAGTACCACAAGTCCAACAAGAACAAGAAAGACAAGAAGAAAGGACTCGTCGATACCTTTGATGACTCAAGTGATGACTCATCAAGTGATTCCGATGATGAGAAGGGTGAGAGCGCTCACATGTGCTTCATGGCACTTGAAGACCCACTCTTGGATGAGAGTGATTCCGATACGGATAACACCGAGGTAACAATGGATGAACTTCGCATAGCTAATGAAGAACTATTTGCTAAATACCAATCTTTAATGCTTAGATATTCTAGCTTAAAGAAATCAAATGTTAGCAAGTCATCCATTCCATGCATTATCAACAATGACACCATTGTTGATACTTTAACCCTTGAGAAAGTAAACTTAGCTTCTCAAAATGTCACATTGAGAAATGAGGTGAATTCCCTCAAATCTCAACTAGATCAAACACATCCCATGGATAATAGTGATCTAGTTACACGCCACACACAATTGGGATTAGAGAATGATTCTCTTAAAACCCAAGTGCACGAGCTCAAAGCACGGGTGTCCACCTTGGATACCAACATTTCTTCTTTAAAGGAGAAATATGAGCTCATGTCCTCCCGTATTGTGAGATTCAATAAGGGACAAGGACAATTGGATGATTTGCTTGCAAATCAATTTCCGGCCACACATCGTGTTGGCCTTGGATTTGTAAAAGCTAATGCATCTAATGATCGCACCTCCTATAGTGGTGTCACTATAGATTTTGTGAGGCCTTCATCCGGTGCATCCACAAGTGGTGTCAAAGACACTATAGGTAGCAATCCTACCAAGAATGTCACCACATCACTTTCTCTTTCTTTTGGCAAGAAACCCACTAAGGGTGGAAACCAAAAGCAAGGCCATGCTTATATGTACACTAATACTCATCCACGTAGGAAACATCCTACTTCACAAGTGTATAATCATGACACATTTTATGCTCCGCACCCACGGACACGTACAAAACCAGACATGAGAAATACTCATGTACGTGCTCCCACACACCCATATGCTCATACGCATCATTCTTTCATATATGCTAATTCTCCACTTGTCATGCATGATCAATATGCTTCATATAATATGCATGTTCCCAAGAATTCATATCATTCAAGAATGTACAATGCATATCCTCCACCTCATATCTATGCTAGAAATCATGTTACTAAGAAGCATGCACCACATAGAAATCCAACTCATATGCATGCAACTAGGAATAGGACTCCCAAGATGTACACTATTTGGGGTCCTAAGAACACTAGTCTAAATGTTAGGAATGCTTATGTTGATTCTTACTTTCATGATGTAATTAGAAATAGTAACTATGTTGGGAAGCGGAAGTCCACTTGGACTTGGCTTCCAAAGGGCTAATCCCCTTGGACCCAACAAACATTGGGTACCATAAGCTTATGGTATATTATATAGGTACCCAAGAGAAAGAAGAAGAGCAATAAATGCCTTATTAGCTCTAAAGGGAAAGGATGGATTCTTGATAGCGGTTGCTCCACACACATGACGGGAGATCCCTCATTGCTCTCCGAAGTGATTAGCATCAAAGATGGTGCAACGGTCACTTTTGGAGGTAATCAAAAGGGAACCATCATTGGAGTAGGTATCGTTGATAATCCTTCCAAAACCCTAATTACTAATGTTTATCTTGTTAGTGGTTTATGTCACAACCTCATTTCCATAAGTCAACTTTGTGACAAAGGTTACAAGGTTAACTTCGGAGAAGGATTGTGTACTATTGTTGATTGTGATTCAAATGTTTTATTTTCCGGTATTAGGCGTAAAAATATTTATTATTTAAGCTTGCCTAAAACCGTAGAACATTGCTTAGTTGCTAACACAAGTGAACAACTATTATGGCAGCGCCGTTTTGGTCATGTTCACTTCAAGCACTTATATAAGTTAGCTAAGCATGATCTAGTCAAAGGTTTTCCTAAGATTGTTTTTAATAAGAAAAACTTTTGTGATTCATGTCAAAGAGGTAAACTAAGTAAATCTTCATTTAAGCTTAAAGAAGGGATTACTTCTAAGAGGCCCCTAGAACTTCTACATCTAGATTTATTTGGGCCAACTAGAACCGCTTCTTTAGGTAATGCTCATTATGGACTAGTTGTCGTCGACGAATTTTCTAGATTTACTTGGGTTTCATTCTTAACTAATAAGAATGAAGCTCATGAAGAGTTTACCAAATTTGCAAAGAAGATTCAGAATCTTTTAGGATCCACCATTATCACTATTTGTAGTGATCATGGAGGAGAATTTGAGAATGAGTCTTTTACTAAGTTTTGTGATGACTCCGGGATAACTCATAACTTTTCCTTTCCTCATGCACCACCACAAAATGGTGTTGTAGAAAGAAATAATAGGACTCTTATTGAGTGTGCTCGCACTATGCTTCATGATAGTCATTTAGGACTACAATTTTGGGCAGAAGCGGTGCACACGGCATGTTACGTGCTCAATAGAATCCTAGTGAGACCCCGAACAAACAAAACTTGTGTTGAGTTGTTTTACGATAAAAGGCCTCAAGTGAAATATTTTCGTGTCTTTGGTTCAAAATGTTTTATAAAGAACACCTTTGGTAATTTAGACAAATTTGAGCCAAGATCCGATGAAGGAATTTTTGTTGGATATTCCACACGTAGCAAAGCCTAACAGATATACAACAAAACTTCTTCAACGATTGAGGAATCATTTCACGTATCTTTCTATGAATATTTTGACTTTCCTCATGTTGATGATGATAATGTAGATATTCTTTGTGATTCTCTTAATAATGTTAAGATTAATGATAATATTGTTGAGACTAACACTTCTAACGAAGTTGTTGAAGTTTTTCCTAGTGATCCAGGTTTACCCAAAGCTTATCCAACCGTTCGCAACCATCCCCATAACCAAATCATTGGAGATATTGGTGTGGGTGTTCGAACGAGATCAAGAATTGAAGAATTCTCCCATTGCGCATTCGTCTCTACCATTGAGCCAAAGAACATTCAAGAAGCTTGTGAGGATAGCTCTTGGATAGTGGCAATGGAAGAAGAACTAGCGCAATTCGAGAGAAATGAAGTTTGGGAACTTGTACCTCTTCCAAGTGGTCACCAAGCTATTGGGACCAAATGGATCTTCAAGAACAAGACGGATGAAAACGAGGTAATCACACGGAACAAAGCAAGGTTAGTAGCTCAAGGCTACCGACAAGAGGAAGGTATTGATTTCGAATAATCATTTGCCCCCGTAGCTAGATTAGAAGCTATTAGGTTGCTTTTATCTTTTGCATCCCATAAGAATTTTAAATTATTTCAAATGGATGTTAAAAGTGCATTTTTAAATGGATTTGTAAATGAAGAAGTCTATGTTTCTCAACCTCCCGGTTTTATTCATGAGAAATTTCCAAACCATGTTTTCAAACTTAAGAAAGCGTTGTATGGATTGAGACAAGCTCCTAGAGCTTGGTATGATCGCCTTAAGACCTTTCTTTTGAATTTAGGTTTTAAAATGGGAGAAGTTGATTCTACACTTTTTATTAAAGATTATGAAAATGACATTCTTTTGATTCAAGTTTATGTAGATGACATTATTTTCGGTTCTACTAACTTTCATCTTTGTCAAGAATTTTCCAAATCTATGAAGGATGAGTTTGAGATGAGCCACATGGGAGAGCTCACCTACTTCTTTGGATTGCAAATTCGACAAATGGAGAATGGCACTTTCATACATCAGACAAAGTACACAGGGGAGCTTATTAAGCGATTCGGGATGGAATCATCTTCAAGCAAAAGGACTCCCATGAGTACTACTACTCATCTTTACAATGATGAAAGCGGAAAAGATGTAGACGTTCGTCTATATCGAGGTATGATCGGTAGCTTACTTTACTTAACCGCTAGTAGGCCCGATATCATGTTTTCCGTATGTATATGTGCTAGATATCAAGCAAGACCTAAGGAGTCACACTTGATTGCGGTTAAACGAATATTTCGTTATCTCAATCAATCCCTAGATTATGGGTTACTTTACCCTAAGTCTAGCACGTATGAGTTAATCTCATATAGTGATGCCGACTTTACCAGATGCAAGTCCGACAGGAAAAGTACTAGTGGCACATGCCATTTCTTAGGAAATTTCTTAGTTTCTTGGTTCTCTAAGAAACAGAATTCGGTGTCATTGTCCACGACTGAAGCGGAATATATTGCCGCGGGTCTTGCATGTGCATAAGTTCTTTGGATGAGACACACTCTTAGTGACTATGGTGTCAATTGTGATACTTGCCTATCATGGTTGATAACCAAAGTGCTATTTGTCTTTCCAAGAATCCGGTACACCACTCCCGTACCAAACACATAGACGTGAGACACCATTTTATAAATGATCATGTAGCTAAGAAGGACATCATCTTAGAGTACATTGAAACCCAAAAACAAATTGCCGATATCTTCACTAAACCTCTTAAAGAAGATACATTTGTTAGGTTGCGTGGAGAATTGGGAATTATGGGTGAATCTGAAATCTAGAAGCTCAATTTTCATGCTATAACTCCTTATTGAGTTCATATATTTTTGATTGTCTTTCTTCATGTGCTTTATTGTTTTATGAGATTAAGAAAGGCAATTGTGACTTATTTGATTTCATGAGTTTTCGAAGTTGATTGGAATAATTTGTGTTTCAATAGATTTATTGTTTTCATAATGATTTTAAGATGTATTTGTGATTAGAGTATAGGTCCTAGGGTGAGTGTTCTTATTCTCTGGAATTATATCTCACTGTGCATTTTTGGACCAGGACAGATGACTGTGTTTCTTTTGACAGTCGACCGCCCTACTCTATATCCTCCATATGAAAACTGATATCTTTCGCACAGCCGACTGTTGACTGTTTTACAGTCGACTGTTAATTTAACAGGCGACTGCAATTTAGTCATCAGGCGACTATACTCTCTGTCGAACTTTTTACAGTATTCTCTGTTATTCTTATGATCTGTATTAATTCTCGGCCAGCCGACTATTAAGTATATGTCAGTCGACTGTCCAGCGGACAGGCGACTGCATTATACTTGCCAGTCGACTGCCCCTTTCTCTGAGATTTAATTTTAGCACTTCATACAGTCGACTGACTTTTGTTCTCCAGTCGACTGTCTCCTGCTGTGTCGGTTCATTTGATTTGATCCGAGCCGTCGATTCGTTGATCCAACGGCTCAGATTGTTTTTCCCTAATTTATATTCAATCGAAGCGATCATTTCCCCTCGACGATTCTCTCTCCTCCGTTTGCGTTCTTCCCGCTCGATTGATGCTCATTCACCGTCAATCTCGCTCCCGTTCGTTCGTAAATCTCGAGGAGTCGCTGCCTTTTATTCTGTCACTCAACGAGGTTAGGTCCCTTCCGTCTAACTCGTGTCTTCTTAGGGTTTGATCATTCTGTTTCTTGCCCTAGCTCCGTGCTCGGCCATGTCTCTTTTCGATCATTTCTTCCCTAATGTCTCACTCGACTTCCTCAATGAGCATGTTCCTTCACCAAAACCTGATCCGGCTCCCTCTTCGCCTCAATCTTCGGGAGAGCCTCTTCATATCTATGTCAGTGACCCTATCCCATCCGTGCTTGCTGCTGAACCCTCATCTCGGGCTGCTGAGCATCCTTCTCGGTCCACGGAGTTTCTACTTCTTCAGTTGGAGGCTCGTATCTGTGCTCTTGAAATGCTGTCTGTTTCCCTTGATGAGAAGCTTTCGCTTTTGCTTAAGCTTCAGCTTATCTCGTGTAAGCATCATGCTTGTCCTGTTCCTCCCGAGCTTCGTGACCTGTTTGCTGCCTCTGAGAACACTTCTCCTGTGAGTGTTTCTCCTCCTCCTGGCTTCACGCCAAAACCCCATGTGTCTCCGACCTCAGTTGTCCAGACTCCACCTCATGTTCCTGTTGGTTCATCTGCTGTTCATGTTTCGTCTTCCAAGAGGAAGTCTCCAGCTTTTCCTACTCGTCGCTCTGCTCGCCTTTTGTTTCGATCTTCCGGCCGTCCGTCGGACCCCTCAGTAATTCAGATCTAATGAGGCTGCTGCTGATGCTGTTCTGTTCACTCACCTGAAGACCTTGTTTCTTATTTTGTGGGGTCTGCTTTTGCTAAGGTTGAGTGATTATGATATATATTTTGTCGTTGTATGATGGATAATGCTGTATGCGACACTCTTTATATACTCTTTGATGTCGTCATGATGTAGTTATTTTTTTGTTACTCATGATGTATCTTTTTGGGATGGCCATGTTGATGACCATCCGATGATGTACTTAGCTACTTTATAGTATATATATGATGTTACATCTCTCTCTTGTGTCACATTATGCTATATTGATTAATCTCTGTGTGATGTATAATATATTGTCTCTATGTATGCTTCATTTTTTTGATGTGCTTTTGAGACAATACACGAATTTGATATTGGTTAATTCATGCTCTTTCATGGAAGTGATGAATTTGTGAAAATTATTGTCTTTCCAAATATCTAAAATGTTGATATTGGATTTCAATTCCATTACTCACATGTGTATATGATGATACTTTATGAGTTTTTGATTCGATATATCTTTATACTCCTTGATTGTTGTTAGTTCGTATTTTAGCACTATTATTGTTGTTGTTATTTGCTCCCACCTTTTTGGATAATGCCATAGGGGGAGAGAAACAAACATACAAGATTCATAATGGATGTGCTAAGTATGTTCTAACGCTTGAATCTAAGATTTTCGTTGCCTTAGATTCAGGGGGAGTAAGATTACAATGAATAGGGATTTTATTTCCTAGATTTCTTGAATTAAATTCATTCATATCTCACTCATTTGCTTCAATTGCTATATAGATGCTCTAATATTTGTTGGCTAACCTCATTAGCATCTATGTAGGGGGAGTAAGTTTTTATTACGCACAACTATTTATCTTTTTGTTTATGTTTGTTTGTCATCATCAAAAAGGGGGAGAATGTTGAGTATTGGACTTCTCCCTACTTGGTGTTAATGATGAGCAAACATAAATACTTGTGACTAATCCCCTATTTTTGCAGTTAATCCATTGCCTAAGCTTACTATGAAGATCAACTAGCAATGGATGACTCCCAAACGTGATTGAAGGCAAATGATATGAATTAGAAGATCATAGATTGATGATTGAAGCTCCGTAAAGACTTCAAGCTCATACGATGGAAAGAAGAGATTATTCGTTAATGTAATTTTTCTTTTATCTCTTCTAGTATGTAGCTTAGAAGTAGAACTATGATGGAGCACTCACACACATCTACTTTCGGTCATAGGACATCTCTAGACCTTTTGTCCTTTGATCTCAATTCAATTCTCTTTTGTTTGTGCTAGGATTGTTTATAACAGCCGACTGCTTAACAGTTTACAGTCGCCTGTCTCAAAAACAGTCGACTGTGTTTTGTTCTAAAGTCGCCTGTTATGCACAGACTATTACAATGCAGTTTTTGGGTCCTCTCTGACTATCTCGCACAGGCTACTGTTGAACATTTATCAGGTGCATGTCTTATCGACAGTCGACTGTGCATAGTTCATCAGTCGCCTGTCTCTCCTTGCCCAAACTCTGTTTGATCCGATTTCTACGACCAGTCGACTTATGCTGTACATACAGTTGACTGTCTGTTAGATCAGTCGACTGTCTATGCTGCAACAGTCGCCTGTCTGTAAGTATATTCTTTGACTCAGCTCTCTGGAAATTTCTCCTGTCTGTGACAGTCGTCTGTTTAAGGATATACAGTCGCCTGTTCTGATTAACAGTCGACTGTGTTCCGTGCATCAGTCGTCTGTCATGTATCTTGTGAGATTTCCAGTGTTTCTTCTAACTTACTCTTCTCTCGGCCAGTCGCCTGTCGAAGAATGTATAGTCGCCTGTTGGTTTTACAGACGACTGTCTTGGCTTCATCAGTCGACTGTCCACGTGGTAAGTTACCGTTATGAATTCTCACCTACCCTTGCTGACTGTGCAATAGTCGACTGTGGTTTGTTCAACAGTAGACTGTCGCGAGTTCAGATTATATCCGTTGAGATTTTTCTCACGGATTTCGATTGGGTTTTTGCCTAAACTGTTTTGTGGATTTGAGAAAGCTATAAATAGACCTTCTACTGTTTCATTGGAATGTTACTCATTCATTGCAAAATCCTTCAAGCTTTCATTTCCAAAGATCAAAGCTTTCAAATCCAAAGCCCTAAGTATTTCCAAATCTTGTTCTCTTGCTCTCCAACCTAGAACCAAAGATTGATCCTCTAGGCATTTGGTGCAGTCAAGAGAAAGGGCTTTTCTTCTCTCTTCCAAGAGAGTTCTTCAACACACATCACACTTCTCCTTCAAGTTCTACTTCAAGGCATATGTGATTGTAAGTGTTGCTTTCAGATTTCATAACTTCATTATTTGAATTGTGCTCTCGGTTGTGAGAGTGGTTTTTGCTTGCTCCCTGGTTGTAGGAGTCAAGGACATCGATTGTATTCGATTGCACTTGTAGGGTTGCTACAAGTGGGGTTTTAAGGAAACCTCAAGTTAGGGTTCTAACTTGAGTATCCGGTGGTATCCGGGTGGTAGGGACGTAGGATTACCGGGAACAAGTCGGGAGTTGACTTGGGTAATCCGAACCCTTGAAACATAACTGCGTTTGCGTGTGTTTCTCTTTGGGTTGTTTTCTATTCCGCACTATTTGTTGGATTGCATTTTATTTGGCGTAAATTCCTTTTAAATTTGCATAAACACTATTCAACCCCCCCTTCTAGTGGTTTCCCCATAGACAGTGTCCTTACACAATCAAGGCATCAAGATTGAAGACTTAGATTCTAAGGAAAGCATTGTAATACATGTAATTTACTTTATTGCTTTCTCTCTCTTTTGAGTCTAGAATTAATGTAATGCCTTGTTAGATGGTTTTCTCATTCATGCATATGCATTTAACCATGTTAGTGAGCCTAAGGATTATCATAGAATCCAACCCAATAGGTTCACTTTATCCAAAGACTCATTTGGAGTTTCTGGCTTTCCATCAGTCGCCTGCTGAAGGAATACAGTCGACTGGGTGATTTCCAATCGCCTGTAGATCCTTCTACAGTCGCCTGATATGCACAGCTCAAGTCAACATTTCAATTGACTCAAACTTGAGCTTTACGCACAGTCGACCACTGGTCAGTTTACAGTCGCATGTATATCTACAGTCGCCTGTAGATTGGTCATCAGTCGCCTGAATAGCGTAAGTGCAATCTCTGTATCTCTCTGTTGTTTCTCCATCTTATACAGCAGACGACTGATTCAGGTTTTACAGTCGCTTGACTAATAGACAGTCGACTGTATTATTGACATCAGTCGCCTGTGTGGTTAACTGGAGAAAGAGTGCAGCTCTCTGTTTTATTCCATCCCCTGCAGTAGTCGCCTGCTGAAGGTTTTACAGGCGCCTGTCCTGTTCTCAGTCGACTGTACTGTCGTCATCAGTCGTCTGTCCTGGCTCAGATTATAGCAGTTGGATATTTTCTAGCCGTTGATCAGTCGACTATCTTTTGATCATCATTCAACTGTTCCTGTCGTTTTTGCCCAGTTTCTAGCCGTTACAGAATCGATTCTTTGGCTGTTTTCTTGGGTTTTGGGGTTTGATATATGGCTCCTATATATATGAGTGTGCTGCCATCTCTTATACTTCTTGATGCTATTGAATATCTCAAGAGATCTATAAGCAACTCTCAAACTCCCTCAATTCCCTCTTTTGAGCTCTCATTCCTCTTCATGCATTGAAGTCCAGCTCAAGGAAATTCATCCAAGTGCTTTCAAGCAAATCTCAACACTTGGAGATTCTCTTCCATGCTTTGCATTCATCTATGAGTAAGTACATCTCACGGCATAGGTAAGAGTATTTGTTTTACTTTGTTATTTCATTGAAACCCTAGCTTTCTGTGAGAGAGCTAGTTACTCTATGTGTGAGAGTATAATCTTCTGTGTGAGGGTTGGTTGAAATCTCTCTGTGTGAGAGCTTAAGTCTTTTTGTGCGAAAGCAAGGATTTTCTCTGTGTGAAAATCCTAAATCCTCTGTGTGATGTCTCTCTGTGTGAGAGTGTGGATTTCTCTGTGTGAGAGTCCAAATTCTTTGTGTGAGGTATCTCTGTGTGAGATTGTATTCACTTCTCTGTGTGAGAATTATAGTGAATATTGGTGTGGCTGGACGTACCCAAGTTTGGGGAACCAGTGTAATTCTTGTGTTTGCGTTTGGATTGATTGTGTTGATTAATTCCTCTTGGATTTATAATTCTGCATTTGCAAGTTTAATTTTAATTGGACAATTTTATTGCCATTACACTATTCACCCCCCTCTAGTGTGTGTTGTTAGTATTGCAAGGGTAAGGCGATCCTTACAAATGTACTGAATTCTGAATGTGAAGGATCTTCAGGATCTCATCTTCACACAGATTAGTACGCGGATCATACTGAGACAAAGTCTTGGTGTCCCAAGAAATGGTCTCTGAAGCTTCAGGCTTCTTGGTTTGTGAGCCTAGTTTGGGAAAATAATTTTCGTCAAACCCATAATCTTCAAGACGAGCCTTAAACGCGTTGCCCGTGAGGGGCTCAAGGCATTTGATAATGGAGGGTGAATCATACCCTACGTAGATACTAAGACGATGTTGAGGACCCATTTTAGTCCTCTGTAGAGGTGCTATGGGAACATAGATTGCACAACCGAATACTCTCAGGTGAGAAATATTGAGAGGTGTACCATATGCAAGCTGCATCGGCGATAAAATATGACCACCAGAGGGTCGTATTCTAATAAGCGAAGCGGCATGCAAAATGGCATGTCCCCATGCATCCACAGGAAACCGTGATTGCATTAGCAATGGACGAGCAATCCATTGCAGTCTCTTTATAAGAGACTCAGTTAACCCATTCTGGGTGTGAACATGAGCTACTGGATATTCAACTTCATGCCAGTTGCTTGGCAGTGTCTTGAACGACTTATGAAGTGAATTCCCCAGCATTGTCCAGATGTATTTTTTAATCTGGTTATCTAGAAAATGTGTCCGCAACTTTATTATTTGTGCCAATAGCTTTGGAAAAGCTAGGTTGCAGGTGGACAAAAGGCACACAAACGAACATTTTGAAGATGCATCTATCAGTACCATAAAGTACCAAAATGGACTACTTAATGGATGAATTGGCCCACAAATGTCTCCACTTATTCTCTCCAAGAAGTTAGGAGACTCAAAACCCACTTTCAGGTGGGATGGTCTCGTGATTAGTTTACCCTTATAATAGGGGGACACGGAAAATCACCATTTTGAAGAATCTTCCGGTTCTTCAAATTGTGTCCAATGGATTGGGAGATGATGCGGTGCATCATAACCGATCCTGGGTGACCTAGTCTATAATGCCAGAGACTGAATTCTGGTGATGTAGAACACTGCATGTGCACCATCAGATTAGCTTTTATAGGTTGGATGTATGTTTGATAAAGGCCCGACGGGAGTCCTTTAAACGTTCTAGGATGGTTTTGATACCATCTTTATGACGAGTAACATACAAATATTCAAACGCTATTGAAATCATCAGTTTTCAAGTGATATTCATTTAAACGGATGTCCTTGAAACTTAGTAGATTTCTGCTTGATTTTGGAGAAAATAAAGCATCTTTTATTATAATTTGCGTTTGCTTTGGAAGCAATACAATTGCCTTACCTGATCCTTCTATTATTTTATATAGTCCGAAAATTGTAGTGACGGGACCATTATAATTAATGATGCTATTAAAATAGCATCTATCTCGAAGGATCGTGTGCGTGGAGGTACAGTCCACTAGGCATTCAAACTTCATCTCTAGAAAAGAATGTAAAAACTTTTTTGAAAAGGAAAACTACATTCGATTCATAATTAAGGTAAAGAAGTACATGGACATAATAGAAGATACATCAAACATAAATGAAAAAGCTTAAAAGATAACTAAAACATCTTCAGTCGAGGAGGTCATCATTCTCGAAATCCTCGGGGGTGAACCGAGTTGGAGGCTGTATATCCACCAGATTTGTCTCAGCGGAAGGCTTCAGGCTTGCATTATACAAATCTTGGAGGTGGCATGGAGTACTACAGACCCTGGACCAATGTCCAGTCATGCCAAATCTGTGGCATTTGTCCTCCCAGTTTTTCTTGGGAGCAGACGTCTGGCCAGAGCTATTCATCTTACATGTATTATTCTTCTTCCCCTCATTATTGTTATTCTGGAGAGGAGCTCTGGTCTGCTTCTTCGCAGCTTTTCCTTGTTGAATTTGCCTTTGTGCTTATTCTTCATCTTATGGGAAGAAACTTTGTGAGCCTTGGGGAGAGGAGCAGAGCCATCATGGCATATTTTATGAGTGGCCAGTAGGAGGTCTCTGTTCTGCTCTGCCATAAGAAGGCAGGAGAGTAACTTAGAGTACCTCGTGAACTTGCGTTCATGATACTATTGCATGAGAATAGCATCCTTCTCATGGAAGGATGTATATGTTTTCTCGAGCATGCGGGTATCCGAGACTTCTTCACCATACAACTTCAGGCGTGAGGTGATGTTGTGGAGAGCTGAGTTATACTCAGCTACGGACTTGAAGTCCCGAAGTCGGAGATTCTCCCACTCATAATGTGCACGAGGGATGATCACATCTTTTTGATGTTTGTATCTGTCCTCAAGTGATGTCTACAGTTCATGAGGGTCTTCCACGGTTAGATATTCGGCCTTCAGGGTCCGATCAATATGTCTCTTGATATAGATAATGGCTTTCGCCTTCTCTATATCGGAGACTATAATAGTAGAAGTCCCTTCACCAGATGCCATAGGCGTAGCTGGAGCTTGAATTGTGAGACTTAGGCCCTGTGAGAGCAGGTGAAACTTCAAGTCCAGCTGCCAGCTGAAGTAATTTTTGCCAGTCGCATCGAGAACATCAATATCGATGGCCGCAATCTTTGCCATTTATCTAAGCATGAAATAAGCATGAATTAATTTTTTTTAAAATTAAGACATGCATAGTTGTAAAACAAGTTAGTTGTGGGGATCGGCTAGGCACCACCAAAAATATTTAAAGTCATAAGTCCATAATACAATCCGAAATACGAAAAATTTAAAATTACAATTTGGAAACCCTTTGGGGTCCCAACATTAGCAATTTTGCCTCCGTCTTTAGGTAAGTATCTCTGGGCTTTGGCTTTTACAATTAATTCCTCATTACTTTTTCACTCGAAAAAAGAAAAATGCGAGGAAAATAAATAATGGTGACTAAAAACGGCCGATCCAAAAACCACAACACAGTTTTACTAATATTCCAGTCAGTTTATATAACATTCAAATAATTATGCAACATCACAGGCATAAACAAGTTAATTTATTCAACATCGAAGCAATTTATTGGAGAAATATAAAATTTACGTTTAATAATTACTTGGACCTCGGGGAACCGTCATTACCCGCTAGGTTAGTTAACTAACGACAGAGCGGTCTAATGATCCTTATAATTATTAAATCATGAATTAATAATTAATTTAATCCAATTTTTATAAATTACAAGATGTTGAAATTAACAGAAAATGGACCAATAATTACTTTTATTAACAAAAACTACACCAAAAGTAATATATTAATGCCACGCATTATTATCTCAGTTATTCAGAATTTTTCAGAATTTTCCATTAATTTTCTGGTTTTTTCTGATATTTATCCAGATTTAATTGATTTTTTCTGATTTATATATATATATTTACAGCAGAATTATGATATACCCCATTTATTTATAAAAAGCCAATGTGTCTAAAGCCCCTTAGGCTTGCTGCGGGCTTCAGGCCCAACAACCAAAAATTTTATTTATATTATTTTTTAATAAAGGTGTTAATGGGCAACTAGCCCATATGTTAAGTGCAGCCTTATATTACCCTAACCCTAACCCTAGGGTTTAGGATTAGATTCAGCCCCAAAAGAACAAAAGAGGACACCCTCTTCAGAGAGGCTGCCATCATAGTGAGACCCCCTTTAGGGGGGTGGAGATCTGGCTAACGTCTAATGTCCTCCTCCACCCGGGGGGAGGCTGCAGGCCGGGACAGAGAACCGCTTCAGGCGGTGGATGATTGTTTTTTTTGATTTGTTATGTAATCTAAAGAGATATACAATGAATATGTATGATCTAATTTGGTTCATGTAATTTGATCTAAACACAATGAATATATATAAACTATATTTAGATCTAGGAGTTTTAGTATTTACCTCTAGATCCGTTAGATATAGGGAAGATCGGAGAGCGAAAAATCCGCAGAAAATAATCCCGCTCCTTCACGACGTAGGAAAATTAGCGGCTACACAAACGATCAAACTTATTGCGTTGTTGGCTAACAATCCACCAATAGATATAAGATTCATTCGCCTTTTTTGTTTATTGGAAAGAATTTTTGTAGAGAAAAATTTCTAGAGTCAATCGAGCATGATAACGTGTTGAGAGTTGGAAGAACTAGCTAATGGTCTAAGCCATAGCCATACTTAAATTCATTCATATAGGTTACATCATCTGCACCCCAAAGGACACCCACTGTTAAGTTTGTGTAAATTGTAATGGTGGATGGTTAGTTGGTGAGACCAAAGGTCTCCCTATCTATATATTAAAACACAACTGTTTTTGAATTTTAGGGCCGACTAGGACAAGATAAAGAAAGGCTAGGATTTGTTCTTGAAAAATGGAAGGTTGAGATGAGTTTGAGAATATTTCGAAAATCCCAATATACAAGTACTATCGGCTGTTATTGGTTAAAGCTTGCTGCTCCCCATTGGAGAGTGACGTGTCGTTTCATGAATTTGAATCAGAAAAAGATTCACGAGCATGCAGCAAGGCATGTGATCTTATTGGGATTCTAAGTCCAGCCTATATGCTTGCTTCGTGCTTCGGAACACAGCCTGAAATTTATCTAATAAAAAATAAAAAATGTATTAATAAGTGTTGCGTATCCATCTACAATTGCTTTGACCAGGCATACGTATTGTCAGAACTTACCCACACGAGATAAGTGCTGCACAGTATGTTATGTACGTACCCATCTACCCACTCCATCTGCAGCTTCGATGTGCTCTCCGATATGACACCACCTTATCATCTTTTATTTGTAACAAAATTAATTGCCTTCAAAGTGACAGTATTCAAGTTTAAAGTTATAAATGGTGGTTTTTGCGTATGATTTTAAGAACAAAAAACTTAGAGTAAAATACAAAGAAATATAAATAATGAGAAACAGAATACCATCACCACAAATATTTATGTTGCCATAAAATTTAAGATGGTTTTGCACTGTTCGACGAAGGCGTCTCTTAATTTTTTATGCTATTTTGTTGTTCCGTGTCGAAGACGTTCGCACCGAATTTATTGTTTGAGGGCCTGGGCCGAATTTTTTTACGCCAATGTGTTGTTCCGCGCAAAAGGCGCACGAGCCGAATTTTTTTACGCTAATTTGTTGTTCCGCACCGATGGCGCTCGCTAAATTTTTTTACACTAATTTGTTGTTCTGTGCCAAATGCGTCAGCACCTGCTAGCATCGAATTTGTTGTTCTACGTCGAATTTTTTGTTCTACGCCAAATTTGTCGAAGGCACCCGCGTCGAATTTGTTGTACTACACCAAATTTGTTGTTCTGAGCCGAATGCACCGCACCAAATTTGTTGTTCTATGTCGAATTTGTCGTTCCGTGCCGAAGGTCCCAGGCCGAATTTGTCATTCTACGTCGAATTTGTTGTTCCACGACGAAGGCGTCCGCACCGAATTTGTTATTCCGTGCTGCCCCCAAAATACACCCAAACCCAATTTTTTAATACTAATTTGTTGTTCCGCACCAAAGGCGTCGGCGCCGAATTTGTTGTTTCGCGTTGCAGACGCCCACGCCAAATTTGTTGTTCTACGTCGAAGCCTCCTACATCGAAGGCGCCCGTGCTGCTAAATATTTTTACGCTAATTTGTTATTCTTTTAAATTTGGGTTTTGGAAATAATTTATCGGGAACAAAGATTTTGCGTGGGAAAATTTTAAATGAACCGTGCCCGCGAGCACGGGTTATAACTAATTCATCTATATATAAAAAAAAAGCAAACACAACCGAAGCCCTGAAGCTGCAACTTAAAACGAGGAGATGGAGAGAGAAAATGGGAAACAAAAAGAGAGGGAGGGAGCACAAATTGGAGAAAAGGAGCAAAATAGGAAGAGAGAGAAAGAGAGAGCGAACAGGGGGAAAAAAGAGAAAGGGAAGGAGAAGGGCTGGCGTAATCCGGCGCGTTCCTCCTCTGAGAGAGACCGCCCGGTTTCACTGCTTCCTTCATCCTTCCCTTCCCTTCCCTTCCCTTTGGCATTTCTTCAAACACATCGTGTCCCCAGTTTCAACAACCAAGCAATCATATATTACATATAATTAACGGATGCAGAGTCACGACAGTCGCATTAGCATGGGCGAGCAAGGGAGTGAATAGATGGCGTCTTTCCCTCGTAGATTCTTTCATTGAGAGAGAGGTGTTGAATTATACCATCGGTTCTGTCGTGATCGAAAAATGATGTGCAGATTGAGGGTCCTTTGGTCTCAGCCGCGCAATTTCTTGTGGGTTGCCTCGATTCTTCTGCTATGTTTTGAAGAGTGCTTGTCGCTCAACAATGAAGGTATTACAATGGTTATATTTTCATCGGGTTCATGGCATTTGCATTATTATTGCACATCTCTTTGCCCATCCAAAATGGACATGTAAAATCTTGCCACTAGTTTATTGGAAAGCACATATAATTAAAAAGTACATTGGCAAAAACCGTTTATCTTATAAGTAGCCTATCAGTTTTGTGCTTCCTAATGTAATTACTTTGATCTGAATGAAGGGTTAGCTTTGTTGGAGTTCCGCTCTAAGGTGGATGTTGATCCTCATGGTGTCTTCAGGAGTTGGGATGCTGAGGACCAGGATCCATGCAGCTGGGTTGGTGTTCATTGCATTGATGGCAAAGTAGATGCTTTGTAAGTCCGTTATCCTTTGTTGACATATAAAGTCCCGTTACGTGTTTCTATCCATCCACAAATTTCAATCTAACGTTCTTTTGTAAGTTGAATAATATTGATTTTCCAAAGGTCCGTTTGTATTTTATGATGCTCATAATAAATATATGAATATTAAGGAGTATGCTTGTCAATTATGGGCTTGGCCATCTATATGTTCAATTGCCTTCTACTTCTGTTAGATTTATGGTTTTTACTGGGCTGCACCATAGACTTTGCTTGCTAAGATATGTAGGATGTAAACGTTTTCGTCTCAATGGATCACTATGTTTCTTTATATATATATATATATATATATATATATATATATATATATATATATATATATATATATATATATGGAAATACTCAATTTAGCAGCCCATAATGTTCTTGTAATCCATCTGAAGGCTGTATTATTATAATCCATCTTAAGGCTGTATTATTGTATTTTAGGAGAAAGTGCAAAGGCATTATGGGAAGCCTACAAAAGAAAGTATCCAGAAGATTTTAAAGAAATGTGTGACATGGGGTGTAACCCTTATAATTTTGTTAATAAAATAACTCATTTAGTTACAGGAAAAGACCCTAATTCAGGTAATCTTGATATACAAATTCGAGCGTTGAAAAGTTTAGAACAACTTAGTATTAGAAGCTGGAATTACATTAGAGAATATATACAAGACTATTACTACTGGATGACAATTTCAGGAAATGCGTTTGACAAAGACTTAGGTGATAAATTTCTAAGAAAATTACCAGGAGCATTAGGAGATGAGATAGTCAACAGATGGAATAACATGGTAAAATCCACAGAGGATAAACAACAAGGCCATTATAGTATTGGATGGAGAATCCAATTTGTACTAGACATTTTAAAAGAAAAATGTACTGAGATTAATATACAAAAGCAACTAAAGAAAGACGATTATAGTTTCTGCAAGTACATTTATACACCGCAAGTATATGAAAAGAAAACTCCTAGAGTAATAAAGAAACAAAAACATAAATATCAAAAAGATAAACGGAAGAAAAAAATATTTCCTCAGAAAATCGAATGCTAAGAAACCATACTTGGATAAAGAAAAATATGTTAGAAAATTTGAACCTAAAAGAACTTATAAAAATAAACTAATGTGCTATGCATGCGGACAAGATGATCATTTAAGTACTACATGTCCCTCGAGAATAAATAAACATGACAAAAATAGTACATTAGTTGAATGTACGAGAGAAGACATACTTATGGTAGACGAATATATGTCAGATACAGAATCCATCTATAGTATCGTAAGTATAGAGGATAAAGATAACAATAATACAGATACTGACAGTGAAGACGAAGACAGTATAATTGCTCAGTTTTCAGGACAATTAGATCTATTAGATGCTTTAGTTGACATAGCCTTAGTAGACATAGTTTGTGAGCATGTATGGATAGAGGACAATTAGATCTATTAGATGCTTTATGTTTTTTATGTTTTCCTCTTGGTTTCAAATCTCTGTATTTCGTCGTATTTCTTTCATCTAGATTTCCTGGTAGCCTTGGTATATTTCCTGCTTTGTATATAAGGAATCCTTCTGGCGTAGTTTCTTTAATGACACTAGATGTGCTAGTGGTGCTACTTTGTTGTCCTGATTCCATTAAGGCTATATTATAGTTATTTTGTATAGTCTCATCTATACTATTTTCATCTTCTTCTATAACTTCATCGTTTTCGCTGTCACTATTTATTACCTCGCTAACTGGGCTTTCTTCTGTTCCTATAGCTTCTTCAAACATGCTTTTAGTTGGCATGATAAGTGGGCTAAGAGATTCTTCTAACTGTTCTAATGGGGTTTGAGGAATGTCTCCAATATAATCATCTTCCTCTGCTATAACTTTAACCCTAATATTTTTATATTCATCATAGTATAACATTTCGTCTTCTGCTATTTGTCTTGCTTTGTACATTGTCATTTCTAATTCTAATAATTCGCTTTTGGTTAAGTCCATTTCTAGTTCTTTGGGGAAAAGAATTCTATTTTCGCTTGCTGGTTCTAGAACTTCCTCTTCTTCTGTGATTGTTGTTAATACTAAATCTTCTACTTCTCTAAATCTTGTTTCTATGTCTGATGGTGTTTCTTCATTGGAAACTTTCCTGTGATAGTCTGTAAATCTTACACTTAAATCTCCTTGGGCGTTTTGATACATAACATGATCTGTGGGTTGTAGTAAAGTATTTGGCATAACTATATCTTTTAGATTCCATTCTAGTCCTGCTAATTCTTCTGCATTAAAGGTCATTGGCTTTATTGTTCTAATGCCATTGCTACCCATAAGGTTAACTATATCTTCTACATGTAATTTATAATTTACAGTGCTTGTACTAGAGCATCTTCATATGAATCCTAAGCATACTAATAGATTCTCTCCGCTGAATTCTTCAAAACCTTTTGTTTGTATCCCTATCTTGATGTATTTAGCAAATTCTCTAGTTCTCATTATGAAATCTGGGCTACAGTAAAACAACCCCCTGTTTTCATTTAAATCTATTCTCATATTCCTAAAATACCTTTTCTAAGGTCTCCCCATCTGGCATCGAATATTACTGCTAAAGTTTTAGCTCCTATTCCTTTTCTAATTAATCCTTTTATTCATACTACTATTAGTCCTAGATGAATTAAATCGAGATTAAGTTTTTGCAATTGATATTCACTTTCTTTATTAATCAGATTTAAAACTATCGTTTCTTTTTTAGAACAATCTATTGATATTTCTCTCGAGTGCCGGAAAAATCCTTTGTTATTTTCAAATAGTCCCTTTTTATATAACACTTGCGGTTGTAATATATGTAAAGCCTTTTGTTGAAAAACCGCATAATCCCTATCTGTATTTATGTATTCATCTATTTGTCTATCTATCTGAATATTGGGTCTAAATATTCTATTAAATATACTACTTCCTGTGTTTAATGATAAAGTGTTACTATTTGTTGAGGATTCTACTATTTCTTTATTTCTGCTATTTGCCAGAAGTTCCATTTTTCTATCTTTTTTGGGGTTTCTAACTTTGACTTATACGGATCTAGTTTTTTAAAGGCTTCTGTCAATTTATCTACGTCTGTTGATATTGTCGAAGGAGCTTTTGTTAATATTGCTAATTGGTTTTCTATTCTTTTATACTGGTTTTCTAATTTTTCTAAGTTCTGTTGTAGAATTGTCTGACTCGTTTTTATATAGTCCAGGTTTTTTGTTACGTCTGTTAATATTATATTTTTGGTTTTTATGTTGTTTAATATGCTATTTAAAACGTTATCTAGATTTTCCAGCTTTAAGGATTTAAAAGGTAATATCTAAATCTAAGTGATACCTGTTTTAAAAATAGCCTAGTTCTTATTCTTAAGTTTCTTTCGTCCTTTCCTAAATGTTTCTCGAACTTATGTAATTGATATAACTTGTATCTGTATTCTATTTGATCAGTAGTTTCAAAATATGTTCTTTTGATATGGTCCCTAGCTATCTTTCTACCTTTCATAAACGGTAATATCTGCTCTGATACCAATTCTTGATGGGGGTGCCAAAATTTTTTTTGGCACCCCCATCAAGAATTGGTATCATATATGAGAATAATGGGTATCATACGCCATATGAGAGGGTCTCTCATATTCACGCTCACATAAAGGGGGCAAGTACAAGCCCACATGGGCTTGTACTTGTTGTACTTGCCCCTTTTATGTGAGAGGGAATATGAGAGACCCTCTCATATGGCGTATGATACCCATTATTCTCATATATATATATACACACACACATATAGACACATACACACATATGGAAAATTAGTGTGTATCTTTATTGAATAAACAGAAATGTACATAACAATGCGGGGGATATAGAGGAAGGAACTGCTAGAGGGAGGTATATATACACACATATAGACACATACACACATATGGAAAGTTAGTGTGTATCTTTATTGAATAAACAGAAATGTACATAACAATGCGGGGATATAGAGGAAGGAACTGCTAGAGGGAGGTATAATATCCCCCGCATTGTTATGTACATTTTACTATTGCAGAGAGAGAGAGAGAGAGAGAGAGAGAGAGAGAGAGAGAGAGAGATATATATATATATATATATATATATACACGACACTTATATATAAGTGTATATATATATAAGTGTCGTGTGTATATATATATATATATATATATGTTGAAAATTGGTGGGTCGGGTATTTAGAGGGTGTAGATCAAGATGAACGGTTCGGATCTTCCGAAAAAATGGGGGGCATAGGATTTTTGATAGGGGGTCATTTTTGGGGGTTATTTTTGGGGGTCATTTGATCCCTCCTCATATATATATACACGACACTTATATATATATATATATATATATATATATATATATATATATATATATATATATATATAAGTGTCGTGTGTATATATATACACACGACACTTATATATATATAAATAAGTGTGTATATATATGTAATTCATTACTCATGGGTATCTATGATTTGTTTAAAAAAGTGACACAAAGCTAATGCTTGTATAACTTATGTGATATGTATCTTATATCAATGGGAGTCTAAAGTGAAGCTAACAATGAAAGGAGTTTTATGTAAAAGTAAAAAAAAAATTCTTTTTGGTCAGTTTCATTGCCAAGAAGTATTTGTCAAGTGAAGCAATAAATACACGGTGCTCGTAAAGTCGAGCAAGTAAGAGTTTTCTAAAAAATAACTGGATAGTTTGGATTTTTAGGAAGGAGCTGAGAACACCCACTCTTGAATGAGATTACCCTGACTCTAACCAATTGCAAACACCAGTTAAGGATTTGAACCATATATAATAGTTGATGCCACTAGGTCAGGTCACTCTATCAAAAGTCATCTGCTTTCTTCGTCATGTTAACTCTTTTCATCTACAGGGAAGTTCTCTTGTGGTATTTTAATTTTGTTCTGCAGCTTGAATTCCTTCTTATTAATGTTGATACTTGTATGAAATGTTGTCTTGGTCCATCATCTAAGTTTATCCTACTCCAAGCAATTTTTTTGGGTGATTGTTCGATATGGTACTGTTCGTAGTTTGTACATATTATATATGTTTTGATATCTGACTGAAGTACACATGTAGGAACTTAAAAGAGCTTTCTTTGGGAGGAACATTAGCACCAGAGCTTGGAAAACTTAGCCACTTAAGATATCTGTAAGTGCTATCCAAGTCTTTTGTTTAGATGTATCATGATAACTGCTGTCATACATGAAAATTTTCATAGAAAATAGACACGTTATATTATTTTACTTGTTTTTGAAATCCACAAATTATCTTCTAATCTGTAAAATATGTTGAAGTTGTAAGCTTCACGTTATAATCTGAATATCTGTCAAGAATAATTCTGATTGAATGGCAATACAGATAGCTTGATTAGACTATCAGAGTATGTTTTTCTTTCTGAAACATTTTATCCATCAGTTTCTTCTGGAAAATCTTGAAAATTAGGCAAGAGATACCAACATGTTAGACCTTCAGGGGTTCCTTATGTGGTTGCAATGTTGTATGGTTTGTATGGCTAATCGTTGGCATATTTGAACCTTATTGATTCTATAGAATTTTATATGTACATTAAGTGTTCAAATGACATTACTGGTATTAAATAAGTATTTATTATGATCTTCATAGAACTAATATTTTTTTCTATTTTAATAGAGACTGCTCAGATCTACAAGATAGACTCGAGCATTTAACTCTTGTAAGAGGAAGAAAAGAGCTTGTTGTCAAGCTTGGCTACTATAGTTTGCGGAGCATGTGTAGTACCATTTATACTGGACCTAATAGCAGTTGAAGTTGAGATTCTTGAAGATCCAGTAGTAACTCTCATGATTACAACATTACAAGAAGTACTACACATGTATATACATGTATGTATACATATATACATATATATGATGCTCACTATTATCCTCCAAACGCATTCATCGAGTAATTTTCATTGATGGCCAAATAACGCCTCATTGTGACCATTTTCACTCGTTAAGATCAATGATTTATAAGGCTTAGATTCGTCATATCCGGTATGTGATGCTTCAAGATTATGATGCTCACTATTGTTCTAGTCACCATAAAAGTAGAAACCATTATCCTCAGAAACTTGGAGAGGAAACCACACCAAACCAGCCGTTTACATACTTTTGCCAGGGACACCATATTCATCCATAATTGTTTGAAACAGTCGCTGGTGAAAGTTACAAGTTAAAAAGCTTCTTGAAAAACCTCCAAATGCATTCATTGGATAATTGTTGTTTGGACATGAGAGACTTGACCCATTGGATGAATTTTGTGCAGATACATCATAAAAATTGTGAGTCAAAATATTGACAAGTATGTGGACATCCTCTATCAGTGATGCCAAACATTTTCCTCTTTGCTTGGGCTCGCTTATATGGTTCGCATTTACACCCACATGTTTTCTTAATTTCACATCTTCTTTCTTAAGGAAGGGTGTATTAAAATTAGAACATATACATTGTCATATATTTTTTAGTTTCGCTTTGATATGATTTTCTAGGGGATTTTATGATAAAAATAAGATTTTAGGTGTTTTCTAGGGCTTGGATTGATAAGGATGGGATTTTTGGTGGAAAGGTGGGATTTTTAGAAAGAGAAGATTTTGGAGAAGATTTTTAGAAAGAGAAGATTTTTAGTTTCACTTTGATATGATTTTCTAGGAGATTTTTAAAAATAGGATATCTCTGGTGAAAAGATGTGATTTTTTGGGCTAGAAAGAGAAGATTTTGCGGAAAAAGGGCTATTTTGTCTCTAATACATGAAAATAAAGGGGATAAAAGATGGTTGGGCACAATTCTAAAGGTGGACCTCCCTCCCAAGCCGCCGATTCGGGAGGGAAACACATTCTCCAGTGAAAAGAGGGACACTCTCACCTTAAACAAGTTTTCTTCTTCAAATCACGCATATAAATCCCTAATCCCCTTAGCCCCTCGTATATAACAAACTGAAAATATAAAATTACAAAAAGACCACCAAAACTGAAAATTACAATAATATCCCTGGAAATCTGAAAATTACAAAAATGCCCCTAATGGGCCAAAATTGCAGATTTATCATTACTGTCCCTGAAAAACCACTGTCTTTAAGTGGTGCATGCGTGGGCCAACCGCTCTAGTATGTTGCATGCCTCCTCCCGGGTTAAAAGGATACGGTTAGTTTTCACTGCCTTCAACGACGTCCGGAAGAAAGCCATGGTAGTCATTAATCACATCTGAAGGTCCTCCATGTCCTAAGCAGAAATACTGACGCCCGGGAGGACGTCCAACTTAAAACCAATAGCCTTGGGGCCATGTAAGAGTGTCGACAGGCCAAGACGGGTCCTGAAAAGTATCATTAGGCCAATGCGGGGCCCGAAGGACGTCGTTGGGCCAAGGGCTGTGCAGGGCTGCGAAAAGGGCCCGCGGGCCTGGGCCTTGCAGGCATGCAGGCAGGCCCATCAGGCCAGCCTGCAGGAGAAATTGTAGGCCGGGCAGTCATGCGGGCAGGCCGGGTAGGCTTTACATGTCTGCCTGTAGGGTCGGCCGCCCTCCCTAGAGCTCGACGAGCCCCGGGAAGGGTCGGCAAGCTCGTCGCTCATCTCCTTGCATCGATTTTCGTCGTCTAGATGCACATCCACGTCAAAGTTGTTGTCTTTTCCGCCTTTTTGGTTCAAAGGCGACGCCTTAAACCATAGATTAGGGTTTTCGTCCAAATCTGGATCTTTCGTTATTGACCGTGCCGTGATTTGTTGTATGAACTGTTGATTCGATTGTATGAGCTGTTGGGTTGTTTGCATGATGACTTCAAAATCATTCATCACGGATCTCAATCGAACCGCTCCGATACCACTTGATAGGATTTTCTTGGGATTTTTAAATAAAAATAGGATTTTTAGGATTTTTCTAGGATTTGGATGGATAAATATAGGATTTTTGGTGGAAAGGTGGGGTTTTGAAGGAAAGGTGATTTTTAGGGCTAGAAAGAGAAGATTTTGGGAAAAGAAGCTGTTTTACTGATAATACATGAAAATAAAAGGGATACAAGATGGTTGGCCACAATTCTAGAGGTGGACCGCTCTTTCAAGCTGTCGATTCGAGAGGAGGCCGCGCTCTCCATTGAAAAGAGTGATAATCTCATCTCAAACAAGTTTTCTTCTTCAAATCAAGCATATAAATCCCTAATCCTCCCTATCCCCGTATATATAATAAACTGAAAATATAAAATTACGAAAAGACCTCTAAAACTGAAAATTACGAAAATGCCACTAGAAATTATACGAACTCTCCTAATGGGCCAAAATTGCAGATCTGTCACACTTCCATTCTAAAATCCTAATACCAAAGATTCAGTAATATAAGATATTTTCCTTATTCGTCTAGCCTATTAAATTTTTGACGAGTGAGAAAAATCCCTTAGGTTTACTAGATATTTGATGTTTGAGGGTTTTAGAATGTGAAGATCAAAATGTATGTTGTTGATCATAAAAAAATGAAAAGTGGAGTTTTGATGACCGCCAATGAGGGGTTTTCTTCTTGGTTGCTGATGCCTATATTGCTATCTCTTTCTCAATATATAGGATTTACAATTTTACAAACACACCAATTAACCATTTGTTCTTATACTTCACCTCAAGCTGGTAAGCATACCAACAAACTAATTTATGGATCTCATATGTCTAGTTTCAGTCTCTTTTTAAAATTTTTGTCAAATAAGTTGGTAGTCGACTTCAATATTTACTCCTTTTATGGAACACCTGGTTCTTCGAAATGTAGATGATGACATGGTTATCATAATAAAGCCTCATATGAGTAGATGAAGGATCCCAAGTTGAGCAAGTGTTAGATCCGGCCCCTTGAGACCTATTTTATTATGTTTTGTGTTATTTTTTTAATTGTAGGGGTATTGTGGTAATTAGACTTTTAGTTAGGATTATTATAAATAAGAGGAGAGACTAGCGGGCCCTAGGGAAATGCGAAGATTGAGAGTTATTTTGTTATTTTGGAGGAGAATGTTTCTCGATCTAGGGAATGTGCGGATGTCATCGGTGTCTTGGGAGGGCGATTACCCCTAAAATTGTAATCATTTATCTCCTTTATTTTCAGTTTATTCTAGAAAATTTCAGATTTGCTTTTGGGTACCTATCATTTGGTTTCAGAGCAACGATCCATGGCAGAGTGGAGGAGATCCGTGTAGGAAAGGTTGGAGGTCGTCATGCAATTAGTCCTAGAGTTGCAGCAATCAAATCAAGAACTCATTGCAGATCTGAAGGTGGCGTAAATTTCAGATCTGAAGGCGGCAGAAATTTAGATCTGAAGGCGACAGAAATTTCAGATCTGGGTGAAAGCCCAGATTTAGGGCTAAAGATGTCGGTTTCGGAAGAAAAAATAGAAGAGAAAATATGGAAACAACTCTTTCAAGAGTTGAGGGAAGCCCTCGAGGAAGAAGAGGCCGAGGAAGCGGCAGAAGAGGCAAGAAAAGTTGCGGAACTTTCAGATCTGAAGAAGACGGGGGAAAACAGCGCAGATCTGAAGGAGTTCGCGACGCTTTCCAAAAGTATCGATTCGGATCTGAATGAAAACACAGATCCAACAATGGCGAAGAGTTCAAATCTGAACGAACACTCAGATCTAGGGCAAAAGACGTCGTTTTCAGTGGAGAAATAGCGAGAGGCAGCAAATTCGGTAGCAAAACAAGGGGCATCTCCGAGGGGCTGTCGCCCCTCCAGAAGGGGTGCCAGCCTCTCCTGGGGCCCTCAGGGGGGCTGCCGCCCCAACTGCAGGGGCACCAACCCCTGCTGGGGCCCCCAGGGGGGTGCCGCCCCTCTGGAAGGGGAACCAACCCCTCCTGGGCTCCTTAGGGGGGCGGCCGGCCCTTCAACAGTGACGCCGAGCCCTCCAAGGCGTCGGACAGCGAGGATTTGGTTTTTTGGGCCCAAAACAACGAGCAATGGAGCCCTTCCAGCAGCGCGATGACGACGACGACCATCGAGCTTATTTGTGGGAGCCCAATGACGCCTGTTGGGCCCCGCCTTGGTCCATTGATATTTTTAAGGACGTCGTTGAAAGCGGTGGAGATCAATCTCATCCTTTTGACCTAGGAGAAGGCTTACAATCTGCTTGGAAAGAAAGGCCCACTGACTTCATGCACCACCTTGAGGATAATGTGGATTTTTGGGGGCGGAGTAATGTTAGATCAGGCCCCCTTGGGGCCTATTTTATTATGTTTTGTGTTATTTTATTATGAGAATAATGGCTATCGTACGACATATGAGAGCCTCTCTCATACGCCCTCTCACTTAAAGCACCCAAATACAACCATACTTGGGTGCTTTATGTGAGAGGGCGTATGAGAGAGGCTCTCATATGGCGTACGATAGCCATTATTCTCTTTTATTATTGTAAGGGTATTGTGGTAATAAGACTTTTAGTTAGGATTATTATAAATAAGAGGAGTGACAAGCTGGCCCTAGGGGAATGCGAAGATTGAGAGTTTTTTTTTATTTTGGAGGAGAAGGTTCCTCGATCTAGGGAGGGTGCGGACGTCCCCTATAAATCGGCGTCTTGGGAGAGTGATTACCCTTAAAATTGTAATCATTTATCTCTTTTATTTCCAGTTTAGTATAATAAATTTCAGATTTGCTTTGGGTACCTATCATTTTATTAGAATACCAAATGATAGGCGCCTAAAAGAAAATCTGAAATTTATTAGAATAAACTGGAAATAAAAGAGACAAATGATAATTGCCCTCCCAAGACGCCGATTTATGGGGGACGTCCGTACCCTCCATAGATCGAGGAACCTTCGCCTCCCAAATAACAAAACAACTCTCAATCTTCGCATTACCGTAAGGCCGGCTTGCCTATCCTTCTATTTATAATAATCCTAACTAAAAGTCTTGTTACTACAATACTCTTATAATAACAAAATAACACAAAATATAATAAAATAGGCCCCAAGGGGACCGGATCTAATAGCAAGCAACTCTTGCTGAATCCATACCAACTTATAAAATGCATTTGCCATCGCTTGATATTCTGAATAGCACTAGATCTTAAAACAACCAGTTGCTTCTTACCCTTCCAATCGTGAGATCAAACTACGAACATGCCAAACCAGAGAAACTGACAACTTTACTATGACCATTAATTTGAATAAAGGAAGCCTTTACCACAAGCACTTTTCAAGCATATCAGGGTATATATAACTACATCCCAATGTTCAGTTCTAGGATTAGATATGATACGAACTGATTGACTACACACATAAAATGCAATATTTGGACATCTCACAGTCAACTAATTTAACTTCCTAACAATCATTTTGTAAATATCCGGATCATGTAATGGCTCTCCCAATCTAGTGTAAGCTTGAAATTATGATCCATAGGTGCGATAAGTGGTTTATATCCTAACATTTCTTCCTGTGACAACATATCAATAATATACTTCGTCTAATATAAATAAATACCTTTCTCCGGTTGATTACATTAATACCCAAGAAGTATCAAAGAGTTCCAAGTTTTTTTTTCTGAAAAACTTTTGCTAAATACACTCCTTCAATACCTTAATGCTCTGTGTCATTACTGGTGATAACCATGCCATCCAATTAAACTACTAAGAGATTCATACCCCGGATGTGGCAATAAAACACAGAGTGATCACACTAACTTCATCGTAGGCTAAGCTCTTATGGTATCAACAAACCTCTAGATGTATGCTCTTAGAGATTATTTTAACCCATAGAAGACTTGCACAACTTGCAGATATTTCCAAACTCCCATGAGCATTGGTCTTCTTATCAAGAATATCATTAAGGACCACATTCTTGATGTCAAGTTGATGCAACATGATAAATAACAACTAAATAGATAAGAATCCACACAAATGCCATCTTAGTAATTAGAGAAATGTCTATTAATAAGTAACACCATTTGTTTGTGACTATCACTTTGCAACATGATGTGCCTTCAACTAGGCTAAGAAGACATCCGGGTTTAATATCACTGTATACACCCATTAATGACCAACTATCATCTTGCTAGGTAGAGCATCCACCATATTCTAATGGCATATTGCTTTAAGATTGTCATCTCTTCCAACACTACTTCTCCAACATAGATGAGACCATGCATTTGAAACAAACTTAGGAAGCAATGAGAATTAAAAGGGAGAAAAGCAACATATAATGGTAAATCGTTAGCATAGTGAACAACTTTTGATTGAGGATGCACAACACATGAACGAGTCCTTAGCGTTGTGAATATGGAGGTTAAGCTCAAGTAGTGCTCACCATTATGCAAAGGAGATCTAGAGAAGAAACAATAGAAGTAAATGTCATAAGAGGTGAACTTAGAGGTACATCTCATTGATGTCTGGTGAAAGATTGGGTGATTTTAGGAGGCTGCTGTGGTAAAATGTCTGTCCTAATATAATGTCTTGAAGATGGAGTCTGATGTATGTTTGGTTGATTTTAGGAGACTGCTATAGTAAAGTGTTTGTTCTTGTATAATGTCTTAGAAGATGGAAGACTTATGAATAAAAATCATCAGACAACTCAAAGGATAATGCTTCGATAGTCTTGTCCTTACAGAAAATTTTGGCTACGACTCAAAAATGTTAGTTTGGGAGTTATTTCCCCATATGTCTTATACAAGTCTGCCATATAGTCCAAGACACATCATATAATTTAGAAAGATTACTCTTTCTAGAGCATAATACATTCGGTTATTGCCACAACTTTTTAACACGGTGCATGCATCGTGAAATCCTAAATCTTATAATTCATGGAGTTGAACTGACTGTAAATCTGGTTATCATTACTAGTATACTTTGATGCAACAGGTTAGGAAGATTTCTATCAAATGCTTCTCTCTCTGCTCATCAAGTTGATCTCTATCAACCTTTTCAATTGAAACATTCTAGTTGAGTTTTTGATATGTGATTTTATAGAAATTTTTTGAATAGTTGGTTTTGTCATCGACATGGTTACTTCTTCAATCGACCATGCTACCAAAACATAAGATCCTCCATGATTCTCCCTCAGAATATAACTCACAAAACAATGAACTAGGCCTAACTTATGATAACCATTGAGATTCCTCCCAAATCGCAAATATTATCCTTAAGATCTAATAACCATATCTAAACGTTAACGATCTTCTCGTGGTATCCAACAGAAAACTTCCACTCTTATGATCCTCCATTGGGATCTAACAAACATAATCAAATAACCAGAACACAACCTATCAAATCTATAAGATTTTTTACATTGTAAGGCTAATGTAGTTTTAAGCCTTACCGTTTTAGTTTATGAAACACGAAGGGTAGTCGGAGAAGAGCACATTTGGTAGATGCAAAGTCTAGGAGACAGTGAACAATGGGTCAGATGAAGTCAAAGTTGGCTGATGATGAGTCGTGGTGTTCAGACAGTTAATTTGGGCCATTAATGCGTAGAGTCAGTGAAGAAGACATGGGGTGAGGTTAAACAAAGTTAAATTTAATTGAAGATTAGTCGAGGTGTTCAGATGAAATCAAGATTGGCCAAATCAAGATTGGCCAGAGATGTATCAATGTGGTTGGAATTTTGCTGAAGTGGTTGGAATCCTATTCAAGTGTTTAAGATTTTATTGACAGTTAAGATCTGTTGGCAAGATGTCAAGTAATTGGAATTTTGTCAAAGTGGTTGAAAACTTATCAAGATGGTCGGGATCTGATCAGGATGTTGTTGATGTCAGAAATTGGTTTGGGTGACATCAAAGTCAAAACTCGGCTACGTTGTTGTGTTGAGGCCAGACTTGGATCTAGAGCTGGATAAATTTGATGATATTGATCGGGTGATTTTTGCGAAAGAGTTGAATAATGGATTTAATGATGACTCTGATGCCATATAATTAAAAGGAAGAGAATTTAAAAAGGGCTATAGGATTAGTTACTTTATCTATTATATATTATTAATAGAGAATAATAGGGATCATATGACATATGAGAGATGTACGGTCATATGTATATTCTCTTCAACATAGTACAATGTGTCACATGTGGGTTGTACTTTTTGTTCTCCATGTATAATATGAAGAAGACTGCATCACGTAGACGTATATATGAGAGATCTCACATATATATGATACTCATTGTTTTCTTATATAAATAGAATATCATATGCCATATGAGGCTTATCCTCTTATACACCTCCAAAACTCAATCTCCGCTACTTTTGGGTGGTCTAAACTGTTCATTTTGATTTTCGTATTCTAAAAACCCAAAACACCGAATATCAGATGAACCCAATGGGTTTCACCCGTTTATCTACTTGTCAAAGATTTAACGGGTTTACTTGAATTGAACTTTTGTGACAGGTGGATGAACGGGAAAAACCCAATGGATTCATCTGATATTCGGTATTTTGGGGTTTTAGAAGATCAAAATGAATGGTTCCGATCCTCCAAAAATAGCACATATGTGAATTTTGGAGGCAGCATTGAGGCAAAGCCTCAAATGTCATATGATATCCATCACACACACATTGGTTTTACAATTTTACAAATAACACCTTAATCATCTATTCTCACACCCACCTATTTTCCAAAAGAAGTGGTGAGACCCGTATGCACATGCCGCACGAGCTTGCCTGATTTAAGTGTAAAGTATTTAAAACCATAATATATCAATGCAACATAGTTAAAACCTTCCTTGTGCACAAGATGTGAAGCTGTAGGAGAGGAAATTGATAAAATGTGGGCAAGGGGGACAACCAACAGATGGAGGGATCACAAATCCGCAAGCAACAATTCACATAATTATTCAAGGTGGCACAAATGACGAATGACTTGGCATTGCAAGACTAGTGTGGTCTCATAGTCGTGGGTGAGTCAAGAAATATGAAATAGATTGATCATTGGTTACGATAGCAGCACAAGGGCATATGGTGGTATAATACAATGCAACAATATAAATCCAATCATGGAATATGTGACTATAACTAAGTAGATTGTGCTTTCTCCGCTTACTAAGAGGAAAGACTCATTCAATGATGACGGATCATTTCACCCGACCATATAGTTCTCTTCAGTTTTATAAACTGAGCAAATCAAGTTGGTGTCTCCTATTTTCAGGAATGCCCTTTGTTCATGTGACGTCCCCATACTGAACATGGAGTTCATGTTTGGGATTCTATACCTGTTTTCAGTGTGTTCACCTCATAAACCTCCCCTTAAACCTGTATCCTCAAATGCAATTAAGAAAGCAACAAAATACTTCCCCATGTATTTCAGCGACTACTGCAGTACTTTCACAGTCAATGCTCTATATTGTCAATTCCATTCTGTTGATAACAACAATAGAATCATGCCAATCGTTCCTTTACACCCTTTAGCAATAGTTGAATTATGCTTTGGTACATCGTCGATCATCTCCATTGCCAGCAATTTTTGTTTGCTAGTAGGTGTCTTTTGAGCTACACTTTTTTTAGCTATTGCATTGGTCGCATTGCAGTGGACCTAGACTATATAGACTGATATAAGCTATGCATATGGTGTACTTGTTCAAACAAAAACATCAAATGATTTTGATTGCTGTTGGATGCTGTGGATAATGAGCTTATGGATTTCAGTAGCTGTTAAGTTAATGTATCTTAAATTACAAACTTGAGATTAAAATCCAATATTGAATAATGAGTATTGGTGTGTAGGTCAACCCTCAAAGTCTTTTTAGTTGGGTCTCTCTCTTCAAATTGGGCTTAAAAAATTCACTCTTCTTTACGTCTCGTATATATTGCTTGCAAACTCTTTGTTTGTGGACCTAACCTATGCATTATATATTACGTTTCTCTATGTTTTTTACGAAGGGATTTCTGATCCCCCCCAAATAAATAAATAAATAAATAAATAAAATAAAAAATAATACTATATGTAGTATTTTTTATGGTGACAATATTAGGTAGGCTTGCTCTATTTCTTAATAAAAAAGAAAAAAAAATGTAATCAATTTATTTTCGGTCAAAATTATTCTTTCTTTGATTGTGGAGGTTTCATTGAAGGATTGCAATGAATCACTGGTATTGTGGTTTTGGACATAAGTTCCATGTTTCTATCATGAGAATTCTGTGAAGTCTTAGTTATGGTTTGCAGTTGCTTATTTTGGCTAAGGAACACCTAATATAAATGAACTGTTAAAACCCTACATTTCTTTGAATAAAGTGATATGGTCTAAAGTTGACTCGAAATTATTGGATGCATATATTTTCTAGTTAATGATGTAGTGGTAGATGGGCAGTTGTAGGTTGGATGAGCATATGATGCTCGAGTGTCTAGTTGTCTACACACTATAGCCAACAAGACCGTCAGTGAGCTAGCCGGGGGTGTGGTCACATGTTTAATTTCTCTGCCGCTTAATTCAATATATATAGAAGAAATATGAATTGTAAACGGAGAAATGCGAGAGTAGAATGGGTTATCTCCAATCATAAGGGAAGCAATTTATTTATGCGTCGCCCATTGGTATTTTGGTCACTTCTCATTTTAGGCCTTTCTTGTTGGGAGGGGCCTACATGTGTCTTTTATCGAGCTAAGCCCATGGAACCATTAAATGAACTCGAGACCAATTTGAAATTTTATGTAGAATTGAATTTAATACTAGGTCTTGGGTCTTTTTGTAAATTTAAGGCTTCATTAGATGTTACCATTTAGGAGTAGACTTCTTGTGATATGACTCACGGTTTATTTATAGGATTTTGTGTTGACTTCAATTTGCTTTATTGGCATTGGAAAATTTCTTTTTCAGCTATCGACATGGAAGATCATAATTCCAAGCAATAACATGTTAAGAGAAGTCGATGTAGGAAATCTTCTGAAGAGCTTCATGTGCAATATAAGAATCTGTTCATATAGATGACATAAATGATGTTGTAATGGCGATCAAATCTTCATGTGCTGAGTGGGCCTGTCCCACTTGAGTGACTTGTTGTCTGCATACCACAGTCAACAAGAACATTAACATGTCAAACAGAGAGGTATGATCAACGGTTTGACACCTTTGTTGCTCTAATCATAATCTGTGAGAAAAGAAATATAATTTTTAGAGAGAAAGGTGAGTAGAATAAGGCACATACTCTAATGAGGATGTATTTATATATGCCTGATCTAGGGGTATTTTGTTCACTTCACATGTTGGGCCTTCCTTGTGTGGGTTGGTCCTACGTGGACCTTTTCGTCAAGGTTCATGTGCTTTTGGGTGGTATACTACCACTAATGGTTTTTTTGTTAAATATCCTTTTATAGTGTTGGGATCCATATTTTTGACCCATGCCTTGTATTAAGGTAAGATCAAGCTTGTGATTGGAGGTGGATAGTTAAAGCATATTATTGGATAGCATGCGGTGAATGTCCACAATAGACATTCACAAAACTAGGGGAGGTCTAAGTATTGGGTGAATGTCTACAATAGACTTCACGAAACTTTGAAGGTCAATATGAAGCTTTAAAGTCTTCGACACAATATTATTAGAAGAGCTTGATCTTGTGTTTGGAGGAAAGGTTAGAGTTGTTAATTACCCTATACTTATTGTTATCATGTGTGTCAACTAAGCAACGTGGTACATGTTTCTAACTATTGTATCCAAATATCGGTATACAATTTACACATGAACACTTCCTCTCAAGTTAGAGTATATATATTAATTATGCCTAACTTGTTATACAAAGAAGAGAACAACTTAGGAGATACTGCTCTAAAAAAATCCTAAAAAATATTTGTTGACTGCTGTGCCAATGTTATATAAGGAGTGTATATCACCTTTTTTGTCTATATAAGGAGTGTATATCACCTTTTTTGTCATGAAATCTCAAGCAAAATGGCAATCCATATTTATATGTGTAGTTATGTTATATAACAGTTGATTGTTATCAATATAAATAGTAACATAATTATCACAAAACATATGCGTCGATCCATCATCTGAAAACCGACGTCTCTTTAGTCATGTCATCTTGTAGTTTATACTATAACTTGATAATTAATACCTGCACTAAATCGTGACACTACATTTTACTTCTTACTTCTATGGTCATTAGATTAACTCCCATATAACTGCGATACCTTAGACTTTTTATTTCTTTTATCCCATGCATAGCTCCAGTGTGAAAAAGCTTCAATTCTCACGTGTTTGTCTCATATATACACCAAATCTCAACCTTTTGATGTAAGTCAGTATACGTGACGCAGATTGCTAGTGAACCTTTTGTGGTCTATGCATCAGTTGACTTATTAACACACCAACATAGGTGATGTTTGACCTCATTTCGATAAGATAGATAAGCATGTCAACCAATTTGTTATATCGAGAGACATTTTAAAAAGGCCCAATCTCATCCTATAGATTTGCATATGTAATCATAAGAGTACTCAAGTTTGCAACCAAGTAATCCTGCCTCCTACAGTATATCCAAAGCATACTTTTATTAGAAAGAACTACTTTTCTATGTGCAATCTTAATTCTAAGAAAGTATATTGGTCTTCTCATGGCCTTGGTCACCAAAATTCTTTCCGAGATACTCATTTTCCTTCTCTATTCCTATAGCTTCATTGCTTGTGAGCAGAGTATCCACATATGTTGCTAGAATAACTGATTTAGTATTGCCACGACAAATGAACACTACATGATTTGTGTAACATTATTGAACCTACTTGCCATGACTATCGCACTGAATTTGTCAAACTGTGACCAATGGATGTGCTTAAGGCCATATATTACCTTCTTGAGCTTACATACTACATTCTTTCCCTGAGCAACATATCTCAAAAGTTGCTTCATATATACCACATCCTTAAGATGGTGTTCTTTACATCAAAGCTCGAGAATCAACCACATCTAGTTAACAGCAGTGGCGAAATAACTTGAATAGAGTGAAGTTTGGCCACATACAAAGAAGTCTCCAACTAGTCCACTTTCTATGTCCGTGGAAACCCCTTAACCACTATAGTCACCGTCACCCTATCTATAGTCTTGCCTGGGATATTCTACTGTAAATACCCATTAGCACCCCACAATATTGACACTGGGTGGCACAATAATATAGGCCATATGTCCTTCAAAACATGGGAGCATTCATGTTATCATCAATATATTTCTTCCAAGCTGTGTGGTAGTGTTTCCTGATAATAATTGGGTGTAGATATAAAAGGTGTACATAATCAAACTGGCGAAAAGAACATGTGATATGATCATAAGAAACAAAATCATATGGAGGATAGGTGTAATAGTTGATCGCTTACTGATGCGGACAAGCCGCACGAGGCGGAGGCGGCTGACCTGCTGGCTGGGTGGCCCCTTTGCGGGCGTTCTAGGGCGTGGACGAGGCCGGGGTGCTTTGGAGGTCGAATTGGACAACTCCCGGCACATGGAGTTTTCGGAGGACCTAATGGGTTGGGACCAGATGACAAACCACCGTGGCCTGAGGAGTATGCATGGGAGGATATTGACCCACCTTTGGATCGCGGCGACGGGAGAGTTGGACGTGAGTATTTACCACATGAGAGGAGGGCTGAAGGAGCGACGTATGGAGACGTCAATGCTGATCGGAGATTGAAAAAGCTCAAAATGCCAGTGTTTGAGGGAACCAATCCGGATGGGTGGATCTACAGAGCGGAGCGATACTTTCAGATGATGGGATTTACGGAGGAGGTCTTACATGCCATTGGCATTTACTTTGAGGGGGATGCGTTGATATGGTATCGACGAAGGATATCCCGGAATTCTTTTTACTCGTGGGCGGTGCTGACAGCATACTTGATGGATCCATTTCAGGAGACACCGGACGGAGATTTCTACGAGCAGCTCAGAGCACTTAGACAGGAGGGTACAGTGCGAGATTTTATTAAGAAGTTTGAATTGATTTCGGGCCGAGTACATGGCGTCACTGAGGAGATACTCATGGGGAACTTCATAGGGGGCTGAAAAAGCCCTCTATACGGGCCGAGTTGAGGATGCAGAGCCCCGGGGCTGGGAGGACCTAATTCGCCTCGCAAAGAAAGTAGATGAGAAGCTGTCAGAGGAGAGGCGGACACGAGGAGCTTGGGGGGCCCAAAATCCCCACCCAACACCATCAACAGTACAGAGGGCTCCCACAGGAGTACTTGAGGCCAGAGGAGAGGCTCATCCAGCGACATTGGGGATGTGACTGACAAAGGCAGAGGTGCGGAAGAAAGGGCGAAAGGACTGTTTTCGCTGTGATGAGCGATTTACCCCCGGTCACCGATGTGCGAGTCGCCTGTTGCAGATCACTATAGTACCAGATGAGAAGGGGTATTATACCCTAATAGTGAAATGTACATAACAATGCGGGGGATATTATAAGTGTATATATATATAATATCACTCGTTGCTCCCTTGGCCCTCCTGTTCCAATCACCCCTCCCTCCCCTCTCCCTCTGCAGTTTTGTTGACAACGGTATTGTGGGATCTTCAGAAAAGTTTGGTTTTGTGTTTCTCTTGATTAGAAAGGTGGTTGTAAAGTTAGCTCGAGAATTTTATGTGTGGCACACACAACTTTATTTGTTTCTTTAGTTTTGAAAGTTTCATGGGAAAGTTTGATGTGGGGCCTACGCGGTAGAAATAATAAATTACTTGTAATTATCTTAAATTAATTAATTTAAATTACTTTAAAGTTATTAATAAATAACAATTATAATTATAGTTTTTAAATAGAAATTATAAATATTATAAAAATAATTACATTATTTAATTAAACTAGCCTATTTAATACATTATACAAACCTATTTATTTAACCCTAATTAACCCTAACAATCCTATTTAATACATTATAAAATTAACAAAAAAACTAAATGGAGGCGCTGTGCATTTCTCAGCACATGCCTCCGACAATTTAAATATAAAAAGGGAAATCACGGATTATTGAAGATTTCTCGGTAATATGAGCGAAATTTATCTGATGTACTGGTCATTTTTTTACTAAAATGAAAAGGTAGGGTTTTTTTAGCAAAAAGGGAAAGGGTCGGTATTCTGCGCAAGACAATGATTGTGGGGGGCACGAAAATGAAGGGGGGAAGTGCATTAGTGTAGGTGTTTGTGTGTATGGTGTGGGGGTAAAAAGTGAAATGAGATGGGGTTTTAAGCAAAAAGTAGAAATGAGTGGTATTCTGCGCAAATGCAGTGATTGTGGGGGGTTTGAAAGTCAAAGAAAAAAGTGGTGGTTTTTCCAAACGCCATCTAAACCCTTCTTTTACTAAGATTAAATACTAGCCATTCTTCTATCAACCTGTTTATACATCAGTATGACATCAGCTTGTCTTAGTCAGCCATAGAATTCAAAAATCGTTGTCAAATGTAACATAGATATACATGCATATATATATATATATATATATATATATATATATATATAATTGATTTGATCCAATTCTCCTTGGAGTCAAATTGGCTCCATCTCTCTCTCCATGTTGACCAAGTCCAACTTAGCACATGAAGGTGGCTTATAAAACTCCATCTATTTGACCAAGTCACCTCTTTAAAGATTTACCGCTTTGTCATTCCTGAAACACACTTAGCACACACGTTAAATAGTTTGTACACGTTTGTTATCATCAAATAAGAAGTCCTAGATCGTTGCATCCATCAGTCCTACCTGTAGAGTCTGCACTTCCATTTTTCATCTCTTGGGCTAAGCTTTACAATCCTCCTATTAAGCTATTCTATGGATCTAGCTCTTAAACTAAAGGTGATTACGGTGAACGATGGATTGGTCAGTATTTGGGGAGATATGGATATTGAGGTTCGGGCTTCAGTTGTGACCCTTGCTCACAACATTCACCATAATCCTTCCATCAATAGTAATCATCTTCTCAAAGCTTGTGTTGGGCATGCCAGGACTTTTACTCGTCGTTAAGTTGCAGCAAGTGAAAAAAGTCAATACATAGATCTCATGCTTTTTACTACGATAACCCTCGAATTTGTAGAAAACTGGGATATCATTGTACGTATCAAATGATTTCTAGATAGGCAGTGTCCATAAATAACCGTAGAAAATACTCAAGAAAGTAGGCAATTATAATTCAAAATATTCAAAATTAGAAGGGCTTATTTTTTAATTTTGGCTTTAAATGACTTGAAAATAAGCTCAAAATTAGGTTCGAAATCAGAAAAATAGGCGTAAAGTGCTGCAGCAGTTACTATGGCACCTGCACGACTAGTATCATGAGTAGTAACTTTTTTTCTAAACTACTTTAAAATAAAGAAAACAAAAGAAGATATAGAAGGAAGACAAATAAAATGATGAATAGTAAAACTTTTAGTTCTGATACCAAACCTAATGCTGAATAGAAGGGGATGCAAGTTGCGATGAAAGAAATTATAGTGGAAATAATTAGATATTTGTAAAGAAAAAGGATAAATTGGTTTTAAGCATCCCACTAAGGAATTTGAATGATCACGGGTTTCAATACATTGACAGTTTCTTTGGATCTTTTGCCCATGAAATTTCTCACCTACTCTCGCACCATGCAAATGATTTTAATGGTTGTACAGATAAATTTTATTCAACCACTCTTATCTAAAAATTCATATACAAGTTCATATTTATTGAAGAAATAAACACCTATTCATACACATACTCAGACTTTAAACATGACTCATACTCTTAATTAAATAAATAAAAGAGTCTTCGTTCATAAGGAAACTGAAAAGTGCTAAAGCAAATAAAAGAAAGATTCAAATAAAAGAAATATAAAAATAACTCGAAGACTAAAAGTATAAACTTGCTCGAACTCCTAAAAATTGACCCGAACTCCAAAAGAAAGTCTAACTTCTTTTCCTACTATAATTAGAAGTTTTTCCTTAATTGGGGTACACTTCAATTCCTAATAGAACTTGCATGTAGACCATGTGTCCCACATTGCCTACCGTACTTATTTTTATCATCATCTAATGCAAATACCAATTTGCCTACCATACTTATTGTTAGCCTTTTAACTCAGAATAATATACGACTGACTTGGGAAGCATTTAATTAATGACTACAGTGGATTGCTGCAAAGGTTTTTTTAAATTAGGGGTAGAAATGATCTATTGTATATTTTACTCTAGGAACTAACTTACACGGTACTGATAATTAAAGATATGTTTAACTATGTACTTTTGCTTGTTTCTTTGCAACGACAGCATCCTTTACAAGAACCATTTTTATGGTGATATACCCAAGGATATTGGACAGTTAACTATGCTGGAGCTCTTGGATGTGAGGGGTAATAGCTTGAGTGGCTCAGTTCCCATTGAGATAACAGAAATGATATCGCTTGGGCACCTGTGAGTCAACAAGAAGTTATATGTTGTATTGTGTTCCGATTGAATTTGAACTTACTTGGAATAATTTTACTTTATTACAGCTTGCTTTGTGATGACAAATTTCAAAGTTCAAATCCATTGATTGAGCTAAAATGTGACCAGGATCATTCTTCCAGTATGGTGATGGATATTGAATGCACGAACAGAAAATTCAAATATTGGTATGTGACTATTCATTCTCCTTGAAATATCGAGTTCACTAGATATAATAGGTCATTAGTTTTTTTAATGTCTTTTCCATTGGCGTATACAGTTTACAAGTGCTTTTCTCCATACAGTATCTTAGCCTATTGGTACTTCCATGATGCATTAATAAGTTCTATTTTCTTATATTTATAATTCTATGGGTTGTCTTCAAGTCATAGCACATCAAACCATTAAAGAAAAAAATGAAAATAAAAATGAAAATACATTATAATCTTACAGATAAAAATAAGAAAATAGATCAAATTAGTCCCCTACACACACTTGCATTTTCTGAGGACAGTGATAAGTTGATATTATTCCCAATTAGACATCCACTGTTACAACTTATTTAGTTATAGTTCCAAGTAACGTGCTGCTTTTTGCTCTGTTTTTTCTATCTACCTGATCCTTCATTGTTATTACTGTGTCAAACTAATTGTTAGACCCGCAGGTCTAGCCGCCGGCCCATATTGGGCCGGCCCAGTGGGCCGGCGGGTTGATCTTGCGCGCGCGCCCAATTGCTCTTGAAACCCTAGTTTTCTTCTATAAATAAGGGCTAGCTGTCATTAGGATTTTTATGCTTGATATTGGATATTTCTATTGAGCGTCTCTTAGGTTTAGATCTTAGATTAAACGAGTGCGGACGTCCTCTTCGGCGTCTTGGGAGGAGAGTACACCTCTTTTGTGCTCAATTATCTTGTTCTTCTTTATTATTTTGCTATAAAAATCGGATCTTTGGTTGGTTCCTAACATTTTGGTATCAGAGCACGTGACGATTCATGGCGGCTACGACAAGATCCCACGACAAAATTGAAGCTTTGGAGGCCAAATTCACGAGCGAAATTGACGGAATCAAGAAATCTTTGGCGGCCAACGACGAATCCATGGCAAAATTGACGGAGGCCGTCAACCAATTGACGACAAATCAAGCGAAGCACGACGACCAATTCGCACAAATGATGGCAACCCTAAAGCAATTGGCGGCGAACAACCAAGGGGAGGAAAACCCTAAATCGGGGGAAAAGGCGGCACCTTTGAAGAAGGAAAAGGAGAAAGTTGAAAGCTTTGACCCAAAAAGTGCTTTTTTGGTGGAGGATCTAGCCGACGACGAAGACGAAGAGCCATGGAAGGTGGATTATCGCGAGGAGGTGCGGCGCAACGTGGTGGAGTACCAAAGGGGGGGCGGCGGCCCTATCCGCCCCTTTTGGACAACGCACGAAGGCGAGGAGGGGTGGCCGGCCCCCCAAAATCCTCTCGGGGGCGGCCGCCACGCAACGGGGGCGGGGAGGGCCCCCCCGCCCAGCGCGGGACCCGGCAGGGCCGGCCAGGCCCTGCCGGCCCCCGCCTGGGTCCGGCGACCCTGCCGAACCTCCAGCAGGGCTCGCCGGCCCTGCCTGGAGGCCGGCAGGGCCCGCCGGCCCTGCCAGAGGGCCGGCAGGGCCCGTCGGCCCTGTCAGAGGGCCGGCCGGCCCCGCCTGCAGCACATCGGGGGCGGGAGCCCCCTTGGCAGCCACCAGGGGGGAGCGCGCGTACGGACAGCCTCCAGATGGGTTTTCGGAGCCCCACGGACAGCGGACATCAGTAGATGATGGTCGTGGACAGCTTTTGGGAGGGTTCTTGGACCCTACGGGACGGCGCCCAGTAGCGGAGGACCCCTTGTACGGAGACGGAGGCGGGAGAGGTCATTATTATGACGGCGGGGGTGGCTACGAGGCAGAGTTCGGCGATGACGCAGGATGGGACGATTTCGAGGGCCGTCGAGAGGATTACCGAGGAGACTATGGGGGCCGCGGAGGAGTGCCACCTAGGCGATACGAGATTCAGGACGAGAGGAGGCAGTACTACCGTCCACATCATCGAGAGGAGGGAAGGCCCGAGCAGGGGCACTTTGGAGGAGATTACAGAGTCAGGAAGCTGAAGATGCCGGTATTTTCTGGGGAGGATCCACACGCCTGGTTGTTTACAGTAGAGCGATACTTCGCGGCACATCACATGACTGAGGCCCAGAAGCTGGAGGCGGCAGCCATATGCATGGATGGGCGTGCTTTGGGGTGGTTCCAGTGGAAGGAGAGGAGACAGCAGATCCGGAGCTGGGAGGAACTGAAGGACATGGTTCTGGAGAAGTTTCGAGACCCCCGCTTGGGAAACTTACATGAGCGGCTATTTGCCCTCAGGCAGGAGGGGCCGGTGCGGGAGTACATTGAGAAATTTGAGACGCTGTCAGGACGAGTTCATGGGGTGTCGGACGAGTCGCTGGAGGGCACCTTCTTGAAGGGGCTACGTCCTAGTCTTCGAGCTGCTGTGAGGCCATACAAGCCTCGAGGGCTTTCAGAGGTCATCGAGATGGCGCAGATGGTGGAGGACTCCCGAGCTGAGGATAGGCGAGGCAGAAGCGGCTACAGTGGGCAGGTACAGCGGATCACCACGACTGGGATAGGCGGAGCAGGGGTCCCTACTGAGACAATTCAGACAGGGCTTGAGAAGACGGGGGAGCCGAACCCGCTACCAGCTGGGGGCCCATTCCGACGGATGACCGATGCGGAGATGAGGGAGAAGCGGCCAAAGGGACTCTGTTTTAGATGCGACGAGCGCTTCTCTCCCGGACACCGTTGTGTGGATCGGAAGCTGCAGGTTTTGATAGCGGAAGCAGACGAGGATGATGACTTGGAGGACGAAGGCATTGGAGGGGAGGACGACTCCCACTCGGAGTAGCACCGCCGGTACTTACACCACCTTGCGGACAAGGTGGTTCTGGGGGGGAGTATTGTTAGACCCGCAGGTCTAGCCGCCGGCCCAATTGGGCCGGCCCATGTGGGCCGGCGGGTTGATCTTGCGCGCGCGCCCAATTGCTCTTGAAACCCTAGTTTTCTTCTATAAATAAGGGCTAGCCGTCATTAGGATTTTTATGCTTGATATTGGATATTTCTATTGAGCGTCTCTTAGGTTTAGGTCTTAGATTAAACGAGTGCGGACGTCCTCTTCGGCGTCTTGGGAGGAGAGCACACCTCTTTTGTGCTCAATTATCTTGTTCTTCTTTATTATTTTGCTATAAAAATCGGATCTTTGGTTGGTTCCTAACACTAATCTAATGCCTAACAGATCTCTTATTAATGTTTGTTTGGTCCTATCATTGTTTGAAATTGATGTGACCGCATTTTATGAAAAAAGGACTCATCTGGAATTTTAGGAGTCTTATGGATATTTTCATAATTTTTGGCTCGGGGTTTTCTCTCATAATTTTCAATTTTAAGGTTATTTTGTTATTTTGTATTTTCAGTTTATTATTTAGATGGGGATATGGGGATTAGAGAAGGGGGTGTTGAATCTTGAGAGAAGAGACTCTTTTGTGCGAGGTTGCGGCTTCGCCTCGAATGGAAGCTTGGGAGAGCGGTCATCAATGGCGGATCCAGGAATATTTTCCAACCTGGGCTATTGATCAACTACATAAAATATTTTCTCCCCAAGACCAATCATCAATTCAATTTTAATGTTAAAAATGTGTTGTAAGTTGTAAACATTTAATTCAAGTATACTTCTAAAGAATGAAAAAAATAAAATTCAAGCTAACTTAAACATATACATAATAATAATAAAGGAAAGCAAAGCATACTATTGAAGTTGTACCCTTCGATGTTTTATAAAATAGAATTCGTCATCCAATATGAATCGATATCTTCAACAATCTCTCGTTCAATATAAATCATCATAGAATCGATCAAAACTCATATTCCATCTTATTATGAAGAGCAGTTTTAACATGCTTCATAGCTGAAAATAATTTTTCCGTAGAGACAGTGGAAGTAGGTAGAATAATAACAAAATGAAGCAAACGGTTAATCAATTGATATCATTGTCGCGTATGTGTTTCAACTAACTTTGACCCAATTCAAAAATGGTATGCCATGCAATTATTTAAGATTCGATATAAATGGTATGCCATGCAATTATTCACTACTAACATATATGCATTTACATCAATACATAACATTCAAATAAAGAACATATATACATACACAATCAATATGTACATAGAACTCAACCAGTATCCCTCGCGCTCATTCTCCACCAATATAAATATGATCCACAAGCAAGAAAAAGTAGCATGATGCTCAAAGATATTACAAAAATTAGCTATTGATGGTTACCTTACCTCGATAGTTCATGAACTACATTCTTTTACAAGTAGAGCTGAAAGGAGTGAATTTTTGACCTTCAAACATAAAAAAACCAGGCTTTGCTATGCAAGTAATGATGAGACATAACCAAATTCTAGACATACACATCTGTATAGAAATAATCACTCTTCAATTATTAACATAAACATGGTATCTATCAGGGTTTGAGGTTTCGGCCGATACCATTAGGTATCTCAGTCGTATTGTATCAGTATTGACAGCTGACGAGATCGAAACTGGCCATCGGTATCGGTATCGGGCGAAACCGAAGGGTTTCGCACAGTTTCGGCCGATACTGGCTAAAACCGGGCAAGACCCTTTGGTTTCGTCCTGAAATAGAGGAAGAAGATGACACCAACCCACAGTGAATTCCCCATGAGTGAAAATGAACACAACTTTATTTGTATTATTTATTTATTTTTTGTAATATGCGGTCATATTTATGCATCAACATTTTTTATTGTCATTCTTTTACATTAATATAATAATGAAGGGCCGGCTGGATTACTATATGAGTTACAACTAAAAAATTCGGTCGCATTTGTATGTATAAAATACAATATAACTGTACATGTAATACGTCACTGTGTGTATATAGTATATATATATTTAAAGTATCTCCAAAACCGAAAGCGGTACCCGAAACAAAACGGTCGAAACAGCCGATACGGACGAAAACGAAACTTGCTTCCGAAACCACTGAAACGGACGATACCGACACCGAAACCTAAAATTTGGGAAGAGCGATACTGAGACCAAAACCGAGACCTAAAACCTTGGTATCTATATCTTAATAAAAAACCAAGTTGATTACATTTGAATCACAAGCAAGTTAGAATTCACATCGGATTGAATGAAATAAGCTAGTTGATAGGAAGAGAACTGAAAAGAAAGTTGAGAGTGTAGGGAATTTAAAACCACACCAAAACTTTTGACATATAAAGACTTAATTTCATGTGAAGAATTGCACAATCTGGGAGGAAAAAAGCCTTAAATAAAGCAAATTTATGTATGACCATCAATAGATTGATTCATGTATCTAATACAGTCAAGGTATGTTTATCAACTGAAAATAGAAATAAAAAAAGAAAGAATTGTGTCATCAAAGTTGACAAACTATTTACTTTCTAAATATAGGTATACTAATAAGACTATACGGGAGATGCAAAATATATAAATGAAAAAATGTGAGATATGCCTTTGACATATCATTGGGATGAATTATTATTTGCTTTTAGTTTCTGGCTTCATCACTGAGATATGCACTAGAAAGATATCATTTGTATACTTTTTTAAATATTAAGTCACAAGTCTTAGTTGTGAGTTGTGAGTAGCCAACATGGAATTTTTATTGTCCCACTAAAAGTTTTCGAACTGTCAGCAATGAGTAAAAGTTTACTGGAACACTCAGAAAAATTGGTGAATTTTCATTGGAGGCCAATAATTTACAGAAGGTCTAGCAGTATCCTTAAAATCCAATCTTTAGCTCTTAAAAAAGATTCTTAAATGAAATTTATAAAATGGGTCATGCAAAAATTATCAATGAGACGAAAATAAATCATTATTCTAAATAAATGCAAGAAAAAATAGTATGGTAGAGTTAAAGATAGCTTAAAAGGATTGACTTTTAAAAAACCAAAAACAGAGTAAAATTATGAGTAAAATCATTATTCAGGGTGATTATGACGACGACCCGGGTTTTGAAGAGAATGTTGATGATTACGCATGGGAGGATGATGACTGGGACATCAATGACGACAGAGACGACGACCTTTGAGGGTCTATGAATGACGCAGCGAGGTTCGTCACGACAATTATTACCATCACCCTTACTACAGACATACATGAGGGCAAGTGGACTATGCACGGCTTGGGGTTGATGGTAGAGTAAGAAAACTGAAGATGCCGTTGTTCGAGGGTAATGATCTGTATGGCTGGATCTATCCAATTGTGAGATTCTTTGCAGTAACACGCCTAACGGAGAGACAAAAACTGGAGGTATCTTACTAACAATTAGTCAATATGCAAGCACATGAACCTGTTGAGTATTGGATCCCCCAATGTGGTTTTGATGATAAACAAAAATAATTAATTGTGACTAATCCCCATATTTTGTAGTTAATGAAAGTATCGTAAATACATATACAATCATATCAAATGAAGACGATGACTCAGCCATTTGATGCAAGGACATCAATTAATGAAGCATGGAAATCAAGGAATGAACACAAGGAAATTAAAGTGTTGGACTCAACAAGCTCAATGGAAGTCTTCAAGGAATTCAATATGAAGTGAAGAGGATTAATATGTAAATCTTTCTCTTTCTTTACTTCATTGTTGAATTAGCATGTTAAGACTTGAATAGACTTGATAAAATATCATTCATAGCACTCACAACACTTTAACTCATATATCATTGAGTCTCATAGGTTTAGAACTTACATAAGCTTGAAGTAGAGCTTTTCAGCCTACCCAGGCGCCTGGTGGTTGGTCTCCATACGCCTGGTGATCATGCACAGTCAGTTCTCCAAAACCCTACCCGGTACAGACGCCTGTAGTTCTCATCCCAGATGTTGCACAAGTGCGTCGGACACCTGTATGATGAACTCCAGACGTCTGGATAATTCAAGCCGAACTTACAGTATCTCAGACTCTGCTGTCTGACAGAAATCAGACGTCTGAAGTTATGCTTTCAGATGTCTGCACAATGTGTCAGGCGCTTGGATGATATACATCAGACGCCTAGTTATTTAAGAGCAAAATTTCCAGTAGCTTAAACTCTGTGGTCAGTCATGATCAGGCATCTGAAGTTGTGTTACCAGACGTGACCAGACGTCTAGATGATAAACATCAGACGTCTGGATATTTGGACCAAAATTTCCAATAACTCAGTTCCTCACTGTCAGTTTGATCAGGTGCCTAATGCTTTTGAGCCAAACATCTAGGTAGTGGTCTAGGCGTCTGGGAAGTCTTCTTAAGACGTCTTCCAAGTGTCTGTTAGACTGCATTTATGACCCAGTCAGAACAGTACAACGTCGTCTGGTCTGTCTACTTCAGGCGCATGGTGACTAGGATTTTTGCCTGTTAATAGCCGTTCAATGCTTGGGATTTTTCTCTGATTTTGGACAGAGTTCGGTGGCTTATTTACATGGCTTTAATGTCTTGACTTGAGAACTTTTAAGACACCATTGAATACACTCCCAAGTTATTGCAAGTCATTAATTCTTCTCTAAAGCATTCAAAGCCATTCAAGCTCAAGCTGCAAGTTTCAATTTGTCTCCAAAACTTTTATGATCAAGTTTCTAGCATTCATTGCTAATTATCTTGAGACAAGTAGTAAGTGCTCATACTCTCATCATTTAGAGTCCATCACACACACCTTTTTGCCTCATTCTTAAAGGTATTATTCAAGGTATAGATTGTGTAAAGTTGTTTCATATTGAACATTTTAGTTCTCTTTTCTCTTTGATATTTGAGATATACTCTTGGGTTGTGAGAGTGATCCATTCCCGGGTGGTGGAAAGTGGAAGAAGAATGTGTATTGGTTTTACACTTGCCGGGTTTTGGCAAGTGAGTATTAGTGGAACACTAATCACTAGCGGGTTGGCTAGTGGGTTGCTAGAGTAGGATTCAAGGGAGTCGGGGAGACTCAGTGAATTCGAACCAACCAATGTAAATCTTGTGTTTGCATTTACATTCTTGTGTTGCTCTCTATCTCTCTCTCTATCTCTCTCTCTCTCTCTCTCTTTTCCATCCGCACTAAGTTTGCATAAGAGTTTTATAATTTGGCGTAATTTCTTTATTATTGTTATAAAACACTATTCACACTCTTCTAGTGTTTCTCCATGTTGTTTCAGATCCTACATAACCTTTTGAGCTGGTCCATTTATATATGATTAATCATGTCGAGTTTACATTTAGATATATGTATTATGAATGATTTTTTGCGTTTAACTTGGATTTAACTAATGAAATAACAGATCTAAATTGTTTTCGATTTTTAAGATTTTTATGTTGAAACTAAGAACCAGTTTGATACTTTTAAAATTTTAAGAAGCGATAATGCAGAAGAGTATTACATGTCACAACAAAATAAGGTGGCAGAATGTAACACAACCATTCATTAGAGGTTGTACAAACACTTCTTTTACATACAAATATTTCAAATATTTTTTTGACCTCATGCTATTTCAATCGCTTGCTATCTTATTAATTGTATGCCCTTTCCCTTTTCTAAATTGTAAATTGTGAAATTTCTTACAGCTTGTTTCCTAAGATAAAGTTGTTTCCTTTCTTATGCATGGTTTTCCGATTTTTTTTTTGTTTCATGCATAATTATATCCCGATGATTTCAAATTTGATTATGTTTTAAAAGTATGTTTTAGATACTCTGGTACATAGAAAGGCTATAAATGTTATTATTATACAACTAAATAGTCTTTTGTCTGTTGGTGTCAATTTTTTTGCGTTCTAACCATACTTCACCAAATAAAAAGATGATGACTAATCATTAAACACTAATATGGATGAATTTTTTCTTTATCTATTCCAATCAAACAAATTGAGATTATACAGGTGTATCAATGGTGGAAAACGATTAGAACTCGGTTTTCAGATCCAGTATCAATTCTCAGTGCATCTTCCTCATTATCTCAAGACCATGTACCATCTTCCTCCTCAAATCCTCTTTATAGTATCTCCATAAATGAAATTTAATAGTATTTATTTTGATATCCTGGTTACTCACAGAAAAGTTACTCGTTCTTGCACATCCTATCATCTTTACAAATATGTATATTATGTCTATCTTTCTCATGCATACACATCTTTTGTCTCTTTCCTTGAAATCTCACCAAACTCTGAATTCTATTGCAGAAGCTTTATCACATCCAAGTTAGTATGTCATAATGTTAAATGAAATGAATTCATATGAGCTTAATAAACCTTATGATCTTGTACTTGCTCCATCGGACAAGAAGACGGTTGTAAATGGATGTATACCGTGAAGTTGAATCATGATGGTTCTATTGCTCAATTAAATATTGTGCTTGTTGCTAAATGTTATTTACAGATATATGGCATATGCTCTCTTTAGTTGCAAAGATGAGCTCAGCGCATTTATTGATCTGACTGTGACTCATCAGAGTCTTCACATTAATTAGATGTCAAGAATACATTTCTTAATGGCATCCTTGAAGAACAAATATACTCAGGCAACCGTCACGTTTTGTTGCGTATGAGGAATCTATAAAGATGTGTAAATTAATGAAGTCATTGTATGTCCTAAAGCAGTCATGGATGGCTTGGTTTATGCACTTTACAGATTCCATGAAGGGATTTGGTCTTAAATAGTTGCATAGTGATCACTTCGTCTTCCATCTGACTATCAGGGAAAGTAAATTTGGTCGGTGGTATATACTGATGATATTATGGTCCATGAGAAATTTTTAGAATTTAAGATTTGCAGCAGTTTATTTGGAAGAAATTTCAGACGAAAGACATTGGACACTTCGATGTTTTCTTAGATAGAGGCAGCACATTTAAAGAAATGCAACTATTTATCTTAATAGATGTATGTTTTAGATATATTGTCAAGATATAGATGTCATTGTGCAAGCTTATCTCCCCATATGGATCCAAACTCTAGACTTATATGGGATCAATGGTATATGATAGCTTATCTCCCCATATGGATCCAAACTCTAGACTTATATGGGATCAATGGTATATGATCCAAAATGATACATGTTATTGATTGAAAAAAATGAACTATCTTACTATGCCACACCTTGATATTATCTTTTGAATGAGTGTTGAGTCAGTTCACGTCTGATCTGAGAACGACACTGATACGATCCGCTTGGATCGATCACACAAATCGATTTAAAGTGGAAAAATTAAAAAGAGGGAAATATTTTTAGGGTTTTGAGATTAGAGAAACAAGAGAAATCAAGAGATAAAAGCCTCTTTCGAGAGGAGACTTGCTCTTCGAGCTTTTGATTGAACGGAACAAAAGCCTAAAGATCCTTCACTAAGGATGCCCAAGAGTTTCTCAACAATCTAAGCATAAGAAAATACAATGGGGGCTAGCCCTAATAAAGAGAAAGAGGGGATTTACTAATTTGGCCTAGAGTGACCAAAATACCCCTAAAGCTAATAATAACTAATTGACGCCTCCCCGTCTCCTCCTGCGCACGTAAGTGATCGTGGGTGGTCACTCCACGTCCGCCGCACGTGATGCGGCATGGTCCGCATCAATACTCCCCCGTAGATTAGCCACCTTGTCCTCAAGGTGGAAGTCCGGAAACTGCTCCCGAACAACGTCGAACGCCTCCCACGTGGCAGTGCAGTCCGGCAATCCAGCCCAATGTATCAGTACCTCCTGTCGACGTCCCGGACCCTGGCGCACCGCCCTGACGTCCAGTGGCTCCATCATCACCTCCATGTCCTCTGTCAGTATCGGTGAAAGTGTGGATGCCACCGTTTGCTCTCCAATGACACTGCGAAGCTGCGAAACATGAAAAATGGATGGATCGTCTCCGTCGTGGGTAACCTCAGTCTGTAGGCCACTTGGCCAATCTTGGCCTCAACCTCAAAGGGCCCAAAGAACCTGGCAGCTAGCTTCTCATTCCTCCTCCTCGCCACTGATCTCTGTCTGTATGGCCGCAGCTTGAGATATACCATATCTCCTTCCTGAAGGCTCACATCTCGTCGATGTCCATCTGCCTTCGCCTTCATCACCTGCTGAGCCCGTAGCAAGTGCTTCTTCAGCTCGTCTAGCATCCCATCCCTCTCCTCCATGTAACCCTCCACCAACGAGACTGGTGTCGGTCTACTCCCGAATCGAATCAGCTCTGGTGGGTCTCTTCCATATAACACCCGGAAAGGGGTCGTCCCTGCTGCTGAATGGTACGAAGTATTGTACCAATACTCCGCCCAGGCCAACCAGCGGTACCACTGTCGCGGTGTCTCCGATGCAAAACATCGCAGATACGTCTCTATACTGCGATTAACCACCTCTGTCTGTCCGTCCGTCTGGGGGTGATAGGTGGTACTCCTCTTCAACACCGTTCCCTGTACCCGGAACAACTCCCGCCAAAACCCGCTCAAGAACACCTGGTCCCGGTCAGACACTATAGACCCAGGGATCCCATGCAACCGTATCACCTCCCGAGTAAATGCTTTGGCCATCGAAACTGCCGTGTACGGGTGTTTCAGCGGTATGAAATGTGCGTACTTACTCAGTCTGTCCACCACTACGAAAATCACCGAGTACCCCCCCGACCTGGGTAATCCCTCGATGAAGTCCATGGTCACCCTCCTCCCACACTCGCTCAGGCAGAGTCAACGGCTGCAACAACCCTGCAGGTGCCATGGCCATGTACTTGTGACGCTGGCAGACATCACAAGCCGCCACCAAGAGGGCGATCACCTTCTTCATCCCCTGCCAGTAAACCTCTCGGGCCATCCGCATGTAAGTCTGCTGCACCCTGGAGTGTCCCCCGATCCCTGAACTGTGGAATTCCTGAAACCGCACTAGTATGAAGGTCGACCTCCGCGGTAAGACCAACCGCCCCTGATACAACAGACTGCGTCCCTCCAAAGCGTACCCCTTCGGCGCCTCCCCGCCGCCCTGTAATCGCTCCCTGATCTGACTCAGCTCTGGGTCGGTCTCTACCTCCTGTAACATGGGCTCCCCGTCAAGCCACATTGGTAACGAGAGTGTCCTCAGGTGCACTCCCTCCTCTCGTCGAGACAAGGCGTCAGCCGCCTTGTTTTCCAACCCGGGCCTGTACTCAATGACAAACCGGTACCCCACCAGCTTTGAAAGCCATCGCTGGTGCTCCTCAGTCACCAACCTCTGCTCAAGTAGGTACTTGAGGCTCATCTGGTCTGTCCTGACCACAAACTCTCTCCCAAGTAGGTACGGCCGCCACTTCTGCACCGCTAACACGATCGCCATCAACTCTCTCTCGTACACCGACTTCAGCCGGGCTCTAGCAGAAAGCACGTGGCTGTAGTAGGCTATGGGCCGTCCCAACTGCATCAACACCGTCCCCAAACCTACACCTGATGCATCCGTCTCCACCACAAACGCCATGCTGAAATCAGGCAACGCTAGCACCGGGGCCGTGGTCATGGCCACCTTCAAGGCCTCAAAGGCCTTGGTTGCTTCCTCCCCGCAAGCGAACCCATCCTTCTTCAAAAGGTCAGTAAGCGGCCGTGCAATCGTGCTGTACCCCCTTACGAACTTCCGGTAGTAGCCCGTCAACCCAAGAAAACCCCGCAACGCCCTCAAAGAAGTAGGCACTGGCCAGTCCAACATGGCCTCTATCTTCGCCCTGTCCGCCGCTACTCCCCCCGCCGACACCACGTGCCCATGGTACTCTATCTGCCGCTGGTCGAAGCTACACTTCTTCCGGTTCGCATACAACTGTTGCGCCCCCAGCTCCTGGAAGACTGTCTCCAAATGCCCTACGTGATCCTCTATAGTCCTGCTGTAAACCAAGATGTCGTCGAAGAAAACCAAGACGAACTTCCTCAAGTACGGCCGAAATACCTCGTTCATCAATGCCTGGAAGGTGGAGGGAGCATTCGTCAAGCCGAAAGGCATGACGAGAAACTCGTAGTGCCCCTCATGTGTGCGGAACGCCGTCTTCGGCACGTCCTCGGGCCTCATCAAGATCTGGTGATAACCCGCCTTCAAGTCGATCTTCGAGAACACAACTGCGCCATGCAGCTCATCGAGCAGCTCGTCGATCACGTGAATGGGAAATCTGTCAGCCACAGTCTCCTTGTTCAGCGCCCTATAGTCGACGCAGAATCTCTAGCTCCCGTCTTTCTTCTTCACCAACAGTACTGGTGAAGAGAAAGGACTCACACTGGGCTGGATCACTCCTGCCTGCAGCATCTCCTCGACCATCCTCTCAATCTCGTCCTTCTGCACATGAGGATGTCGGTACGGCCGCACATTCACTGGCGCTGCTCCATCCCTCAAAAATATCGCATGCTCATGTCCCCTTTCCGGTGGTAGTCCCTGCGGGTCCTGAAAGACATCCTGAAATCGCTCCAGCACCTACTCAACCACCTCGGGAACCCCTGTCGGCTGCTCCTGCTCCACTCCAACTGCACGACACTCCACCAAGTACCCCTCTCCTTCCACCTGTAAAGCCCGAGTAATGGCCTTGAAGGCCACCAACGAAAAGCATAGGGTGGGGTCCCCTTTGAGTACCACCGTGCGGTCACCCTCCTCGAACTCCATCCTGAGACGTTTCCAGTTCACCCGCACGTCCCCTAACTTCTTCAGCCACTGCACGCCCAAAATGATATCGACATTCCCCAGCTCCAGGGGTAAGAAATTCTCCATAATCTGCACCCCCTGCAAGGTCAGACGTAACCCCTTGCAGAGCCCCTTGCTCTCCTCCATCTTCCCAGTTCCCAATAACACAGTGAACTTCTCCATGGTGCTCAACTGCAGCCCATGCCGCTCCACCACTCGGCTAGAGATGAAATTGTGGGTGGCCCCACTGTCTATCAGCACAGTCACCGCCATATCGCCCAACCGTCCTGACAACTTCATGGTGTGGTTCGGTGTGAACCCCACCACGGAGTTCAGGAAGACCTCCGCGAAGTCTAGGTGAGACTTCTCCTCCTCCTCGAGTGGCTCCACCCCGGACTCGTCATCCCTACACTCCTCCTCATCCGGCACTATGGTAATCTGTAGCAGGCGGCTCGCACATCTATGGCCAGGGGTGAACTTCTCATCGCAACGAAAACACAACCCCTTGGCACGCCTCTCCCTCACCTCCGCCTCCGTCATTCGTCGTCCAAGAGTAGCGGGACGAGTCTCTCCCCTCGCCTCGGGTACACCAGCAGGTGCCCTCGGTGTTGCCGCTGCTGACGTGGGTCGGGAATTTTGGGTCCCCCAAGTCCCACGTATCCTCCTCTCCTCCGTATGTTTCTCCTCCGCCTTCTGCGCGAGGCGAATCAGGTCCTCCAAGCCCCCCCGGGCTCTGCATCCTCAGCTCAGCTCGAATGGAGGGCTTGAGCCCCCCCATGAAGTTTCCCATGAGCGCCTACTCCGTGACCCCAGACACTCGGCCCGACAGTAGCTCGAACCTCCTGACAAAGTCCCGCTCCGTTCCCTCCTGCCTGAGCACCCGGAGCTGCTCGTAAAAATCTCTCCTTGGGGTCTCCTGGAATCGGTCCATCAAGTAGGCTGTCAAATCCGTCCAGGAGGAAAAAGGGCTGCGTGCGACCTTCCACCGGTACCACGCTAAGGCCTCTCCCTCAAAATAGATGCCCACCGCCTTCAGGACCTCCTCGTCGGTAAATCCCATCGTCTGGAAGTACCTCTCCGCTCTATAGATCCACCCATCGGGGTCGCTCCCCTCAAACACGGGCATCTTCAGCTTCTTCAGCCGCCTATCGGCGTGGAACTCTGCTTCTCCCCGTCTCTCCTGGTCCCAACGCCTATCTCTGTGGTCCCTGAGGGGATCGTAGTCCTCATCGCATACTCGTCCTCCGGCCACAAGGGTCTACCGTCTGGTCCCAGCCCATGGGGTCCCCCAAAAGCTGCAGTAGAGGGTCGCTGCCCTCCTCGACCCCCGAATTGACCCCCGGCCATCGACCTCGCCTCGGAAACACCCCAGTGCCCTCCCGAAGACCTCCTCCTGCTGGCCGCCTCCTGTCGACAGCCCCTAGGGCTTCTTCCGCTACCGCCGGAACCCCCAGGGGCCAATTAGAGCCCCTGGGTCTCAGCCGCCCCCACCCGCCTGTGCGCGGCCCCCCAGCGCCCATTCGGGGGCCGCGCGGGGCCTTATCCAGTGCAGCGGGGCCGCACCGCCCCCGGAGTGGGCTCGCGACCCCCCCGGGGGGTTCGCCGGCCCTGGCCGACCCCCTGGGGGGTCGCCGGGTCTGGGCGGCCCTCCGGGAGGGTCCCCAGGCCCCGTCGCCCCCCGCGCGCGATGTCGCGGCTGCCCCTTTCGTCGCCTGGTTTCGTGACCTCCGAGGTCCCGGCTGTTTGAAACTGCGCCGCAACCCTTGCATCTCGCGTCCTTAACTCTTGAACTTCCAGATCTGAGTCATCTTCCTCCTCCGTCCAAGATTTCTTCACCTTTCCCTTAACTAGGGTTTGCAAAATCTCCATGATTTTGATTTGATTTGCTTCACTTTTTCCATGCTTCTCTTCTTGGGCGCGGTTGTTTTCCTCTATCCTCTTCTCAAGTCGATCGCTCATCGTCTCCATCGTGGATCCGATCTCCTTGGTGATTTCTTCATGTAGGGCTTGAAGCTTTTCCTCGATGGTGGCTCTCGTGCCTTGCGCCATTGGATCTTATGAGCTCTGATACCAATTGATACGATCCGCTTGGATCGATCACACAAATCGATTTAAAGTGGAAAAATTAAAAAGAGGGAAATATTTTTAGGGTTTTGAGATTAGAGAAACAAGAGGAATCAAGTGATAAAAGCCTCTTTCGAGAGGAGACTTGCTCTCCGAGCTTTTGATTGAACGAAACAAAAGCCTAAAGATCCTTTACTAAAGATGCCCAAGAGTTTCTCAACAATCTAAGCATAAGAAAATACAATGGGGGCTAGCCCTAATAAAGAGAAAGAGGGGATTTACTAATTTGGCCTAGAGTGACCAAAATACCCCTAAAGCTAATAATAACTAATTGACGCCTCCCCGTCTCCTCCTGCGCACGTAAGTGATCGTGGGTGGTCCCTCCACGTCCGTCGCACGTGATGCGACATGGTCCGCATCAGACACATTGGAATATTATGATTCAAGTCTTGAGATACTTGCAAAATGTGCCAATCAAATTCTTTTTATACTCTGATTGTGACCAGTATAGAGTTACATCATTCTCAGATGTAGATTGGATTGGTTCGCCTTGTAATCGGTGATCAATAATTGGCTAATGTGTTTTTATATTTCCAATTAGGATAGCAAGAAATAACTAGTCATCTCTTGATCTAGTACAAAAGTAGAGTATCGAGCCATGACCAATATTTCTTATGAGTTATTGATTTATCAATTGCTTTTCAAGTTAGGATTTGTGACATCTGTACCTATGAGGTTGTGTTGCAATTACAATGTTGCCATAAACATCATGAATACCATGATTTATCATTAGAGGACCAAATACATTGATATCGATTGTGCTAGGGGTGGCAAACGGGTCGGGTGGGTTCGGGTTCGGGTCGGGTCAGATTTGACCCGACCCGTTTAGGGGTAAACCCTAACCCGACCCGGATTGAATCCGGGTCGGGTTCAGGTGACCCGGAAAATTTCTGGGTCGGGTTCGGGTTAACCCGTCGGGTTAAGATTTGACTTATACACAACTGTTCCTTTTTCGATATCCAGCTATTTATTAAGAGCCACCGACAATTTATTAAGTGTTGCATAATTTCCAGTATCTCGTCGCTTAAATCACACCGATGACATTAATGAAGTATAATTAACGTTACCATTTTATTAACGGAAGTAATAAAATTAACTAAAAAGTTGTATGAAAAGCGAATTGAATACAAGACCTCTTAAAGAAGAGGACAAAAATTCAATCGTACACGCACAACTACCCATTGCAACTGTGTATTGAAGTTATTATAAATTTTTTTATATAAATAGAGAAAGTAAATCGGGTCGAATTCAGGTCATTCGGGTTGACATGCCAAACCCATACCCGACCCGGATTTTATCCGGGTCGGGTCGGGTCAACCCGTATCCTACTTGACCCGTATTGGCCCCTACCCATACCCGGTTTAGGATGCCGGGTTCGGGTCGGGTCGGGTCGGGCTCATTTTGCCACCCCTAGATTGTGCCATTATGAGACAATAGTGCGACATGAATGTAATAGAGATGAAGCACGTTAGATCGGTAAATTTTCTAGCAGATAAGCATACCAAGCCCTTAAAAAAGAGAGTGAATTACATTTGTGACAAGCTGTGCATTGACGATATATATGCCCCAGCTTGAGGTGGAGTATAAGATGTAAGACACACACACACACACACACACACACACACACACACACACATATATATATATATTTATAGACACACATATACACATATATACATATATATGAGAATAATGAGTATCATACGCCATATTAGAGGGTGTCTCATATGCCCTCTCACATAAAAGGGACAAGTACAAGCCCACATGGGCTTGTACTTGTTGTACTTGACCCCCTTTATGTGAGAGGGCATATGAGACACCCTCTCATATGGCGTATGATACCCATTATTCCATATATATATATATATATATATATATATATATATATATATATATATATATATAAAATATTAGGAGGTTTGTGTAAAAGAATTAAATTGGCTTTTATGCAAATGCACTAATTTGTACTCAAAATAAAAAATCTTAGGGACAGGAGAAACTAAGAAACTCCCTTTAGCCCATCTGTCAAAACCCTTGCTCTAATTTCTTCAGGGGCTAATTATTTAAAGAGCTCAATAAGTACTTATAACATTCGTGCGAAGCATCCTTGTAAGTTCTAGAAAAAACTGTTCTGGCGAAGATTTTGTCATCTTATCATTTTCATTGGCAAATCATTGTAAATTCATGTTGGAGTTTTGTAATAGACTTTTTGTTTATTATTATAATAGTAATGACTTCGCAAGTCTTGGCATGCTTGTCACCTATATGATCTATGTAGATGCCTACGGAGTACAATACGTCTATGATCAATGTCTAACTCTAATGAACTAGAGATCACAAGGTGAACTGACTTCGTGTGTGTCGTGTTAATGTCTAACTTATCCTTTTGATTTTCAACCATACTCTTGGCTCGGCTCAGAGTCAACACAATTGTTTTCTTCAAATATAAATGTATATGTTGGATTTTCCTAAATGTATAACATTAAGATCATACAGATACGGCCTACCTAACAGGATATGTGCTGCATCCATTGTAATGACATCACACCAGATGCATTTTTGGTTACACATAAACTTAATAGGTACTTAACAATTGTGGGTAACAATATGTGAATTCTTATGAACTTATGTGATAGTATGTAGTTATGAGTGAGTTTTAGCTTTAAATCACATCTTCTCTATAGTTATATAGCTGACTTTGTGACTAAATATATACAACTGTCTCTCTCAATCATTAGTCTAAAGGACATATATCTAATTTTATTATAGTTAAAGAGAACATTCACCCTTCGCTAATCTTTCTCACTCGTTAGTGTAACAGCTAAAAAACTAATTACATTTAATCATGCACTAGACTCAAGTATGTCCTCATTCGCCTCACTAGTACTCTCACATGGGACCTATTCCTTCATTGATATCTCATCATCATTTATACTCTCAAAAATATAAGCTTCTATTGTGTTACTAACCAGCAAAATAGTCATAACCATGGCATTCTGAACCATTGAACTCTTGTTGATCGTTGTTGTGAGGATTCGCCAATCTTGGCATTAACATTAGCTTCCTTAGCAACAGTGTTGTCAAGTTTTGTTGTATTTTCAAGTGGCTACATAGGCTGATTTCTAGCTTTATAGGCATGCTTTATATTTGATGATTCTTTAAGGTACAACTATAGATTTTTGGCTAGATAAATGTCTTAAGACTCTTAACAATGGTCACATTATGGGTACACATCTCATGTTGAAAATTGAGACACATGCATTAGCCCATTGCAAAACTGAAAGTATGAATGATGGTCTTCTCGTAATCCATGTCAATTAAACAGATCGTCAAACTTAGTCATGTATTCATGCACGAAGATAATGCTTTAACGTAAGTTGAGTAACTGATCCACCGGATGGTCTATATAGATGTGGTACGTATTTTGCCTAAGACTGGTCTTCAACTTATCGCAGGTCCGAATAAGATCATGATATTTCCTCTCTGCCCTTTGCTATACTTAAATCCAATTAATCTTTGCTAATTCTTACAGCTTCATTCTAGCAAATTTAACCACGGGGTCATCAAAAATCACGTGCCACACATCAAAATAGTCCATATTGGCTAACTAGTTCGAAAGCTTATGTGTCATAGAGCCTACCTATTGGATATATGATCCCATATTTGGTTTTGATGATAAGCAAATATTATTTTATTATATGTGCATACTAACGCTATCTATGCAGATTATAAAGCTCAAACACATTTAGATAAGACAATCATCAAGGCAACATATATTGCAAGAAGCATCAAAAGCAAGACGAAGCTCAAAGTTGAAATTTTGTAACTTGTGAAATGTGATGTAATCTTTACTTTTATTCTTGCATATACTTAGCATGCGAAAGCCTTGATGATGATCTATCTTAGTCCTTTACGGTCTTTCCTCATACGACCAAGTCATAGACCAAATTAGTAGACCTGCACATTCTCCTGGTCGACTAATTTAATTTACTCTATTTTCAAAAAGTTATAATTTTTGGTTAAACCATTCTTTCGTTGATAGGATCAATTCGCATGACATTTTATATTTTTTGAAAATAGTCATAGACCAATAGTCGACCAATACATTCTCCACATAGACCAATTAAATTCTACAAAATTCAGAAAATTATGAATTATTGTAAATCCTATTCCCAAGTCATAAGGATCATTTTTCTTCAATTTCCCAAACTTTTTTGATCCTAGTCGACCAATAGATTTTGATAGTCGACCAGTTAGTTATTAAAACAGTTATTACAACAACTATATTTCTGACTGTTTTAATCTGACCATTTTGTTGGTTATTTTTTCAAAGTCAACCACCAAACTCTGTAGTCCACCAAAGGTGTTTTAACTACCACCAATGGACAAAAATCTGACAGTTTCTGACTGTTATTTAATGTCTTTTTGCCAAAAGTCAGTTCAACAGTCAAATCCCAGTTTAGCAACAAAACTAGTCGATCAATAACTTCTATTAGTCGACTATTTTTTGTAAAAACAGTTCAGATTTTCTTGAAATTTTGGGCAGTTGTATACGGGTCATAAATCACCCCTTTGACCTATAAATAGAATCCAAGACCTCTGTCTTTGTACATGAAAATATTCACACTCTCATTCTTAAGTTGTCTTTCTCACTCTAAAAAGAGAGTGATTTTCAGATTTTCTTTGGGGAACCTCTGCAGAAATTTGTCCTCATTAGAAAGTCCATTTCCAAGTGTGCTCTACTACATTCGCACATCAAGAAACATTGGAGATATCATCACCATTTTTGCGATTCAATTCCTACTTTATCAATGCTATATGTGATTATGTTTCTTTACTTTTTCTCTTTATTTAGTGAATCTCTTGTTGAAGAGATTGTACAAATTTGCAATACATGGAGTGTTGGCATCTTTGGATGTTGTTTGCTTGCGGAGAGCAAGTGGTTATAGTGGATTGAAAATATCTACGAAGAGTAGGAGACTGGACGTAGGATCAAGGGGATCCGAACTAGGATAAATTCTTGGTGTTTGCGTTTGCTTAGCTGGTTTATTTATTTTGTCTCATCAATTGTGTTAATTCTTTCACTGCAAGTTATTTATATTTAAATGAATATACAAGTAACTTTGAATATCTATTAGTTGTTGACAATACTAACTATTTTCGCTGTTTAGTATTGAAATAGCCATATTGACTGTCCCAACACTACCAAATATAGGCACATCTACCTTAATCTATTGTGTAATTCCATCTTACATAGTGTTGCTATTATCACCAATATCATTGTGTCTCCCATAATCACATCTGTCTTATTGACCTCGCATGCCACTCCAATGTACTATTGTATGGCTGGGGCCACTCTCATCATGTGCAACACATATTGTTTATGTCATATAAGGACATCCTTCCACTACATTGTCTCTATTGCAAGTGCACTGTCTTCTAAATGATCCACCTTAATCCTAGTAGCTTGAAATGGTCTAGTTATTTGGCTGAGTTACTTAGTAAGGTCATCATTTGTAGTAGACTACGTCTTCTTATTGGCTATGTTTGTCCTAAATGTTTTCCAATACGGATCATACAAAATTAGGATAAATGCATCAAACAATTTCTCACACGGATAACATGCAAATCCTAAACCTAAAACCACATGCATGCACTTATATTAAAGGTTTCAATCTTGATGCTAAACAAAATCACAATGCTAAGTGATCATGCAGGTACACAAATCAAGATAAAGAATTTAAGTGCAATTAACAATAACTTATCTGAGCAAATCAATAGAAATATTCAAAATTTACACTTAAGGAATTCAATCAAATTAGAAGTTACTCAAAGTGAAGATCATCGTCATGCATAATATATGGTCTTTAGAAAGCGTTATAGAATCAATCCATGAGCACAGTGGCAAATATTTCATGCAAAAACTTGAAAAGTGGGCTTGAAATCACAAAAAATCCTTAGGTATATTTCATTGTAGGAAAAATTTGAAATTTTTTCCCCGAAAATGATTGGCAGCCGGATCACCATCGTAATAGCTGGCTCAAGTAGGCTCACATCAGTTGAGGTCAATTCGGTTAGCTTTGGTCGGCTTTGGTTGGCTTGAGTCAGCTCAATCGGCTTTGGCTGGCTCGGGCCTGCTCATGTTGGCATTGTTAGCTCGAGCCGGGGATTGGATCATACATGAGTTGATGAATGGTATTAACTTGGAGTTAAATCGATCATTTTGAATTTGGCTTGATTTGAAACCGGTGTTTTGTTCTTCAAGTAGATGATGACACCGTGAATTTGAGAGCGGCAGATGGTAGATATGTTTGTGATGGGACGCGGGTCTATACCCGCAGGAAGACTTGTGCCCAAGCCGCACAAACCCAGGCCGCCGGCCCATGAAGCCCACGCGCCCCCCTTCGCCAAGTAACCCTAATTTCTATTATATATATGTGGGCTAGCCGTCGCTTGTTTTCTTATGCTATTATTTGATATTGGTGTGATTTCATAGGTAGACGAGTGTGGACGTCCTCTTTGGCGTCTTGGAAGGAGAATACACCTTTCTTGTATTCAATTATCTAGTTTGTGCTAATATTTCTCTATAAAGTTGGGATCTTTGGGTTGTTCCTAACAATTTGGTATCAGAGCGATAACGATACATGGCGGCGACAACGAGAAATAAGGATCGAAGCGACGCGGAGGAGGAGAAAAACAATGGAGAAATTGAAGAGATTAAGAAGTCGGTGGCGGCGAATAGCTAGGCAATCGCTAGTTTGACCAAGATCATGTGGGAGATCGCGACACGACAAGGCAAAACGGAGGAGGCCGTAAGTCATATGGCGTTTCAATTTGCGGCCTTCAACGAAAAGATGGGATCGGAGGACATAAACCCTAATTCTACCTAAAAGGTCCCATCTTTGGTGAAAGAGAATGAAAAGGTGGAAGCTTTCAAAGGAGGGGATGGAGCTTCCACAAGACGGGGTATGTCATGGAAGATGAGGACGATGAGCCGAAAAGGGAGGACTATCGCGAGGAGGCGCGGCAAAGGGCGGAAGATGCAAGGAAAGGGGCCATCCAACCTAGCCGTCGTCTCCAAGACTGGCGCAAGGCGGAGGGGCTCCCCACGGAGCCCCTGGACATCGGAAAGGGGGGCGGCGGCCCCCTCAGTATCGCCAGGGGCCGACGAACCCTCGCCGGCCCCCGACGGCCCACGGCGGGCTCCCCTAGGCCGGGGACGGAGGAGCCTCGCCAGGCCCGCGCGGGCCTGGGCGAGCACCGCCAGGCCCCTGCGGGCCTGGTACAAGGCCGCGGGGCCCCTGGGCAGCAGCGCCCAGGTCCCGCGGCCCATCAGGCCATTCGAGGCCCTTTGCCCGAGCCCCGATGGGCCCCCGACGCGACAGACGAGTAGCGTGGGTGACATCAGCGGTTCGAGAGGGGTTTTCAGCCCTATTTAGAGGACCCGAAGCGTGATTTCGGTGGAGGATTTGACCCCGGAGAGGGATATGGGTACTTTGATGGCGGGGGAGGTTATGGCGCTGAATTTGGAGATGACGCGGGATGGGACGACTAAGAGGGTAGGCGTGGAGGTCACCAAGGGGACTATGGGGACCGCAGAGGAATGCCACATAGGCAGTACGAGACTCAGGATGAGAGGCGGCAGCACTATCGCCCGCAGCACCGTACTGAGGGGAGGCCCGATCAGGGGCACTTTGGGGGAGATTGCAGGGTGAGAATGTTGAAGATGCCTCTGTTCAGGGGAGAGGATCCACATGCTTGGCTGTTCACTACGAAGAGGTACTTTGCGGCACATCGCATGACGGATGCTCAGAAGTTGGAGGCAGCCGCTATTTGCATGGAGGGGAGAGCCTTGTGGTGGTACCAGTGGAAGGAGAGGAGGCAACAGATTCGATGTTGGGAGGAGTTGAAGGACATCGTATTGGAGAAGTTCGGGGATCCCCGTTTGGGAAATCTTCATGAGCAGTTATATGCCCTCAAGCAGGAGGGACCTGTGCGGGAGTACATTGAGAGGTTCGAGACCTTGGCGTGAAGAGTACAAGGCGTATCGGACGAGTCACTGGAGGGCACCTTCCTGAAGGGGCTGAGGCCCAGCCTTCGAGCTGCAGTGAGACCTTACAAGTCTAGGGGGCTTTCTGAGGTCATATAGATGGCGCAGATGATAGAGAACGCGCAGACAGAGGATATGAGAGTCAGGAGCGGCTACAGTGGCCATATACAGAGGGGCACCCCATCTGGAGTTGGAGGAATCGGGACCACCACGAGGCGGTCCAGACGAGCAGGGAGAAGACGAGGGAGAAGAGTAGCGCTACCTCAGCAGGAGGACAGTTCAGGAGGATGACAGATGCTGAGATGAGGAAAAAGTGTCAGAAGGGTTTATGTTTCCGGTGTGATGAGAGGTTCACGCCAGGCCACAGATGCGCGGGGCGCAAGTTGCAGGTTCTGCTGCTGGAGAATGACGACGTGGACGGGGACGTTGAGGACAAGAGTCCTGAACAGGTGGAGGAGGAGCCCGAGGACCATCAGCTATACGTAGCAGAGGTGTCCCTTAACTCCATGGTAGGGTTCACACCGAACCACACCATGAAGTTGAAGTGGGAGATCGGCGAGCAGGAGGTGACCGTGCTGATTTAAAGTGGGGCGACCCACAATTTCATCTCTAGGAAAGTGGTGGACCAGCAGGGACTACAGTTGACCGACTGCGGGAGTTTCAGTGTGATGATGAGCACGGGAAAGAAGGAGAGTAGTCGGGGAGTCTGCAGGGGGTTGGTGCTGACTTTACAGGGGATACATGTGATGTCGGACTTTCTACCTCTGAAATTGGGGAGCACGGATGTCATCTTAGGCATGACTTGGTTGCAGACACATGGGGAGATGACGGTGAATTGAAAGCTTCTGCGGATGGAGTTACATGACGAGGGGAGAGCGGTCACTTTACAGGGGGATCCCAGCCTTTGCACAGTGGTAGTGTCATTGAAGACCATGCTGAGGACCTTACAGGCTGAGGGAGGCGGATACTTGGTTGAGCTGTATACCATGACAGAGGGAGGAGGTGTAGAGACCAGTGGGGAGCATGTAGTGCCCGGGGAGGTGCAGCAGATGTTGGCGCAGTTTGATGAGATTTTTCAGGAGCCTCGGGGTCTGCCACCGCCGAGGGTTCATGAGCACGCCATTGTACTACGAGAGGGTGTTTTTCCCATCAGCGTCAGACCCTACAGGTACCCCCAGCACCAGAAGGGCGAGATTAAGAGGATGGTAGCCGAGATGGTGGATGCGGGAGTGATTCAGCCTAGCGTGAGTCCATTCTCTAGCACCGTGCTCCTGGTGAAGAAGAAGGATGTGAGTTGGCGTTTCTGTGTAGACTACCGAGCCTTGAACAAAGAGACAGTACCCGATAAGTTTTCCATACCGGTGATAGACGAGCTCCTGGACGAGTTACATGGGTCAGCCTGGTTCAGTAAGATAAATATCAAGTCAGGCTACCATCAGATCAGGATGCGACGGGAGGATGTGCCCAAGACGACGTTCAGGACGCATGAGGGCCATTACGAGTTCCTCGTCATGCCTTTTGGCTTGACGAACGCCCCGGCCACTTTCCAGTCCCTTATGAATAAGATATTCCGTCCGTACCTGAGGCGATTTGTACTTGTTTTCTTTGATGATATACTAGTGTACAGTCGCACCCTGGAGGAGCACTTGGACCATCTGCAGGTGGTGTTTACAGAGTCGTAGTACCATCAACTGGTGGGAACAGGAAGAAGTGCCTATTTGGGCAGCCACATGTGGAGTACCTGTGACATGTGGTGTCAACAGATGGGGGGGGGCAGCAGACACGGGGAAGATTGCGGCGATGCTGGACTGGCCGCGTCCTACCACTCTCATGGGGCTGCGGGGGTTCCTAGGGCTGACAGGTTACTACCGCAGGTTTGTGGAGGGATATGGAACCATCGCCTGGCCGTTGACCGAGCTATTAAAGAAGGACCAGTTCCACTGGGGGAGGCGACGACAGCTTTTGAGTCTCTGAAGAAGGCCATGACTACAGTGCCAGTCTTGGCACTACCAGACTTTTCCAGACCATTTGTGGTGGAGGCGGATGCGTCTGGGCATGGGCTGGGGGCCGTGCTGATGCAGGATCAGCGGCCTATTGCCTACTTCAGTCAGGTGTTGACAGCTAGCGGCCGACTGCGGTCGGTCTACGAGAGGGAGCTGATGGCCATAGTCTTGGCAATTCAGAAGTGGCGGCCGTACTTGTTGGGGCGGAGTTTCCTGGTACGCACCGATCAGTGGAGCTTGAAGTATCTATTAGAGCAGCGGATGGTAGCTTAGGAGCATCAGAAGTGACTGCGGAAGCTGATGTGGTATATGTTTAAGATTGAGTATCGCCTGGGGCTGAACAAGGCGGCTGATGCATTATCCCAGCGAGAGGAGGAGGCGGAGCTGGTTTCAATAGCAGTGTCCGTCCTTGAGGATTGGGCCCCCTACAGCAGGAGGTGGAGCATGACCCAGAGTTAGCAGGTATACGAGAGGCTCTTCTGCATGGGTCGACTGAGTTTCTGGGGTATTCTCTTCAGGATGGACGGCTGCCATACTGGGGGAGACTTGTGCTACCGAGGACATCCGCATATTTACCGGCCATACTACAGGAGTTTCATGGCAGTGTCATTGGAGGACATTCTGGGGTCCTCAAGACCTATCAGCGACTGGTGAGGGAGGTCTACTGGAAGGGGATGAAGAAGGAGGTGGTGAGGATGGTGACAGAGTGTGACGTGTGTCAGCATCACAAGTACCAGACGATGTCTCCAGAAGGATTACTACAGCTGCTTTCCTTACCGGATCGAGTATGGGCGGACCTCTCCATGGACTTCATAGATGGGTTGCCGAAATCGGGTGGTTACACCGTCATATTTGTTGTGGTCGACCGCCTCAGCAAATATGCGCACTTTGTTCCGCTTCAGCATCCTTACATCGCATTATCGGTGGCAGATGTATTTTTGCGGGAGATCATTCGTCTGCATGGACCTCCAAAGTCTATAGTCTCAGATCGAGACAAGGTATTTCAGAGTAGATTCTGGCAGGAGCTTTTCAGGCTGCAAGGGACGGCGTGAAGCGAAGCACGGCCTACCACCCTCAGACCGATGGACAGACGGAGGTGGTAAACAGGAGTGTGGAGACTTACCTGCGGTGCTTCATTTCAGACAATCCTAAGGAATGGGCGTGTTGGCTAGCGTGGGCGGAATACTGGTATAACACATCATATCACACGGCAGCGCAGACGACACCCTTCAGGATTCTGTATGGCAGGGACACCCCTCACTTACTACATTATGGGCATGAGACGACGCCCGTGTCGGATGTGGAGTAGTACTTGGCGGAGAGGGACCGGATTCTGGAGGAGCTGAAGCTCCATTTGGCGAGGGCGCAGCAGGTTAGAAGGCAAGGGCAGACTTACACCGTCGTGACGTGCAGTTGAGGTAGGGGACATGGTGTACCTGAAGCTGAGACCCTATAGGCAGAGATCGGTGGCTCACAGGGGGAATGAGAAGCTGTCACCGCGTTATTTTGGACCTTTCGAGGCTGAGGTGAGAGTAGGGCCGGTAGCCTACCGGTTGAGATTGCCCCCAGGATCGGCCATTCATTCAATGTTCCATGTTTCACAGTTGCGCCAGGCTATTGGCGACCACACACCGACCCCTTCCTTACCGGAGACCCTTACTGCTAAATGGATGTGAGGATGGAACCCGAGGCGTTGAAAGAAGTTCGACGGAGAGACACAGGAACGCGCCAGGTGTTGCTACAGTGGAAGGGCTTGCCAGAGCATGAGAGCACATGAGAAGCTATGGACGAGATGGCGCAGCGTTTTTCAGACTTCCACCTTGAGGACAAGGTGGCTCTTGGAGGGGGGAGTATTGATGGGACGCGAGTCTATACCCGCAGGAAGACCCGCGCCCAAGCCGCACAAGCCCAGGCCGCCGGCCCATGAAGCCCACGCACGCCCCTCTTTCGCCAAGTAACCCTAATTTCTATTATATATATGGGGGCTAGCCGTCGCTTGTTTTCTTATGCTATTATTTGATATTGGTGTGATTTCATAGGTAGACGAGTGCGGACGTCCTCTTTGGCGTCTTGGAAGGAGAATACACCTTTATTGTATTCAATTATCTAGTTTGTGCTAATATTTCTCTATAAAGTTGGGATCTTTGGTTTGTTCCTAACAGTTTTCTCAGTCTCATTGATCAACGACGGGGCTCATAACCATGACATGAGGCAAGTTAGTCAACTAAGGATGAGATCGAGGAAATTTTGGGACGACAAGGGATCAGTGGAATGCTGTCGATGAAGAAGAAGAATGTGGTGTTGGTCGTAAAATTGTTAATGGTGGTGGCAAGGTATAATTAGGGTTTAGACCTATCTTCGGGTTTGGAGGAAAAGATTATGAGCGGTGACTTTTGTGATTTTCGTGGATTTTGGATATAAAATTCAAAAAGCTCCATAGAAGTCAAAAATGGTTTTAAAAAAATCAAGAAAGCTTTATGGACATGGAAATGATGGTAGGGTATTTTATTAATTTACTTTGCTTTGATGCTATATTTAACACTACATAAAAAGCAATGATTCATCTCGGGTGCTATATTTAGGATTTATATGATGTGGTCAACAAGAAATTTGGGAAAAATTCTAGAGATTAGGAAAAACAAAGCTAAGAATAGATAAGATTCGGACCTCTCGCCTAGGCGTCTTTTGCACCCACTCTCTACTCTCGAGAAAAAAACATAAAAGAAAGCTAAGGTTCCGCTAGAATTAAACTAGAATTTCTCTCAAAAAATAATCAATTCTGATTCACTGAACAATGGAGTTGCATTACATGCTTATTTATAGGCTAAACTATATGCACCACTCGTGCAAATCAAATCAAATCAAAATAAAATAAAATAAAATCTCCTTAAAAGTAAAGCTCATGTGCAATATGTGAAATGAAATCAGCTAAGATCAAAATGAAACTGAGATTAAAATAATGAACTAGTCAGATCTTCAAGAAATCTGCATGGTTTTTTTTGCACATGGGCTACGTGACTAGAAAGAGGGGAGGATTTTTATGTAATTAAATGGGGTTAGGTCATTTTCTTCTTAGAGTTCTCCAACAGTAGTACAAAACCACTCTGTTCCCTAATCCATTAATCTTGACCATCTGGAACCTTTGCAAAGTCCTAAACTGATTAAGATGCCTCTCATTTTCTGTAGTTCTTTTTTTAGCCCAGTGTTGAATAATATCATTACCATGAAAATTATCCAACTCATATTTGGCAACAATTCCTTTGCTTCATTTACTGAGTTTGAACACAAGCTCATTAGCAACACACCATCTTTATTCGTTCTTCACCTTGTGAATGTTTACCTTTGTTGCTCTCCTCATTTTTTCCTACTTGGTTCAAGAATCTTCCTGTAGTTCCCTCCATACTGGTTCATTGTTTATGCAAGGATTGACAGGTTAGAAACCAAATGAATAAAAGCAAGTAAACAGAGGTAAATCATCTAAAAGAGAACCTAGCATGCATCATATACAATTTTTATTCAAAGAAGTTTGTTATAATGTTTTTGATTGCAATTACATGTTATTGTTCATTTTGATGAGTGATTTGAACTAGAAGATCAAAGAGAGCATCCAGTTTTTAATTAACCGAGTGAGCTTAATTATTATTTTGTTATCACATCAAATGAAAAAGAAAGAAATACCGAGCAGGATTAAAGAACAAAGGATTACCTTACTGGTTGGATTAAAAAAGAAGTTAATAGAGAATATTTCAAGAGATAATTATCATGCACAATCAACCATTTCATCATTATTTTTCTTTTGCCAAAGAAAGCAGCAAGTCCAATTCCACATAATGATCTGTCCTTAAGTTTAAAGTTTTTAAAGAAACCTATTTCTATTCAAACTTCAAATCATCATTTCAAGCTTGTACAAATGAGGGTTGGTATTAGGAATGAGTGGAAAACTTGGCTGAGAGAGATGGCTGTATATATTTACTTTTGAGTCTTATTAGAACCATCATTATAAAGTTCATGGTCCTTGTTCATCAATCTCACCTGTCATTGAAATCCTATTTTAAATTATATATGTATTTCTTCATCTTGAAGGTAATGTCTTGTTTGGCATGAACTATTCTGGCCAGCTTTTGACCATTAGATTTCTTAATTGGCGAAAAGGGAAAGGGGGTTCTGTGGCAATATAATTGTCAAATTAATCGAGATGAAAAAAATAAGAGAACTACTTAACCTGTAGAATGAATTTCAAACAGAGATGGGCCATTGAGTGATTGCTTACATAGCATGTAGCCCTTTGTCGTAGCTTCAACCTACATGGCCACACATGTTAGTCGGCTCTTCATCAATTTTCCCTCATTTAAGCCTTAAATTATATTTGTTAGTTGTACAATTCATCCATCCTAATGTCCTTATTTCTCGACTTTTATTTTGTTTGATACGGCCTTAGAGATATTACATGCATACAAAAAAGATTTGTCTTTACAAGTCATCTGACTGCCCCCTTATTTGCCAATTTTCTTTGTTGGATGTACCATCGTAATCTATTGATTTTGCACATTTTCCAGTATTCAGCAGAATCCTTTGCAACAATTGGAGAAAGATAATTCTTTTGTCATTCCAATTAAAGCCAAAGTTCTGAATTTTCTTGACATGCTGCCCTGGTATGAATCTTCCTAGATCCTTTTGTCTGTACATGTATCTTGTAAGATGTCTTGTTTATATTTCTTCAAGTGTTCAAGGCTAATTTAAAGTTGCCCTTACAAGGTTGGAAGTCAGAAGGTTTTTTCTTTCGCATGGTCATGTAGAGGAGCACGGTGTCAATATTCTGAGTGAGTACGACATGCTGATTGGTTACTTTAACTTCCTAGTTAAACTGTGTATGACTCCCTAGTTAGTTATCTTAAACCGCACATCCGCTCACCTGGAAAAGAATGTATATAGCTTTATTATAATGGTATCTTCCCTTGTTTGCTTCAGATTCCCAACCACACACTGAGCAAAATATGCAGCTTGCTCAGAGTTCTGCACGTCGTAAGCTGCTTCAGGAATCTAGTAATTTGCCAGCTGTTCCAGTTAGCATCTCCCCACCTATAGAAGCAGTTTCTGTTCCAACTTTTGGAAGTGGCGCATTTCCTGCAGTCCCAAATTCAAATAATGGCAAATCTTCACCGATCTCACCAAAAGACTCATCCTCGGATTCTCATGCAGCCATTAATGATCCAGATTCTTCAGCAGAAACCACAGCCGAGGAGAATGAAAATTCTCTTGGATTGACTGAAATTATTGTTCTTGTCCTTCCTGGTGCTGCAATAGTCCTTGTCCTAATTGCAGGCACTGTTATGTGTCTTCGCCAGAAGGGTCCAGAAATGGTAGTACCCGCCAAGACTGGACTAAGTGGTCCATTGCAGAAGGTATTTGTAGAAGGTAAGTTTTTCTTACTGTTACCCCATTCTGAAGTTTTATTTGGTAGCGTGCATCTTGAGAAAAGATATGGGATACAGGGTGACATTTAACACAACAGTAATATATTTTGCCCTTATCATACATCATAGTTCCTATATCATTAACGGAGATAGTTGGACTAGAATCCATTCACAGCTACTTCACAATTGCATATTGTATAAGATATTTCAAAACGTAATCCAACCATTGAAGGGAAAGATTGAAATGATGGTTTTTCTTTTCATAATAAACCCATGGATAACCATTTGAAAGTGTATAGAAGTCATTTATGTCCTTTAGCTAGAAGAAACACAATCAACAAGGAAATTGAGTAATGAAGCATATTTAAGCTTCCAATTGATATCAGTATACATATGCATGATATGGTGATACTAATTTTCCCATTGTTTTGTTCTAACAAACAAAAGGTGAATGAGTTAGACAAGAAAGGAAACCCCCCTGATGAGGATCCAATTCAGATTCTTGTTTGGATCTTTGATGGGATCCAATTCGGTTACAGTTTGGATTTTATTTTATTTTAGTTATACGGATCTTTGATGGAGATCCAACTTAAATTTGATTTGGACTTTATTATATTTTAGTTGTTTTGATTTTAATAGATTTGGTTAGGATTTTATTTTCTTTGGTGGATGGTACCGTCATCATGGCGTCTGATAGATCTGGTCATTCCACTAAGATGGAGCAACTTGGGAGTAGAGATGGTGCCAAGCTTAGGCTTACAGAATATGATCGTGACTAAGTGGCACTGAGCAAAGTAAAGACATGGATGGATGATGAAAGAATATTTGGCAATGCTGGGGCTAAAATGGGGCATCCCAGTTATACGTCTCCAGCCACGATCAGGCTCGAAGGAAGATGAAGTCAAATTCATTAACTTCGAAAGAATAACAGAACATCCCATACCCGCTAATGAACAACAGAACATCTATCAGCTTCATACATGAAGCGTTATATTTTCACCAGAACATCAAGTACATGATAATGAACATCAGAAATCTATTAGCTTCATACATCAACCATTAAAAAATCAATAGCTAGGCCAAAACTGACATTTCAAATCTCACTTTACACTCTATTGAAGTGTAAAGTAACTCAATACATCAGTTGGTTAACAATTTGATTACTCTTTATTGTGTCGTTCAGTGAACTCATTCTCCAATGAGCACATGTGTCTCGTCTCCGACTTTGCCAGGTCGAATGATTATGAGATCATCATTATCCTATAGGATAAGACAAAGACACAATGGTCTGTCCGATACGCCGATAGTCTTTCCTGACATATTTATGACCATGAACATTTTAAGACTCAAGTTCCTATCGATCATACACTTTCCACAATCGAGATCAACATCTAGATACGTGTATGCCTTTACTTTAAGTCTAAGGAAATTTGTTTTTTAGATCTACTTATGTAAGTGCATGTTGTACACGTGAAGTCGGTTATGAAAAGCCTTGATGGTATATTTGATGAGTCAATGTTATTTGGTGAAAATTATTGTTTTGGATTTAAGATCCCTGAAATCTTTCTTGTGTGATGTGGGAGAGCGAGCATTTAGGAACATCGGTAAGATGTACATCACCCTTATCTTTGCTTGAAACCCTAATTCTAATTTATTTTCCCCCTTTTCTTTTTATCTTTGTCGTGTCGTGTCAAATTTGGTATAAATGCTAAAGGTCCAAATCCGACCTTGACATCTGCGTTCAAATATCTCATATTTTTTAGACTTTGATTTTTTTTAAAAAAATCCTACTTTTCTATATTTTAGATTTAGTTAAAAATATATGTAGGTCCATTTTAGATACAAGATTCAATCCTTTTCATCTTCCCCTTAGAGCGTAACAAAAGAAGAAAATTTCTAAAATCATGGCAGCTGATCCGTCAGTTTTAGCTTTAAATGTGAAAAAATAAGACCAAAACCTAACCATTAATATTTTTGGCTCCTAATTTTTTTGTATTATTTTCCTAAATTTTCCCAATTTTTAGTGATTTTCCGTAATATTCTGTGGTTTTCTTCAAAAAAAATTCCATTTTTGTTTAAAAATAAAAAATAGTTTTGGTCTTCCTGAAAACCTTTTCTGTAAATTCTTTTAATTTTTGACAATTTTTTGCGATTGTTTTGCATTTTCTTTTGAATTTTTGACCCAAAATGAGTCGATTTAAGTCATTTCTGAGCCAGATTGAAGGTATTTTTATGCAATTTCATGGGATGTTATGATTACTACTACTCTATGTGCTTTCATTTCCAACAGATTATAAGTGTGAGATGTTTAGATGTGTCTCATTCTTTTATGGATTCGGCTATTGATACGTTGATTGGAAGTATCATTTGGAAAATTTATTCTCTCATTGACGTTTCAAATGAAAAGAAACGTGTGTATGCATATCGCAAGTTATATGAAGAAGTATTATGTTTATAAATGAAATATCATATTCCTTTCCCATGATGGTCACTGTTTAAAATCACTCTTCATCATCAGTATGCTACAGGACATCCACCATCTACCGTTCAATCCAATCACTTTTGGAACAAGACCCATGAGAGAATGTGTTGTCATACATCAATGCAGGAATAGTATGCTCATATTTTTTAATTTTGACTTAATTTATATTGTTATTTGTCATCATCAAAAAGAGAGAACGTTGATATTACTTTTGATGATAATCAAACCTTATGCTTTATTCTATAACCTATTTTATACAGTATTAGGTGAAACACATGTTCATGCAACAAGGCTCAAGTAATTGGGTTTGACAACTATGACCAAGGATACGAACAATTCAGCACATCAATCGAGCTTAACCTTTATATTTTTGTATTAGATTGGTGTAATTCTTTTCCATTATTTTAGATTCTTTTAAAGCCTTAATCACATATATCACATCATAGGCATTTCAACTTAGAAATATCCCTTGCAGTATTTAAAACCAACTTTATTTGGTTCATACCCTATGATAATTGTGATGTAGTTGACTAACAAACACTGATTGTCGACTAACATATAATAGGTTCTCATCATGTTCAAACTTATATTGATTAGTCGACTAACCCTTTTCTATAGTCGACTCATGTGGTATATATATTTCTGTATTTTGAACCATTAGTTGACCAACAATATTATTAATCGAGTAATGCAGATCAATATTTTTCGGTTCTTTGAACTATTAGTTGACTAATGCAGATCAATATTTTTCTATTCGTTGAACTATTAGTTGACCAACAATTCCTCTAATCGATTAATGCAGAACTGACACTTTCAAACTATCAACCCATAGTTGACTAATAAAGCGACTGATCAACTAAGATAGATCTTGTAACTTGTTTGTTAGTGCGGATTAGTTGATTAATAAAACTATTAGTTGACTAATCAAAATAGTTTGCCTATTGTCCATTCAACATGTCTGTTAATGACAGTTGCAATAATTATAATTTTGAATCTTTTGAATGTTGTAAATTACTTCTATATATAGATGTTCAACTACTATTCAGACATACATACTAGTACTTTCCATCTCTTTGATTCTATCTTGAAAAAGAACTCTTTGAAATTCTTCAACACGATCACTTAAGGTTCTAGGAGAAGTTGTAATTTCATATGCTGTAAGTTTCTTTCAAGGTGTCAAGAGGTGAATTTAATCTCTTTGGTATAAGAGATTGGTGTACAATTTGTTGATGTTTTTGTCAAGATGGCAAGTGCTTAGTTTCCTTAGATGTTATCAAGAAAGATAATGAAAATCCTCAAGTGAGGAGGCTTGTGGACTGAAGTAGGTCTAAAGAATCGATTCAGGATAAAATTATTGTGTTTACGATTGTTCTTCTCTAATTTGATTGTTATATTTTTATACTATTGTAGTAACATTTTAATTTCCACTGCTTATTAAATTGCAATATTTATTATTGTTTGACTATAACTAATCATCATTTAGTGTTTATGTGACCACCCATAAGATCCAATACAATGCAATTGGGTAAACTTGGAGACTTATTAAAACCATAAAGGCCAAAACTTAGACGCTAGTCGAGCATCACCTAAACTCGAGCATGATCCCTAACCTGAGTCTGATCCCGTGTTTGAGGCTGAGCATGCCACCAAGCTTGAGCTAGGCGCTAGAGCCTAAGCCACATGTTGACCTTGCATCAAAACTTAAATTAGAGACATATAATATCGACTTTATCGTTCTAGATTCTCCATAGACTATTAAGCAGTAGATTTTGCGTATGTTCTTGTGTTTTGTGGTCTTTGAATATTCTCTTGAAAATGCATGCTAACAAGTCTATGTTTTGCCAAGGATGAGTTTTTTTTTTCCAAACCAAGAAAGAAGAACAAAGAGAGTTAATGGAGATTGAATTCAGATTCAGTTATGATTTTAAGTTGTTAGGATCTTTTGATGGGGATTTAATTCGGTTTTTTGTAAGTATTTTAGTTTATTTTAGTTATAAGGATCTTTGATGGAGATCCATTTAAATTTGGTTAGGATTTTATTATATTTTAATTATTTGATTCGGATTTTATTTGATTTTATATGATTTCTTCCGATCTTACTTATATAAGCGTGTGTTACTTACATAAGCGTGTGTTGTACATGTGAGTTGCCAATAAATAGCCTTGTTGGTCTATTTGATGAATCAAAGTGTTACTAGGAGAAAAATCATTTTTTGATTTGAGAAAAGTCCTTGAAATCTTTCTTGTATGATACGAGAGAGTGGGCAGGTGAGAGCCTTGTTGAGAAGCTTCAATCCTTGTCTTCGCTTGAAACCCGAATTCTATTTTATTTTTCCCTTTTCTTTGCTGTGTTACACCCCCCATAAAATTTGTGTATAATTGCGGTTGATGGTTCATATCTTTGATTTTGGAGAGGGGACTTCATTATGCTTTTTCTTTATTAAATTGCTGAAAAACTAAAACAATCATTGAGATAAAAATTCAAAGCAGGATACACAGATAACTGAAAAAAGCTATACAAGGGATACAAATTGGAGACTCACTTAACCCATCAAGTGGGGACTCACAATCTAATTCATGGCACCTCAGAATTGTCGAACTAATGCAAGAAATATAGGATTATATTGTTTGTTACATGTATGGAAGTATGTGCTGAATGGTCACATGGGAAATGCCAAAAAAGAAGTTATGTGCAGAATTATAGCTGTTTTGTTGATACCTTTCATATTAATCATCCATTCAGCTCCATTAAGGGCATGAATCTTTTGCTTCTCTTCTACACATTTACTACTTAATAGCTACACCTGTAGTGAATTTTTTTCAAGGGGAAGGTCGCGGTCTTAAACTAGAGCCCCTATCCCATTTTCTTGAACAGAATAGTAGTTACATCCCATGTAAACTGCATCCCAAATAAAAAGGTGTAATCATTATTTAAAAAATACCTCTATTACATTAACAAAATGCCAAAAAATATCCACCTCACATGTCTTACAAGTTAGCAAAGCAAAAACATAGATATAAACTATTAGCATCAAATCAAAATACATGGAATTGCTCTATAATGTTGATAGCCACTCCATCTACTGTCCTAGCTCTAATTGGGAGTGACACGGATAACAGAAGACTGGCTTTACTGAGTTGAAGTATTTGAAGCCAAATCACATTGTGATCCTTTCTAACTGGCCTCTCTTTTCCTATAACCTGCACATCTGAATCCCAACCTCACCTTGAGCTTGCACTACTGCATCCCAGGGATTAATTCGGATGTTTCGGATTGGGCTCGGAGGGAACTGATCCGAAACCTTTCCGGTTTTCTCGGTATCGGCCGAAACTGCCCAGCTTCAACCAGTTTTGGACGATACCGGTCGAAACGGGGCGGTTTCGACCGATACTGGCCTCCCTTTTTCAGTTAATAGCAAATTAAAAAAAGAAAAGAAGAAGAAGAAGCTGCAAAAGCAACATCAGAAGAAGAAGAAGAAAATGAAGAGGAAGAGGAAGAGGAAGAAGGGGGGACTTACCTGAACTCCAGCAGCCGCTCTCCAGTCGCTGTCCTCCAGCGGCCTCCCTCTTTTTTTGATCCTGTGCTTGTGGGGGAGAGAGAGAGCCCTGAGAGACATTTTGCATTTTGATTAAAGCTATGCTGCATGTGCTTTTATTTAAACAAAAAGGAAGGGCAAACTTTTGTTAATACAAATTGTAATTCGAGCCCAAGCATCATTGGGCTCAAATCAGATTTTTTGCTATTCAAACTTGTAAATAAATGCTAGCTCACTTCCGTTTATTTGCAAGTTTTCCATTCTCTTTTAGCATATGTGATACATTTAGCAAAATGTGTAAGGTGAATAGCAAACTCTTCTTAATTCAAGAAAATATGTATTTTTAATTTTGATAGTATTATACAAAATTGTAAATACGTATTAGTCATACAAATTTGATAGTATTTGATAGTATTTGATTAATACTTTAGTTTAAATATTTGATGCTTTGGTATTTGAGAGTATTTGATACTAATTGATATGTGTTTAAGTATTTGAAACTACTGATAAGGACGAAACTCAACTCATCCGAAACCTACGATAACGGACGAAACCGATACCAAAACCTAAATTTTCGGAAGAACGAAACCGAGACAAAAAAACGAGACCTAAAACCTTGTCGCATCCATCTCTGTTTTCTCCATGGGTATCTCCTCTTGCATAGCTCGCTAAATGCAACTCCTCTTGAGCCAGTATCTGTCACAAACTTCTTCAATAGTTTGTTGGAAAGGTGATACGATCCGCTTGGATCGATCACACAAATCGATTTAAAGTGGAAAAATTAAAAAGAGGGAAATATTTTTAGGGTTTTGATATTAGAGAAACAAGAGGAATCAAGAGATAAAAGCCTCTTTCGAGAGGAGACTTGCTCTCCGAGCTTTTGATTGAACGGAACAAAAGCCTAAAGATCATTCGCTAAGGATGCCCAAGAGTTTCTCAACAATCTAAGCATAAGAAAATACAATGGGGGCTAGCCCTAATAAAGAGAAAGAGGGGATATACTAATTTGGCCTAGAGTGACCAAAATACCCCTAAAGTTAATAATAACTAATTGACGCCTCCCCGTCTCCTCCTGCGCACGTAAGTGATCGTGGGTGGTCCCTCCACATCCGTCGCACGTGATGCGGCATGGTCCGCATCAATACCCCCTGTAGAAGAGCCATCTTGTCCTCAAGGTGGAAGTCCGGAAACTGCTCCCAAACAACGTCGAACGCCTCCCACGTGGCAGCGCAGTCCGGCAATCCAGCCCAATGTATCAGTACCTCCTGCCGACGTCCCGGACCCTGACGCACCGCCCTGACGTCCAGCGGCTCCATCATCACCTCCATGTCCTCTGTCAGTGTCGGTGGAAGTGTGGATGCCACCGTTTACTCTCCAATGGCACGGCGAAGCTGCGAAACATGAAAAACTGGATGGATCGTCGCCGTCGTGGGTAACCTCAGTCTGTAGGCCACTTGGCCAATCTTGGCCTCAACCTCAAAGGGCCCAAAGAACCTGGCAGCTAGCTTCTCATTCCTCCTCGCCACTGATCTCTGTCTGTATGGCCGCAGCTTGAGATATACCATATCTCCTTCCTGAAAGCTCAAATCTCGTTGATGTCCATCTGCCTTCGCCTTCATCACCTGCTGAGCCCGTAGCAAGTGTTCTTCAGCGCGTCTAGCATCCCATCCCTCTCCTCCATGTAACCCTCCACCAACGAGACTGGTGTCTGTCTACTCCTGAATCGAATCAGCTCTGGTGGGTCTATTCCATATAACACCCGGAAGGGGGTCGTCCATGCTGCTGAATGGTACGAAGTATTGTACCAATACTCCGCCCAGGCCAACCAGCGGTACCACTGTCGCGGTGTCTCCGATGCAAAACATCGCAGATACGTCTCTATACTGCGATTAACCACCTCTGTCTGTCCGTCTGTTTGGGGGTGATAGGCGGTACTCCTCTTCAACACCGTTCCCTGTACCCGGAACAACTCCCGCCAAAACCCGCTCAAGAACACCTGGTCCCGGTCAGACACTATAGACCCAGGGATCTCATGCAACCGTATCACCTCCCGAGTAAATGCTTTGGCCACCGAAACTGCCGTGTACGGGTGTTTCAGCGGTATGAAATGTGCGTACTTACTCAGTCTGTCCACCACTACGAAAATCACCGAGTACCCCTCCGACCTGGGTAATCCCTCGATGAAGTCCATGGTCACCTCTTCCCACACTCGCTCAGGCAGAGCCAACGGCTGCAACAACCCTGCAGGTGCCATGGCCATGTACTTGTGACGCTGGCAGACATCACAAGCCGCCACCAAGAGGGCGATCACCTTCTTCATCCCCTGCCAGTAAACCTCTCGGGCCATCCGCATGTAAGTCTGCTGCACCCCGGAGTGTCCCCCGATCCCTGAACTGTGGAATTCCTGAAACCGCACTAGTATGAAGGTCGACCTCCGCGGTAAGACCAACCGCCCCTGGTACAACAGCCTGCGTCCCTCCAAAGCGTACCCCTTCAGCGCCTCCCTGCCGCCCTGTAATCGCTCCCTGATCTGACTCAGCTCTGGGTCGGTCTCTGCCTCCTGTAACATGGGCTCTTCGTCCAGCCACATTGGTAACGAGAGTGCCCTCAGGTGCACTCCCTCCTCTCGTCGAGACAAGGTGTCAGCCGCCTTGTTCTCCAAACCGGGCCTGTACTCAATGACAAACCGGTACCCCCACCAGCTTCGAAAGCCATCGCTGGTGCTCCTCAGTCACCAACCTCTACTCAAGTAGGTACTTGAGGCTCCTCTGGTCTGTCCTGACCACGAAATCTCTCCCAAGTAGGTACGGCCGCCACTTCTGCACCGCTAACACGATCGCCATCAACTCTCTCTCGTACACCGACTTCAGCCGGGCTCTAGCAGAAAGCACGTGACTGTAGTAGGCTACGGGCCGCCCCAACTGCATCAACACCGCCCCCAGACCTACACCTGATGCATCCGTCTCCACCACAAACGCCATGCTGAAATCAGGCAACGCCAGCACCGGGGCCGTGGTCATGGACACCTTCAAGGCCTCAAAGGCCTTGGTTGCTTCCTCTCCCCAAGCGAACCCATCATTCTTCAAAAGGTCAGTAAGTGGTCGTGCAATCGTGATGTACCCCCTTACGAACTTCCGGTAGTAGCCCGTCAGCCCAAGAAAACCCCGCAACGCCCTCAAAGAAGTAGGCATTGGCCAGTCCAATATGGCCTCTATCTTCGCCCTGTCCGCCGCTACTCCCCCCGCCGACACCACGTGCCCAAGGTACTCTATCTACCGTTGGCCGAAGCTACACTTCTTCCGGTTCGCATACAACTGTTGCGCCCCCAGCTCCTGGAAGACTGTCTCCAAATACCCTACGTGATCCTCCATAGTCCTGCTGTAAACCAAGATGTCGTCGAAGAAAACCAAGACGAACTTCCTCAAGTACGGCCGAAATACCTCGTTCATCAAGGCCTGGAAGGTGGAGAAAGCATTCGTCAAGCCGAAAGGCATGACGAGAAACTCGTAGTGCCTCTCATGTGTGCGGAACGCCATCTTCGGCCTATCCTCGGGCCTCATCAAGATCTGGTGATAACCCGCCTTCAAGTCGATCTTCGAGAACACAACTGCGCCATGCAGCTCATCGAGCAGCTTGTCGATCACGGGAATGTGAAATCTGTCAGCCACAGTCTCCTTGTTCAGCGCCCTATAGTCGACACAGAACCTCCAGCTCCCGTCTTTCTTCTTCACCAACAGTACTGGTGAAGAGAAAGGACTCACACTGGGCTGGATCACTCCTGCCTGCAGCATCTCCCCGACCATCCTCTCAATCTCGTCCTTCTGCACTTGAGGATATCGGTACGGCCGCACGTTCACTGGAGCTGCTCCCTCTCTCAAAACTATCGCATGCTCATGTCCCATCTCCGGTGGTAGTCCCTGCGGGTCCTGAAAGACCTCCTGAAATCGCTCCAGCACCTGCTCAACCACCTCAGGAACCCCTGTCGGCTGCTCCTGCTCCACTCCAACTGCACGGCACTCCACCAAGTACCCCTCTCCTTCCCTCTGTAAAGCCCGAGTAATGGCCTTGAAGGCCACCAACGAAAAGCATAGGGTGGGGTCCCCTTTGAGTACCACCGTGCGGTCACCCTCCTCGAACTCCATCCTGAGACGTTTCCAGTTCACCCGCACTTCCCCTAACTTCTTCAGCCACTGCACGCCCAAAATGATATCAACATTCCCCAGCTCCAGGGGTAAGAAATCCTCTATAATCTGCACCCCCTGCAAGGTCAGACATAACCCCTTGCAGAGCCCCTTGCTCTCCTCCATCTTCCCAGTTCCCAACAACACAGTGAACTTCTCCATGGTCCTCAACTGCAGCCCATGACGCTCCACCACTCGGCTAGAGATGAAATTGTGGGTGGCCCCACTGTCTATCAGCACAGTCACCGCCATATCGCCCAACCGTCCTGACAACTTCATGGTGTGGTTCGGTGTGAACCCCACCATGGAGTTCAGGGAGACCTCCGCGAAGTCTAGGTGAGACTTCTCCTCCTCGAGTGGCTCCACCCCGGACTCCTCGTCATCCCTATACTCCTCCTCATCCGGCACCATGGTAATCTGTAGCAGGCGGCTCGCACATCTGTGGCCAGGGGTGAACTTCTCATCTCAACGAAAACACAACCCCTTGGCACGCCTTTCCCTCACCTCCGCCTTCGTCATTCGTCGTCCAAGAGTAGCGGGACGAGTCTCTCCCCTCGCCTCGGGTACACCGGCAGGTGCCCTCAGTGTTGCCGCTGCTGGCGTGGGTCGGGAATTTTGGGTCCCCCAAGTCCCACGTATCCTCCTCTCCTCCGTATGTTTCTCCTCCGCCTTCTGACCGAGGCGAATCAGGTCCTCCAAGCCCTCCGGGCTCTGCATCCTCAATTCAGCTCGAATGGAGGGCTTGAGCCCCCCATGAAGTTTCCCATGAGCGCCTCCTTCGTGACCCCAGACACTCGGCCCGACAGTAGCTCGAACCTCCTGACAAAGTCTCGCACCGTTTCCTCCTGCCTGAGCACCCGGAGCTGCTCGTAAAAATCTCCCCCTGTGGTCTCCTGGAATCGGTCCATCAAGTAAGCTGTCAAATCCGTCCAGGAGGAAAAAGGGCTGCGTGCGACCTTCCACCGGTACCACGCTAAGGCCTCTCCCTCAAAATAGATGCCCACCGCCTTCAGGACCTCCTCCTCGGTAAATCCCATCGTCTGGAAGTACCTCTCCGCTCTATAGATCCACCCATCGGGGTCGCTCCCCTCAAACACGGGCATCTTCAGCTTCTTCAGCCGCCTATCGGCGTGGAACTCTGCTTCTCCCCGTCTCTCCTGGTCCCAACGCCTATCTCTGTGGTCCCTGAGGGGATCGTAGTCCTCATCGCATACTCGTCCTCCGGCCACAAGGGTCTACCGTCTGGTCCCAGCCCACGGGGTCCCCCAAAAGCTGCAGTAGCTGGTCGCTGCCCTCCTCGACCCCCGAATTGACCCCCCGGCCCTCGACCTCGCCTCGGAAACACCCCAGTGCCCTCCCGAAGACCTCCTGCTGGCCGCCTCCTGTCGACAGCCCCTAGGGCTTCTTCCGCTACCGCAGGAACCCCCAGGGGCCAATCGGAGCCCCTGGGTCTCGGCCGCCCCCACCCGCCTGCGCGCGGCCCCCCAGCGCCCATTCGGGGGCCGCGCGGGGCCTCATCCAGTGCGGCGGGGCCGCACCGCCCCCAGAGTGGGCTCGCGACCCCCCGGGGGGGTTCGCCGGCCCTGGCCGACCCCCTGGGGGGTTCGCTGGGTCTGGGCGGCCCTTCGGGAGGGTCCCCAGGCCCCGTCGCCCGGTTTCGTGACCTCCGAGGTCCCGGCTGTTTGAAACTGCGCCGCCACCCTTGCATCTCGCGCCCTTAACTCTTGAACTTTCAGATCTGAGTCATCTTCCTCCTCCGTCTATGATTTCTTCCCCTTTCCCTTAACTAGGGTTTGCAAAATCTCCATGATTTTGATTTGTTTTGCTTCACTTTTTGCATGCTTCTCTTCTTGGGCGCGGTTGTTTTCCTCTATCCGCTTCTCAAGTCGATCGATCATCGTCTCCATCGTGGATCCGATCTCCTTGGTGATTTCTTCATGTAGGGCTTTAAGCTTTTCCTCGATGGTGGCTCTCGTGCATTGCGCCATTGGATCTTATGAGCTTTGATACCAATTGATACGATCCGCTTGGATCGATCACACAAATCGATTTAAAGTGGAAAAATTAAAAAGAGGGAAATATTTTTAGGGTTTTGAGATTAGAGAAACAAGAGGAATCAAGAGATAAAAGCCTCTTTCGAAAGGAGACTTGCTCTCTGAGCTTTTGATTGAACGGAACAAAAGCCTAAAGATCTTTCATTAAGGATGCCCAAGAGTTTCTCAACAATCTAAGCATAAGAAAATACAATGGAGGCTAGCCCTAATAAAGAGAAAGAGGGGATTTACTAATTTGGCCTAGAGTGACCAACATACCCCTAAAGTTAATAATAACTAATTGACGCCTCCCCGTCTCCTCCTGCGCACGTAAGTGATCGTGGGTGGTCCCTCCACGTCCGCCGCACGTGATGCGGCATGGTCCGCATCAAAAGGTTATACAACAAAAAACACACTCATGATAGTGTTAAACAAAGATGTGACATTCCTAGTATTTCTTCTTGAAACATCTATTCTTCCTTTTGTTGAAAAATATGATACAAAACATTAAAACTAGCTCAATATTAATCTATGATTTATGAGGATTTTTTTGGAGATTTATTGGAACATAAAACAATGTTATTCCGAAGCCCAACACATGATTTATTCTCAAAAATTTAATCAATTGTAGAAGCCTGGGAATAGTATGGCCCGTAGCGGCCCGTGCAGACGCACACATCATGCGCGTGCGCAAGCACAAGCGCACTCAGGGAGCGGGTTACATGCGGGATTTGAATCGGATTTTGATATGGTTTATGAAAATAGACCCGATAAGATTCTAAATGTATTTAAACATTGTTTTGGCTAGTATTTTGATGCGGTTTTTCGTTCAGATTTCATATACAAGTTTGTGGATACCTAAAAAATACAGAGGGCAAACTGTGAGAAAAGGAATGGTTTGAGAGCATTTTTTATTGTTTTTTCTCTGATTTTAGGGGGTTTTGGTTATTTTTTAAACCAAACGTCATTCCTTGTAATCCAAGATTATTAAAGATTAGATTTTTCTAATTGGATATATACCGAGTTTGGGTAATCAGTATAATTTTGGTGTCAAATGCGTGTTTAGCTTTTGTTTTACGGTGCTTTCACATATATTACTGTGTTACGGGGTTTGTAGAGAAAGTCTTTACTTTTGTTCGTTGATTCAATGATCTTGTAATTTCACGGGACAAGATTTCTTGATAGGCCTATCAAAAGGGCATAGGATCCCAAGAGAGGTAATCTGAATTACCTCCACCACCTCACTCCAAACACACCACTAATAGGCTATCCCAGAGATATCCCATTCTTCTTCGACCTTCTTAGGTACAAACTGCTGTTTCATCTAGTCCAAAGGTCATTAGTCTCAGAGAGTATTCCATGAATCTGCAGGTTAAAAGTAATCTCTTCAAACAGACTGAACAGAGGACATCAGAAGAACAAGTGGTTAATGGTCTCACATTACTATTACAAAGCACACATTCCTGACTGTGAACCAAAACTTTCTTTGTTAAGACATTTAGTATATAGTCTAATTTTCAAAGTAACCACATCAACACCTTCACATTTAAAGGAACCGAAACATCCCATATGCCAATATTAGAGTATACAACATCTCTATCAATAATAGTGTTCTAAAAATCGGTCTGGGCGGCCGCCTAGGCGGCGCCTAGGCGCTAGGCGGCGCCTAGGCGCTAGGCGGCCAGTAAACGCTCCGAGTATGGCCTGGGCGGTCAATCTGGGCGTTTTTGGGATTAATCGGCCGCCTAAGTGTTCTGGGCGGTGTCTGGACGCTCTGGGCGATTCCTAGGCGGTTCCTGGGCGGTTCCTGGGCGGTGTCTGGGCGTTTTTTGGTAAATGGCTTAATTGCACATGAGTATCTTTTAAATTTTATTTTGTTGCACACAAATACTCTAAAGTAGGTAAACTGGATTTGATTTAGTATGTATTAAATATTTGATGTATTTTAAATAATATATATATATATTTATATATAAACATAAATATATTATATAAAAATAATTAAAATAATTAAAAAATGCAAATCCGCCTAGGCCGATTAATCCCCGATTAATCCCCGATTAATGCTCTGTGCGCTAGGCGCTAGCAATCCGAACGCCTAGCGCCTAGCGTTTTTTACAACCTTGATCAATAATGAAGATAAAGGACATATCCTTTGTTGACATCTAACTTCTCTATCCTTTGTTATTATTATTTTATTATATTTTATTTTCTCTCTTTCTATTGAGTCCTTGAAGATGTCTTAAATTTTTGGACTGAAGGCTAAGTGACGACGACGACTAAGTATTATCAAGTAACTGCATTATTCTTACATGGCATTGGCTATATACGTCCTCAAAGAAGGGGGTGTATGTTAATTTCAGTGCAAAATATACACAAAAATGGAAGAGATAGATGGAGATTAGACTTGTGATGTGACATATTTGCCATTTTAGCTTAAAAAAAGTACATACACCCCTTCTTTGGGAGTGTATATAGCACATGTCTTCTTACATACTCATCTACCTGTGCACCAACCAAATTTCTGTGAAACAATAGTCTCCAGTCCAATTAATCTTTAGACTTATTACCAGCATTAGAGACGGAAATCAATTTATCAGTGCAGAAGGAAAAAACAGCAGGTATTTCCATGCTCAATGATGATCCCATTTACCAAGCTAGAATGCACAATCGACACAGTCACCAACTAAAACAGTAGCATTACACTGGAAAGTAGGAACTTGGTTGCAAACTCTTTGCCGTAGGCGGATCCCCTTGAAGTCTGATCCTACCAAACATATAGGTTAATGTAATACATTCATCTGATCAGTTTGCTCCACAGGGCATCTGACTGAGCCAATAATCTTCATAACCACCTGCCTAACAATGCAGAATTTGGCTCTTTCAGGGCAGGACACGCTGCCACCCCATCACCCTTCGCACCCACCCCGGCCTCACACATCCATTGATTTGGGCTGAGACCCTTCCGTTTTAATTAAGAATGCACTGACATGCAGAGATCTCTCTCTATTTGCAAAAAGAAACTTCTCCTCTTATGTTGTCAATTGTCTCTAACCCACCCTGGTAAAGCATGGAAGGACATCACATATAGGGGCATTGTGGATAAAACTGAGTTCAACGGAAATAATTCTTCCAACTCATTATAGAGACTTTCCTTTCTATCCAGACTATCTTTTGTCAATTTGACCAATTTTGGATTGCCGATCATCATGAGTTTGTAACGCATAAGTTCTTAAAGGAATACCTAAATGTATGAATAGAAAGTTCACATACAGAAAGTTCAAAATAGCAGCAATTTCCATCTGTCCAACGGGGATGTTGATACGATCCGGGGATCGAATCAATCAAATCAGCGTTTAAAGGTGGAAAAAATTAAAAAGGTGGAATTTTTATATAAGAGAATATCGAAGAACAATGGTAACTTGGGCTCTTTTCGAGACGAACACTATCTCCTAGCTTTTAACGGAATAAAAGCCTAAATCGTCTTCACGAGATGTCTAAGAAGTTCTTCACAATTCAAGCATAACCTAACCCTAGCCCACGCCCTCACTTATATAATGTTTAGGCGTGGTGCGTACAGCAAAACTAGCAAAACTAGCAAAACTTATTGTGCATAAAGAAACTTCGTCCAAACAGTCGGTGCGCATAACATTACTCCTTCGGCCTCCTCTCGTACGTAATGATCGCATCATTACTCCGCCCCTAAAAGAGCCACCTTGTCCTCAAGGTGGTGCATGAAATCTGCGCAGGCTCTACTCCGAGTGCGCGCAAGCCTCCTTTCGGATCAAAAGGATGAAAATGATCTTCACCGCTTTCACTGCCGTTCTGAAGAAATTCAGATCTGAAAGATTCAGATCTGAAAATTTGAAGATCTGGATTTGAGTTTCAGATCTGGATCTGAAACTTGAAGATTTGGATCTGAAACTTGAAGATCTGGATCTGAACATTTCCGATCTGGATCTGAAAATTTCCGATCTGGATCTGAAAGATCTGAGGCGCCGCTATCCTCTTTCTCCACCTCATCCTCGGAGAAGTACCTATGAGACTTCATCAGATCGGAGTCTGCAGCTTCATTAAAGCCCAATGACCTATAAGCGAAGACATAAAAATTTCTTGGATCATAATCCAAGATTTCTGACCCCAAATCTATGTATTTCCAATAACGTCCAATCATCAGGTAACACCTCATCAAATTGGCTAAACATTGCAAGTGTTGAGCTTTACCCTTGGCTGCGGAAATGCAATCGTAATAAGATTTAGCAATTTCATATTGGCTAGCTGCATCATGAAATCTTCCATATCGAAAGAGCTTGTTCCCTTGCTGCAGTGCCCGTGCTTGTTGTAGCAAATCATCCATGGATCGTAGATGCTCTGATACCAATTTGATACGATACATGGGTCGAATCAATCAAATCATCGTTTAAAGGTGGAAAAATTAAAACGGTGTAATTTTTATATAAGAGAACAGTGAAGAACAATGATAACTTGGGCTCTTTTCGAGACGAACCCTATCGTTTAGCTTTTAACTGAACGGAATACAAGTCTAAATCTCCTTCACGAGATGCCTAAGAAGTTCTTCACAATTCAAGCAGAACCTAACCCTAGCCCACGCCCTCACTTATATAATGTTTAGGCGTGGTGCGTACAACAAAACTAGCAAAACTTATTGTGCATAAAGAAACTTCGTCCAAACAGTCGGTGCGCATAGCAATTACTCCTTCGACCTTCTCTCGTACGTAATGATCGCATCAGATGTCTTCCAGTAGTATAATATAATTTGTATTGAAGTTAATTTTAATTTTAAGACCAGAAACCAGCTCAAATACATAACATGTCAACTTAAGAACCCTTACATGTTCATCCTCAGACTGACCAAAAAGCCGTGCCACACACACACACACACACACACACACACACACACAGTCATTTTAAGTTATATTTGATGCTTCCAAAATTTAATCTCAAATAATATAAATCTCTACAAGCTGATCAAACTTCAGCAACAATAAAAGAACCGTAATTCCAGATTAACATTGCATTACGCCAGGTGTGACGAAGCTAAATAAAGCAGAACTTGAAGCTGCCTGTGAGGACTTCAGCAACATCATCAGTACGTTTCCATTCTGCACCGTGTATAAGGGAACATTGTCAAGTGGAGTTGAGATCGCAGTTGTCTCTACATCAGTTGCATCTGCAGATTGGTCAAAGCGCTCAGAGGCCCACTTCAGGAAAAAGGTCTCTCAGCCTATTATCCTTGCAAATCAATTTTATCCACTGAGCATATTTAAGCAGCTTCTATGATATCATGAACTATTAATAAGTTTTTATTTTCCTTTGCGTTCGTAGGTGGACACACTATCACGAATTAGTCATAAGAATTTTGTGAATCTCCTTGGTTACTGTGAGGAGAATGAGCCTTTTATGAGGATGGTAGTGCTTGAGTATGCCCTAACTGGAACGCTATATGAGCATCTTCATGGTAAGAATATGAAAATATAGGTGGAAAGCTAGCACTACGAGGAAAATCAAGATAGCAATCCATTAATGGAACTACTTCCTTTGCAGAAAAAGAATACGAGCATCTTGACTGGAGCACACGAATGAGGATCATTATGGGCACCGCTTACTGTCTCCAGTATCTGCTTGAGGAACTCAATCCACCCGTCGTTCTTGGTGATCTACATTCTAGAAATATTTATCTGACAGATGATTATGCTGCCAAGGTACGCATTGGTTTCCCTGCTTTTTCTTCTGCAATTTCCTCCATGTACCATTACCAATGCACGCCCACATAAGAAGAGCGATAGAAATCAAGACCCAATGGAATTGGTACGAAATTTGGCTTGGCCCATGTGCAATACCTTGCAGTGCTCGTATCCAGCTCTTAAATCCAGTGTGATTCGAGCTTGATATCTTCAATGGAAATTTGATAATTTCCTTGTTGTAACAGATTCTCTCCAATATTGAATAAAGTGATGTGTAGGAAGTGTACTCTTGCATTGTACTGTACTACTGAATTAAATTGATTGTTATGCAGGTATTTGATCGAAATATGTGGGCGGAAATTGCTGAAAGACGGAATAAATCTGGGGAAGAAGACAATGATCCTTCTGAATCCCCATCTCTTGATCCAGGAAGCAACATCCATAATTTTGGAATAATTATGTTAGAAACTATCTCTGGAAGGGTACATTCACAAGGAGAACCAATCCTACATTGGGTAAGTCCCCAGAAAGGGAAATCATCGGCCACTCCGACTTTCCTCGAGCTTGATTTCAAGTTGTGTGCAGAAGGTACACGTTGCAGTGCCGTATTTAAGTTGTGTCTTACTAATCGTTTTCATTGTGATGATAGGCCGCCGACTATTTGAATGACAAAAGTAACTTCAAGAATTTGGTCGACCCGACACTGAAGTCCTTCAAGGACGAGGAGCTAGAGGTAGTATGCGAGGCTGTACAAGCGTGCATTAAGGGGGACACGAAGGATAAATCGGAGATTAAGCTAATTGTTGGTAAGTTGAGGCAAGGTCTAGGGATCTCTCCTGAAGCAGCTTGCCCAAGGCTCTCCCCTCTTTGGTGGGCAGAATTAGAGATCCTCTCAGTCGAGGCAAGTTAACAGAAAGTGTGTAAAACCTTGTTCTACCCACTTCATATCCCCTTGTAGTTCTTTGTGCAGAGATCCTTGTAAAAATCACAGCTTATATTGAATGAAAGCACCCTTCTCTCTCTCTCTCTCTCTCTCTCTCTCGTCCCCTGTAATATATTGAATGCAAAAATATTACAGGGAAATGAAATATTGCAGTAAAAATAAAACACGGAAGAGAAATGATTCAGATTATTCAGAACACGGAAGAGAAAGGCTTCAAAGGTGTGGAATCCTTTCATCCTCACATTACTGCTCTAACAACGTAGCTTGGTGCAACATATACATGCTTCTTTTCTCTGGCTTCTACAACTTCTCTTTGGAGAATGTCATTGTGTTACCCCGTTTGCCATTGAAAAAGGAGATAATATATCGCTATCCTTTTATTCGAGCAACATCCTCTACACCAACTGCTTCTTCTAAATGTTCCATTGCCTCTGCCACACTAGATGTTTTATAAGGTGGAGATCTGCTGGGTGGTTCTACCTTGGTATCGGCTCTTTTCAAGCCATTGACATGCGCTGCCCTCTTCAACGAATATTGTTCATCTGTCCTTCTTATAGTCGTGGTGTTTTTTTTACACTACTACATAAACGACCTTTTGCAACGGACGAATCCATGGCTAAATGTCGGTTTTCCGTGGTTGGAGCCCATCGGCCACGGACTTTGAAAAATTCCGTGACCGTCAAGAAATTTCGTGGCTAATAGTGGGGTGGCTAAAGCGGCTTTCAGCCATGAAATCTTCGTGGTTGAAGTACGATTAATTTTTTTTTAAAAAGACATCCACATTTTTTTTAGTGGCTAAAAATTGAATTTTCCGTGGCAGTTAGAACTTTCAGCCATGTATTTGTCTCTGGCTAAAGGTGTCCGTGGCTGAAAAGCGAATCAGCCACGGATCTTCCTTGACTGTTAATCTTCTTAACCACGGATTTGTCTGTGGCTGAAAAGCGAATCAGCCACTGATCTTCCTTGGACTGTTAATCTTCTTAACCACGGATTTGTCAGTGGTTATAGGTTTTGTATATATATTAAAAAAATTTAAATTCATAAAAAACTCTGGTTTATGTTGTGCGTATCAGTTATGCTTTTGATGGAGTATGTACTGTTGGTCATGCCCAAAAAAGCTGCAATACAAATCTAGACTCCTAACGTGTAGGAACAAACTCAATCCTCCATATTGAGAAAGAAATAAGGGGTTCTGTACTGTTGGGAATAAGTCGCCCAAATTGAGATCCCCGCGGAAACCACCAATCCTAAAACCTGATCAGGAATCTAGGACTAGCAAAAATCGGATACTCAAATAACCCAACAAAATCCTTACGATCTTGTAAAGTAAAGCAGCAAACGAAATAGCAAAAAATCAATCAAAACGCAGAAACAGAGGTTTGCCCTGATTTGGTTGCACACAACCTACATCCAGCAACTTCCGAGATGATTCCACTATCAGAAAGATCTTCAAAGGGACTACAATCTTACTTCCGCTCACTTGAGTAATAACTTGGCAGATGCGCGAGCCCTCACAAACTCACTCAAGGAAGAAAAAAACAAAGGACATAAGGAGAGAATAGCTCAACTCCAATCACAAACTCCTAGCCCTAATCTCTCGACAAAAATCTTCAATGGCAGCGGCTCAAGCTCTTCCTCCAGATCCGAAATCAGCACTTAACCCTAATCTAATCAACCATTGGATTAAATGGGGCATCAAATCGGGCTGGAAAACATCATCACAGCCGTCGACTTAAAAATCTGGGCCCCGCACTGCTCGGTCGAGCGAGCGGCCGCTTCGCAGCTGCATCTGCTGGGTGGATGAAACGAGGCGCTCAGTCGAACGTCTACTTCGCTCGGTCGAGCGGCTTCTTCCCTCGATCGAGCGTCTGCCTGAGCGCTTTGCTCTGCAGAGCTTAAACTCCCTGTTAATATAGCTCGGCTGAGCGCTCAAACCGCTCGACCGAGCAGACATTGCTCAGTCGAGCGTCAGAGTGCTCGGTCGAGTGTATCCCAAAACAGTAAGGCCTTTGTTCTGTGCCTCTAGCTCGGTCGAGCGTCTGGAACAGCTCGATCGAGCGACCTGGGTGTGGGAGTGAAAGACTTGAATCACCAAAATTTAACATGAACGGCTTCATAATTCAAGAAAGATCTTGCCTCCCTAATTAGAGTCTTTTACTGGGCGCAACGCTTTCAGAATGCTCAACCAACTCTTCATGAAGCCTCTTGAGGTCATGCAAGAACACTTGGACCTATTTTTGGTTTGACCCATTGAGTGCATGATTTCGGGCATTGCAAAAATAAATAGAAACTGAAAGTTCCCCATACCAAGTGCACAGCGATGTCACCCTACGAGTCGGAAAGAATAAGTTTTTCTTGTCAGCTATCTATATCGTTGGGCTTTGTATGTATTGTCATGGAAATCCTCACTTTATGAGCTCCTGCAAAACAATGTTGCAAGCCGACATTAAGTGCACATTAGACTTCGAGTACACAGTTTGGGGCCCCTTTCTTGGCGAAATTTCCAGTATCTCAGGCTTCTCATTCCAACAAGAACTGTCTAATTCGGGTATTGAAAAGTTCCTTCCGATACAAAAGCACAGCCGACGGTTCTGCTTGTCTCAGGGAAATTTAAGGCAAGCAAATATCTGAGCTCCTAAACAAAACATGCCATATAAGAAGCAGCTGAAAGTGCAAGATATTTCTTCACTGTATTCGCTATTCAACCTCCTTTTCAGGCAACAGATTCACAACCCAAGCTTCCTATCTCAAGCCAACTGGATTTCGATTTTCTTCACAAATAAATGAATACTCCAAGTTATTCGACCTCTCCAGCAATTTCTATGGGGAAATTCTTTACGTTTACTGGTAGTACATCTAGCAAGCTACCAATACCTTGAGCTTATTTACTATATCAAGTTGCTATTTACATAATGCTTCACATAGTTTCCATATATTGCTGCATTATAATGATTATTATTGATAAATAATGTAATGAAGGTGAAGTTTCGGGTATCCAGTAGCAAGTGGTTGCCAAAAGAGTATGAAAGTCACATATGGTCATAACCTATCATCGGCGGAGGTGGCGCACAAATAAAGACACAAATTGAGGCGACAAATAAAGTACGGCGACAAATGAGGCGCACAAATGGAGGCACAAATCAAGGCACAAATTAAGGCTCTTGATGTTCAACCTTTTTGAATTGAAGTGCTTCAGAAAGCTCCTTAACGTCTCTCCCTCCCTTTGTACTAAGGTGTACATGTGATCCGAGCTCTGCTTACTCCTTATCCCTGCTATTAGTTATTGGCAGAAGGCTTGGTCCAGGCTCTTAAACGACCCAATAGACCGATTGTGAAATCCATTGTACCACTCCTTCGCAGCCTTTTGTATAGTTATCTGCAATCGCCATGAGCTATTGTGGCTAGGTCCGAACTAACTCCAAGCTACCTTTGGCTTCAAGCAATACGAGAAGCTCGTTAGGGGAGTCGAACTGGGGTCTTACCTAATCCCCTCCGATGCTTAAGTCAGTCAATGACTCAATGAGGCTCGGGGTAACTATGGCTGAACTGTTGGGAGACATGCCGCTAGTTATCATACCGAGCTATGGGGAAAATATACGAAGGATCTACCTGCAATGCTAAGCAACACACTAGGGGGTTTGAATAGTCTAACGACAACTTAAAGCTAACTAACAAAATTCTTGCAATGCGAAATTATAAAGAGCAAGACAATTAGCACATGCACAATGAGAACAATACAAATGCAAACATACGATGTATCCTGGTTTGGCTACGCCTACTCCAATCCACACACACTTTTCAGAGTCTTGTGGATTTACACTATATAACCTCTTTCGAGGCAACATACATACGATCCCTAACACGAGATACAATAATCTCTTCCGAGATGCCACACTATACTCTAAGAGCAACACAATCTTTTCCAAGATTGCACACTATCAATTCAAAGATAGCACATCTCTCTTCATAGAGAGAGATTCTCATAACCTAGAAGCAAGGTTTCACAATGAAACGAAATAGGTAAACACACTTTTACATATTACCTTAATTAGATGAACTTACCAGTGAAGCACAAGGCAATGAAGAGTGGGTATCCAAGCGGCAGAATCTAGCTTTATTCACTTGGAGATTTCTCTTGAGCTTTGGATTCAACCACAATAAACAATGTAGCTCAAAGATGGAAAATGAGAGAGTAGAAAGAATGGAGCTTTCTATTTAGATTTTGGCTCATAAATATGTTCTCGATGTGAATGTATGAGTGCTCAAATCTCTAACATAATCGGGCTTAAATAGCCTCTCAAATCTGCACTAAAACCGCAAAAACAGACCCAGCACCAACAGCTATAAACATGCAGATCTTCTGAGTCATCAGACGGTTGAAGTGAAGTTCTCAGACGGCTGATAAACTGTTCAGTCATCTGTGAACTCTACATCAGACGGCTAACGCCGTGGCTGAAACAGATTGTCCACCACACAGCATCCCGACATCTGGAGTACATCACTTAGACGTCTGGGTCACTGTTCATAACCCCACGTCAGATGACTGAGGCAAAGACTGGATAGAATGAACACAATGTCTAACTCTCAGCAACCAGACGTCAGGAGTTCACCATTCAGACATCTGGGAAACTGTTCAGACGTCTGACAAAAGAACTTCAGATGGCTAAAATAGACAGTGTATGTATATATGATATACAAACACACCAAATGTCTAGAAAAGCTTCTTCAAACATATGGTCCTCGCAATGTAACCTATTGGGATGGGTTCTAGACTTCTCCTATGGTTCTTTAAGATTGTAAATGATATAAATGTATGTGGTGACCATCAAATCAAGGCATGCATGTATTCTACAGAATAAAGAGCAAAATACATAAATAATCAAAATAAAATATACTTAAAGCTTCTTGATTCTTCTTGCCATCTATGCTCCTTTGCTCTAAGCATTGAGTCAACCAACCCATCATTTCTATACTTTATCTCCATTAAGACATAATTAAGTAATTAATCTGAGACTAAAACAATTAGAATCATTAGCAACACATAATGTGGTGATCATCATCAAAATCATATTGGGCTTAATGGCCAATATCTAATAATATAGAGTTTGGTGGAGCAGATACTAATGTTGGAGTGTCAGAGAATGTCTAGAAGAATGTCTCTGGAATCGTTCCCTCTCCCATCGTCTGAGAGACTATATATAGGCGATCGCTATTGGGAGATGTCAGAGGGTAACGTTTGAGCTTTTAAGGCACTTTATTGTCTTTGGCCTGAGCTATTGGCAATAATGACGAGCTCAAAGATAAGTTATTGAATGCCTTCACTTTGAGCTGATGCTTTAAATGGAGAAGCGCAACGATCAGTTGAGATGTCGTCTTAAATGAGGAGATGATCGGCCGTACGTGAGGGCCTTCGGGTTGATGGGCCGAAGCTACAGGTTCTACGGATCTTTTGGGCATGCCTTCTCAAATAACCGAGTGACCATCGAGCCGACCCAGCGTTGTATCAACAACAATAGCCCCAATGGAAGCAAGAAGAGAAAACACGGCTAGACATAGCATTTTGGTTCAATGAATCAGTATCATATCAACCATAAAATTATGTCGATTTGTGGATTTTTGTTAGCAATGGAATTTTCTGGGGAGCTAAACTCTACTTTTTTTTTTCCAACCGGAAGTAAATGTGACACTCATGGTTCACATGCAATGCTCATTCCGGATGTTCTGCACAATCTAAGGAACATACCCACCATTTTGGTAGACATAACAACAACAAACTTGTAGAATACATAAAATGAACAGAATTAAATTACAGGGAGAAACAAATAAATTCACAGATGAACAAATGAAAATTCTGCCGCAAATTTACAAGGATGTAGAGAACATTCTTCTCCGGAGTTTTTCTCTAAATTGAGAATGTGTTACATTAACAATGAAAATCAATGAACAAGATAGGTCACAAGGAGGGCCAGGAGCATGAGCACATAAGCTATTCCCTGATCAATTGCCTTGCCATCCACCATCTGAGAAGTCCTTGCCGCGGTGGCTTGCCCATGAGCTATCTGCATCAGCCCAGACAAGAAGAATGTGACGAAGAGCGGAATGGAACGAGTGCAGGATTATTTGAGAATTGTACAAGAAAGAAGCCTGGAAGAAGAGGTTTTAGTAGCAGAAGGAGATGAAGAGAGAGGCTGAGGAATGGGAGTATATATATAGATGCTTCTGATTTTGACCCACCATCAACTATTTGATCATATCATCTAATTCATGACACAGTCGTTTGTTGACCGAGCTCTAGAGGATGTCAACAGGGGAATAGGTCCGAAGCTGACAAGCACATGCAAATTGCAAGCCAACTTGCTTCCAATTTGGTCGAGTGGTTCTGTCTGCAAGAGTTTGTTAATGAACTTGGTCAAAGCTCAAATCATTAAAAGAAACAACATGAAAGAATTAAAAGAAAAAGAATCAGGTAGAAATAAACATGAACGATATTAAACTATTAATTGGATTTGATTGATACCCATTCACTAGATACCTCCCCGTTTCAGCCATAACGAAGAGATCGGATTGCATGGTAGCCATCGTTGTTGGGTCCAATGTGTTGAATGAGAACCCGTTATCACACTAAGCAGATACTTATGATTCTGAAACGATCGGTCATCATAGGTAGTTAGCATCATCGATGTATCTGTGATTTGATCATAGAATATGATCATTCACTACCAATGTAAGAATCATGCTTTTAGTGTGTCACAAAGATGATAAACTCGTCACGATAAATGAATGAGAAAACTAATGTATATGTTGTTGTGCGGTGAAGCCTAGCAACGCCGACACAAGCGCAACGGATACTCACGATTGTTGGGACCGGGGACGAAAGATCAGTAGCAAACAAATAGAGCACAAATAAGATTGCTTTTAGGCCATGGACTGGCCAAGGGGGAACACCGGTGAGCTTTATTAATAAAAGAGATAACAATACAAATCTTTCCTTCGTCCAACAAAGAAGAAGCACACATGATCTCTCCAAAAGCTCACAACACAATCTCTCGAAGTTGGCTCTCACAGATGGCGGCTCTCTCAAAAGATACAAATGTATTCCACACGAAACCCTAACCTAAAACCCCATAGTTATACCCCTAGGTTACAATAGGTGTCATCATTGGCTAAGGTCTCCTATCAGATACGGATCCCAACAATTACGTCATCCGATCCAATCTTTACTCTATGCAATTAATGCTGTCGTAACCTAGTGGGCCAATCGCCGCTTCCTAGTGGGACGTATGCCAATGGGCACCCTTCGACTGATCGACCTTCCTTCTGTGTCAAACGATCTCAGTGCCGAGCCATGCGTACGAGCCTTCATCCTTCAAGCCTCCAAATCGATCGACCGAACATGGACTCTAACTACGTTACGACCTATAGACCCAATGTCGCACGTTCGACCTTCAGACTATAACTGACATCTGGACGACCCAACTGCGCTGACGAAGCCACATGCACAGCATCCTCGTATCTGACTTGTGCATAGTCAGACAGGTCAAATCCAGGCGCAGTCGAGTTACCTCTGCATAAGATAACTCGTCTGCCGTACGACTGCTTCTCTTGTATCGAATCGAGCTAACTTCTCCATAAATCTCCTTCTTGGCGAGATTCGAGTCTCTGTCCAACAGACGAACCTCACTGACCTCGGTTGAGCTTCGAATGGTGTTCTCCCATTTTGTTCCGAAGAACCAAATGCTTTACTAGAGCTACGTCTATCTCCTCCTGAGACTGGCTGACTCTCTTACGAGTCCAAATGTCCCTAAGGACTACGACTAGCTCCAACGAGCCTCAATTGGCTCCAACGAGCCTCAATGCCCCCTCCTGGGGTCAACGTCAACTTCTTTGAGGAACCACATTGAGCAAGTCCAAACAATGCTTGAACTTCAGTCCCGATACAACCTTCATCAGCATGTCCGCCGGGTTGTCATTTGTTCTGATCTTCAACAAGTTAATGTCGTCGTCGTCTTCTCCTACATAGTCCCTGACAAAGTGGAATCGAACGTCGATATGCTTCGTATGAGCATGGAAGAGCCGATTCTTAGCCAAGTGTACTGCACTCTGGCTATCACAATGGACATCGTACCTCTCTTTGTAGACTCTCAGATCATCCATCAGACCCGTCAGCCATATCGTCTCTTTCACCACTTAAGTCAATGCCATATACTCTACCTCCGTAATAGAAAAGGCCACTGTAGACTGAAGGATACTCCGCCAATATATTGAATTGCCAGACAGGGTGAATATGTAGCATGTCATCGATCACCTCCTATCCAAGTCGCCTGCATAGCCGGAGTCGACATACCCGACAGTGTATGGACCATGAACTCTTCGGTTGTATGTCAATGCGACGTTAACTGTGCCATTGATGTAGCACAGGATCCAGCGCACAGCTCGCCAGTGCTCTCTTCCTGGGTTGTGCATGTATCTACTCACCATGCTAATTGCATGTGATAGATCAGATCGAGTACATACCATCACGTACATCAAGGCCCCTACCGCATTGGCATACGGTACGTTTGTCATGAGCTTCTTCTCCTCTTCGTTCTTCGGACACTGCTCGGCACTGAGTTTGAAGTGAGGTGCTAGCGGAGTAACTATTGTCTTCATATTCTCACAGCCAAACGTTGGTATAACAGACTTCAAATAGCGACTCTGTGAAAGATGAACTGTACCTCCACTTCGGTCTCTTGTGATCTCCATCCCAAGAATCCTCTGTGCCTCGCCCAGATCCTTCATCTCAAATGCAGAACTCAAATGAGACTTCAATCTTCGAATCTCTTCTTTATTCGATGAAGCTATGAGCATGTTATCGACATAAAGTAGGAGGTAGATAAAGGACCCATCAACCAACTTTCGATAGAACACGCAATGATCGTAGGGACCGCGAACATACCCTTGATCATCCGTCATAAAGCGTTCAAAATGCTTATACCACTGCAGTGGTGATTGCTTCAGCCCGTAGAGTGACTTCTTCAGTCGACATGCACGACCGTCATCACTCCCACCGTTAAATTTCCTACAAATTTCATGTTAAGACCTAGGTAAGAATCTAGTCGTACATAATTGATATTCAATGATCTTTCTTGCAAAGAAATCCAGATTCAGGGCATACTCTGGACCTAATAATCTACAAGCCATAGCTTTTAGCACAATTATCCAAAAATTATGATTTTTGTTTAAGTGGAAACATAGATAAATTATCTAAGAATTTAATTTAGGCACATATGTTAAATTTTAAACATTACTTAATGATATCAGCAACTTTATGAGGATTGGTATGGATGTTACTACATGCAAGTTGCATGCTTGAAATGCCTTCATGTGCTAAATGCATATGTTGTCTTGCTATGGAATCCTATGTTGCATATTAGTTTTTACGTTGTCTTTGACTTCATTTCCATGCTTGAAATGTTTCACGTGACAATTATGATGATGTGTTATATGTTGGATTGGTTGTGGAATGTGATGTGCAATATACAGTTTATGCATCAATCTGATATATGATATAAATGTATATGTTGATATGAAAGCGGTATGTGACATGTGCTACGACATGTGAAAAATGATATGAAAAGTGACATGAGATACATGAGACATGGCATATGAAATGTAGGACACGAATGGCACTACACACTTGGACCAAAGTGCCACGGTAGGAGTCAAGTGAAATCACCAGGGGCCATCTCTTGAATCCATAGTAGTTTCCACAGATGGAGATGGGCACGTTGTAGGCACGCCTTCTTAGATTATGGGTTCCCTTAGGCATGTGCATTGCATGTGTGCATTGCATTTCATTTCATACATGATATGTGCATTGGGTGGTGTATGTCTAAGTAGGTGATATGAGGTGCATGTTCTATGTTGTATATGCTCTGCCATATGTATATTGTTCATGTGTTCATTGTGCTTACTTTAATAATCTATTTCCTTTGTTTACTACTGTGTACTTTCCTTGTCGTTTACAGTCAGCTGTTTACTATCACTTTGTATGCTTAGTTCACTTCTTGCACACACACTTGTTATACACCACAATGTCATACATGGATTTTCCTCTGTTAGAGTTGTGCACTCCTGCTGGACACGCTTTGATGTGCCCTCCCCCTTTTCCTTACAGGTAGCACCTAGATGGAGTTCCCTGGAGATAGCAGTCTCCGAGCTGGAGTGCAAAGTATAGTATATGGAGTGTGTTGTATTGGTGTTCACCCCTTTGGGTGGTGGGCATTGGGTTTTGTATATCTGTGGGGATGAGTTGTATTGTATAAATGTTTGTTCATATATATGAGATGATTCCTTTTTATGTGTACATGTGTCCTGTGTTTGGCTTTGGGTTGTTTTGAAGCAGTATATGTACTTTTCCAGCATGTGTGCAGTGACATGCCTTTGCATCTCTCTCTCTCTCTCTCTCTCTCTCTCTCTCTCTCTCTCTCTCTCACGCCCCGCTTCCTATTAAGCTTGGAAGCGAGGACGCGAGCGGGTACGCCTGTGCAAGTAAGGAGGATGTACTTTTGCTTTTCTTTCCTCCTTGACTTAACACAATGAGCGTCTGTGTGAAATACTGTAGGTTCTTACATGCATTACTCAGAAACAACACAGATAAGTAAAAGTATTATTACAATCTCAATCGTCTCAAACTGAATTACAACAATGAAGGAAAAGAAGAGTAGCTCTATGGCTCATACAATAAATGTAAATAATACAACGGTGATTCACTGGTTCAACAACTCTTGGACCACTGGTTCAGCTATCTCAACTAATCCTCCCGGTACTCTGACTCGTGATCTGACATACATCCAAAAATATGAATGTATGTCAGCAAGGTTTTGCAAGTAAAGGGCAGAAACCCAAGACAAGGAGTACAAATAATATTGAATTACAAAGCATTACTAGTCTTATACAGGATGTCAGCAACAAGTTTCAAGCATGTCAATTTTAAACAAGGTTAAGTAAAGCTTTTCTAACATGGAAGTTCTGAGCAGTTTTAAGAAATAAAGTAATGAGCATGAAATTTTTAAGATTTATTAACATGGCAATTCTAGCTGAGACATCAATAATAAATTCAAGTCCCGTGTCAGTGTTTTCTATCTCTCATAGGGTTCACACCTTTAAGACGTGATGAGTGGATCGTTCTTCTCACGGGGGTACTACCGTGATTGACGCTACCCACCGCATACAGGTGTTGCTCTTGAAGAGAAGATCCCTTCATACGCTTAGTGGCCGCTCAACCCTAACCTCACCCCAGAACTGTGCTGGAACACGAGCCAGCCTAGTCAACTCACACGACATCACGAAGTTACGATTTCCCCTTTGAGGCGCACGATTTCACGATGTCACTCATTATTTAAACATTCCAAACATGACCAAGCAAGATATACACCAATTTAAAATCGTCAGTATTTCTTATTGTACAATATTTACAATAATTAAAAAGAATGTTGAACAATATTTACAATAATTAAAAAGAATGTTGAACAATATTTTCAATAATTAAAAAGAATGTTGAATAAGTTGATTTAATGAACATGCTACAGATAATGATTTTCTTTGCCAATGTTTAAAACTAAAACATACCAAGTTATAAGTCAATGCGTCACATTTTAAGTCTAGAACATCATGGTATTATTTTCATGCATCATTTCACGTGCAGATTTCGAGTTATACAACCTTAAATGAAAATGACTATTAACGCATCCAACTTCAATAATTCACAATAATTTGTACACTTGCCTGATTTCAGCGTTCTTGGTGTCTTTGGGTTCGTCTCGACGAGTACTATACTACGGTGAACTCGGTTCTCTGGTTTGATTAAACATACATCTGAGTTAGATTCTTTTAATATAATGAGTATCAAACAACCTTACGACGTCTAATGATTCGTCTTTTTTTAATATTAAGTTTCTACACTACGGTGTGGGTTATGACATCTTAAGGGGCAGATCTACTAACCGGTGAAACGCAGCGAAGGATCGGGACGCGTACGGCATTTGACAACAGCTACAACGGAAGATCTGAATGGCACGGAGGCTCGCTGCGGTAGCGAGGGGACATCGGCTACTAGTTGGTGGCCGGAGGGGCTGACCGGCGGCTGGGGCGTCGCTGGTTGGCTATAGTTGGCCGGATCTGGAGTTGGACGGCATGCAGTTGGCCAGAGAGGTGCTGATCAGCAGCATGGGGGCCTGCTGCGGCGGTTCTGGCCGACTGAGGAGCTGTCGGCAGGCAGCAACAGCAGCAGCATACGCGTGGGGACCTGGACGATGAAGGGGAGGCGTCAGTGTCTGGGGCTGCTGGAGGGTGGCAGTAGGGGGCTGCGAGTTGGCTGGGCGCGTGGAGAGTGCGAGAGGTGGCTGCCGAGCTGGGTAGGAAGGCGAGGGGGAGAAGTTGGCCGCGGCTTCAGGTTCAAGGGGCTGTTGTGTTCGTTCGCAGATGAAGAAGGAGAGCCCAGGGTGTGTCCTTCAGGTTTGCACAAGAATGGAACGGCTGAGGGTAGAGGGAGAAGAGAGAGGAGGTTCCTATTTGTAGGTTCTTAGGGTTTAGGATGACCTGGGTTGTGGCTGAGAGTAGAGGGAGAAGGCCTAGTGTTTAGGTTGCTATATGTAGGCTCCAGGGTTCAAGTGAGGGAAAGAGTATGGGGTGCTGGGTTCATCACGTGAGGGCCTGGGTTTAAACTTAGAATGTGTTTAATATATAAAGGGTTGAGTTGCATGAGAAACCCAGGGAGAGAGCTTGGGTTTCATTTGTATGGGTTCAATAATAATAGGGGTACTGGGAAACGTACATGGTTCTCTTGTTTAGGCTTAGTATAAAATATGTAGGGGTTGGGTTCAAGGGTGCGTGAGTAAGCCCTGTGTTCATTTCGTTTTTTTTGAAATGAAAACAATGAAAAGCAAAAAAGGATATTGCAGCTGGGTTTGAAAAATAGTTAGGGTTTATAACCAAAAATAGAAGGGTTTAAGATTAAATAAAAGAGATTTAAAGACTAGGAGGAAAAGGAAAGAAATAATGGAGTAATGGAAATTAGGATGAGGATTAATAGCTAATTAAAAGGGAATAAAAGTCTCCCATGTTGAAAATGGAAATAATCTGAATTTGAAAATCAGATTTGAAATATTAGTATTAATGAGATTATAAGATATTGATTACAAAATTAATTATAGCTAACACGCGTACGTAGTACGAGTACGTAATACGTATATGCCTTAGCTACGGATACGAAAAGTACGACAAGGATAAGATAAGAATAAAATGTGTTTTATCAAAATGCCGGTCGTTATATTCTACCCACCTTAAGAAAAATTCCGTCCGATGAATTTCTTAAGATTCGAGTTCGATAACCAGATGTCGATAATACCTAAGCCTCCATGAATTCTTATTAGGTAAACTATGATCTGGAATACTTCACACGAAGAAATGAGGCAAGTAGGAAGTGTTGCAAGTGACGAGGTTAAGATTAAATTCGAAAAGGAGGGGTTTTCGGATGAATATGCACCACCGATGGCCTTAACCACCAATGGGCAAGCAAGAATAGCTAGTGACGGCTACCCACAATGTGCAGGGACAAGGGTGAGTGAATAACAATACTGTGTGTGTGTGTGTATATATATATATACTCATAATCTGCAACCCCAAAATCCTAACATACTGGTTGCTAAACACATGACCTCAATCCAGTGTTCCTAAAATAAATTATCACTTTCCGTCTCGTCACTGAATAACACTATAACTATAGTCATATCCTAAAACTCAACTATACATCCAACATTCCCATTTGATCTCTAACTCGTAATTCTTGCCTTAAACAATCAATACTTTATAGCAAACAACCTTTGGAAAAAAAACCAAATATCCTCAATCACTACCTTTGCAAATTTCCTCACTTCTTCACTTATCATTCGTTATTAGGGCAGTAATATTTCCTGGGAAACCTTTAATGCACAATCTCCTCTCTAACTAAGTCCACCAAAAACTATACATCCTCATAAGTTGTCTTATCCGTAATATGCCATCCCTTGTTCATTGGATAACCTAACTTGTAGCACTATAATTTTGACATCATCCAACTCCAATCTTATTCTTACATCAAGCAATCGATATAACGATGCTTCTACCAATTACTAACATTTGACAACAAGTACAAATACGCCTAGAATACACCACCATTTACAATCAACAATTGTCTTGCTCCCAACCCATTCTTCATCGTGACAACTCATAAATTTATTCACCATAATAAACAAGATATTAAATCACGTCTCATTATGTCCTGTTGTATCTTATCCCAAGCAATTTAGATCAATCTACACAACTACCCATTCGTATCAACATATCATATCATTTCTGATGTCTTCATCACCCTATCCGTATGATGAAGTCAAATTACTTTACATAATCTACTCATCATCGTCACCATAAATCATATTATACTTCCATTGCTACTCTTAGCCGTTACTAATATGAATTTCAAATCAGTAATGCACTCGTCTCCCTGTGTACCACTCTTAAAATGAACTCTATTGAAGCTGTTATGCATGGGTATTATCCGAATATGAAATATAAAACTTGTACACGTCATTCTATTTATCACCTTGTAAATGGAATAATCTAAATTCTTTCTATTCATAATCTACTAGTCACAACTACATCTTACAACATCTCATCTACACATATCTGTTAATACAATCTTCTATAATAATATCTAATATTCTAACAATATAACGAATAGCAAATTTAACACCGCTTATGATGGGAAAAAAATAGAAGGAAAAGGATTATATTGCAAAATTTAAAACTGATCTCGCTAAAGTTGTAATAAGTAAAGACACGCACTAATGTGATAACTAATAAATAGTATAGGATACAGAGTTGAATGATGTAACAAATCATGATTGTGATAAACGGTTTCAGGTGAGGCAAGGATAGGGAGTTAGATTTATTAGGTGGCATAAAAAATAGTTCTGAATGATTAAGGAGGAGAATGGAAGATATGTGTAAAATATAATAATATCCATATAACGTGTATAAGAATAGTAGGTAGATGGTATAAGTTAAAACAGGAGATAAGCAATAGACGAAAGAGTCATGAGTGTAGAGATGTAGTGTTTGTTTTGTAAATGGGGATAGATTTATACAAAAATTCTTAAAGTATAAATACGATGAATACAGAGCTATCACACTGACATAGTTAGAGTTCTATATAGCATTAAAAGTATTTAAATTTGCATATGATCGGTTGTTTTGAAATACGTTAGTAGTAGAAAAAGAAAATGCTATATTGAATTAGTGAAATAGAAGTAAGGTTTAAAGATGAAGATCTCCATATGTAGAAAGCAAGATAAATATGTGAGTATGGATGATATAGGTTAGAAAGTCATTATAAGATTGTAATTAAAAATCACGGCGAAGAAGGTTTTGAGATCAAGGAATGAAATTTAGGTCAACTGAAGAGTATAAGATCTAGGTATATACTAAAGATTTCAAAGAAATTAAACTGGGTGAGGAATTTAATAAGAATGATATCGAAAGTAGAATCAGGATTGTAATGTTATCATTGTTGTTCATAAAGCATTTTGCATAAGCACGCCCAACATGAATCAATTAAGTATCAGAATATGTAATGTTGAGGATTTAAAAGGATAATGATGGTTGTCATGAGGGGATCACGTGAATTGAGAGCAAGGAATAGATTAGGATGATCAAACGTAAACACGATTAGGGAATGGCTGTGTGAATATGCTACGATGGATTTCTATGGTCATTAACATAGAATGTAATGTCAGGGAAGATTAAAAAATCAAGAGTATACTCATTTGGTTGACTAATGATTAGGTTCCTAATGAATTAGAGTGGGGTTGGAAATTGAAGGAAGGTGTTATTGAGGAACAAGATTGTAATCTTAACTATATTGTTTTTATAAGTATTTTGCGAGAGCATGACCTGCATGGGCCACCACTAAAACCTGTCACGCCCCGCTTACCATTAAGCTTGGGAACGAGGACGCGAGCGGGTCCGCATGTGCAAGTAAGGAGGAGGTACTTTTGCTTTTCTTTCCTCCTTGACTTAAGACAATGAGCATATGTGTAAAATAATACAGGTCCTTGCATGCATTACTCAGAAACAACACAGATAAGTAAAAGAATTATAACAATCTCAATCGTCTCAAACTGAATTACAAAAATGAAGGAAAAGAAGAGTGGGTCTATGGCCCATACAACAAATGTAATGAATACAACGGTGGTTCACTGGTTCAACAACTCTTGGTCCACTGGTTCAGCTATCTCAACTAGTCCTCCTGGTACTCTGACTCGTGATCTGACATACATCCAACAACATGAATGTATGTCAGCAAGGTTCTGCAAGTAAAGGTCAGAAACCCAAGGCAATGTGTACAAATAATATTGAATTACGAAGCATTAATAGTCTTATACAAGATGTCAGCAACAAGTTTCAACATGAATGTATGTCAGCAAGGTTCTGCAAGTAAAGGTCAGAAACCCAAGGCAATATGTACAAATAATATTGAATTACGAAGCATTAATAGTCTTATACAAGATGTCAGCAAAAAGTTTCAAGCATGGCAATTTTTAAACGAGGTAAAGTAAAGCTTTTCTAACATGGCAGTTCTGAGTAATTTTAAGAGGTAAAGTAATGAGCATGGCATTTTAAGATTTATTGACATGGAAATTCTAGCTGAGACATCAATAGTAAATTCAAGTTCCGTGTCAGTGTTTTCTATCTTGCATAGGGTTCACACCTTTAAGACGTGACGAGTGGATCATTCTTCTCACGGGGGTACTATCGTGATTGACGCTACACTCCGCATGCGGGTGGTGCTCTTGAAGAGAGGATCCCTTCATATGCTTAGTGGCCGCTCAACCCTAACTCTACCCCAAAATTGTGCTGGAACACGAGCCAGCCTAGTCGACTCACACGACATCACGAAGTCACGATTTCGCCTTTGAGGCAAACGATTTCACGATGTCACTCATTATTTAAACATTCCAAAATGACCAAGCAAGAAATGCACCAATTTAAAATCGTCAGTATTTCTTATTGTACAATATTTACAATAATTAAAAAGAATGCTGAACAATATTTACAATAATTAAAAAGAATGTTGAACAAGTTGATTTAATGAACAGGCTACAGATAATGATTTTCTTTGCCAATGTTTAAAACTAAAACATACCAAGTTATATATCGATGCATCACATTTAAGTCTAGAACATCATGGTATTATTTTCATGCGTCATTTCACGTACAGATTTCGAGTTATACAGCTTTAAATGAAAATGACTATTAAAGCATCCAACTTCAATAATTCACAATAATTTGTACACTTGCCTGATTTCAGCGTTCTTGGTGTCATTGGGTTCGTCTCGACGAGTACTATGCTGCGGAGAGCTCGGTTCTCTGGTTTGATTAAACATACATCTAAGTTAGATTCTTTTTAATATAACGAGTATCAAACAACCTTACGACGTCTAATGATTCATCTTTTTATATTAAGTTTTCTACCTTACAGTGTGGGTTATGGCATCTTAAGGGGGATATCTACTAAACGACGAAATGCAACGAAGGATCGGGATGCGTACGGTGTTTGACAACAGATCTGAATAGCACAGAGGCTCGTTGTAGCAGCGAGTGGACATCAGCTAATGGTTGGTGACCGGAGGGGCTGACTGGCAGCTCGGGCATCACTGGTCGACTGCAGTCATCCGGATCTGGAGTTGGGCGGCCTGTAGTTGGCTGGAGAGGCACTGATAGGCAGCACAGTGGCCTGCTGTGGTGATTCTGGCCGACTGAGGAGCTGCCAGCAAGCAGCAGCAGCGCACGTGGGGACCTGGACGGTAGAGGGGAGGCACCGATGACTGGGGCTACCGGCGGGCGGCAGTAGGGGCCACGAGTTGGCTGGTCATGTGTAGAGCGCATGAGGTGGCCACCGGGCTGGGTAGGAGGGAAACGGGGAGAAGCTGGCCTCGGCTTCGGGTTCAAGGGGCTGTTGTGTTCCTTCGCAGATGAAGAAGGAGAGCCCAGGGTGCCCTTTGGGTTTGCACAAGAATGGAACGGCTGAGGGTAAAGGGAGAAGAGAGAGGGTACCCTAGGGTTCCGATTTACAGGTTCTTAGGGTTTATGATGACCTGGGTTACGGCTGAGAGTAGAGTGAGAAGGCCTAGGGTTTAGGTTGTAATATGTAGGCTCTAGGGTTCAAGTAAGGGAAAGAGTTTGGGGTGCTGGGTTCATCACGTGAGGTCCTGGGTTTAAACTTAGAATGGGTTTAATATATAAAGGGTTGAGTTGCATGAGAAACCCAGAGAGAGAGCTTGGGTTTCATTCGTATGGGTTCAATAATAATAGGGGTACTGGGAAACGTACATGGCTCTCTTGTTTAGGCTTAGTATAATATATGTATTGGTTGGGTTCAAGGGTGCGTGAGTAAGCCCTATGTTCATTTTGTTTTTTTTTGAAATGAAAACAATGAAAAGCAAAAAGGAGATTGCGGCTGGGTTTGAAAAATAGTTAGGGGTTATAACCAAAAATGGAAGGGTTTAAGATTAAATAAAAGAGATTTAAAGACTAGAAGGAAAAGGAAAGAAACAAGGGAGTAATGGCAATTAGGGTAAGGATTAATAGCTAATTAAAAGGGAATAAAAGTCTCCCAAGTTGAAAATGGAAAGAATCTGAATTCGAAAATCAGATTTGAAATATTAGTATTAATGATATTCTAAGATATTGATTTTAAAATTAATTATAGCTAACACGCGTACGTAATACGAGTACGTAATATGTATACGCCTTAGCTACGGGTACGAAAAGTGCGACAAGGATAATATAAGAATAAAATGTGTTTTATCAAAATGCCTGTCGTTACACACACACACTCTTTCTCTCCCCCCTTGCTTCACCCTCGCCCCTTCGGGAATAACTGGGACAGATTCATACTTTTTGGGTATCCTGAGGAGCGGGGCATGACACTTAGGGCTAGGTAGGTTTCGCTCTAATGTGACTTGGGCAGGAAAATGAACTCGGTGTGTGGCTTTCGAATCATCCTAAGATGAGGTTGTCTAACCTAGAGGAAATCACCTACCCTCACTTCTGTGATGCCATGATAGGGTCTTTCCCCATGTTATCTCGTGCCCCCCAACTTCTATGATGCAATGACATGACTATCCCTTGTGTGAATAAACCTACTCCCGTAGCACGCGGCCACACGACGGATGCATTAAGTAGACAATATTTCCCAACCATCGTTCAACCATTCTCAGGGTCAAAAAATCGGTCAATATTAGGAGAGCTCTCATCACGACCTAACTTTCGTCGGTGATGTAATTAGTATGAATTCCACATATGGATTGAAACCCTCGAATAATCCCAACTCCAATTGGTGAATTAATCTAGGGGATCAATATACGTGGATAATAATCTTCCTAAGCATTACCCTAATACGACGGTTCAATAGCCAAACAATGAAATTAGTCCAGACTCATTCTACAAAAGGGATCCACCAAACCCTAGATGAGAATACTACTCACAAATCATGTATAGAATCATAGAGGCAACACAAAGACACATCGCAAAAACATCAAGAACAAATAGAAAACAAATAGAACAAGAAGAAGCACTTATCTTGATAGATTAGCAATCCAAGTCTTCAAAATACACAAGCCTCCTCAAGAAAAGTGCAAAATAATCTATCCTAACCCTACTCCTACTCATAAACTAGTTACAAAGGAAGGAGAAGATGAAAATCTGGTAGAAAAGTCACCTCACCCTCTTAAAACGCGTACAAAGCCCTTAAATAAACCCATAGAAACCCTAACGGGTCGAGCAAAACCTGACACGACACGGCCGTGTGGGTTACTCCATGTGGTCGCGTTGATTCTGCACTCAAGACAGTAGTTTTATGTACTTTCAGCCTCTGCAGCGACACGGTCACGTCGAATTTTACGCGATCACGTCGTTGCAATTCTGCAACGTAGCCTCGTCTTCCAGAAAATGTATATAATCACTCTAATCTCAGATAAATACAAATAAATATGCAATGGAGTCCTAACGAGACGCTCTTCAATGGAAAAATAAAATGAAGTGAAGATAACTACAGAGTTGTGAGTAGATCTTCATTCTTTGCAAATCTTGTGCACTTCTTATGTCATCTTCTTCACGCGGTCGCGTCGAATTTACACGCGCTTGTGCACTTCTCATGTCATCTTCTCCACGCGGTCGCGTCGAATTTACACGCGACCATGTGGCTCCTCTTCTCTTTGATTTGGGTTGAGCTCTTTTACGCAGTCGCTTTGGGATCAACACGGTCGCATCGATATTGACTCGAGATATCGAAAGAGTTGGTACCCTTGACATAGACGTGTCGATAGGTCCATACGGCTGCATCGATCGCTCATAGTTGCTTGCTTTAGGATTCCATTGGCTTCCTCTGATGCGGTCGTTTGGTGAGGCCACACGACCGTGTCAATAACTCCTCAGCTCCACAAAAATATGGATTGGTTTTAGGCGACGCGACTGCCTGTGGTGACACACGCAGTGAAGCTCGTTCCTTTTCATTCCTCAGTGTTTTAATCTCATTTCTTCGCCTCGTTTCTTCCTTTCACTTCTTTGACTCCAATTAGCTCTTTTTAGCAGGAATTCAACCTGAAACACATGTGAACACCCAAAGAGTGAAAGTGAACGCAAATGGGATGAAGTGGCATATAAAGTCGGGGTTCATAGGATATAATGCTGGAAAAGCCCCACTAAAAACATGTAAAATATCCACTCATCAGATAACTTGAATATGTGACAGATAACTTGTACTTAATGGTTCATAACCGCCACACACCCATCTTTTTGCACCCTTTTCAAACTTGAGACATTACATATTTCACATGTGGATATGTATATGGTACATGTATCGGATATATAGGAATGTGTATGAATAACTTGATCAAGTAACAGATAAATGGAACTCGAAGACAAGGGGAGTACGGTATACAGAATATGTACGGATAGGATAACTATACATGTTCCATATACCTGTTCAAGTTATTTATACATGAGACATTACATATTTGAAAAATTCACATATATGGAACATGTACGGATATATATGAAACATGTCTGGATAACTATGAACAAGTTTAGGGAACAGGTCCTCTGGATAAATATGAACATGTATATGGGAATAGGTATGGAATAGTATTACTATATGGAATTGGATAACTTGAACAGGTGACGGATAACTGGTACTCAAAGACTCCAAACCATCGCACACCCATCTTTTTGCATCCTTTTCAAACTTGTGACATTACATATTTCACATATGGATATGTATGGAACACGTATAGATATATGGAACAGGTCTGGATAATTATGAACATGTATATGGAACAAGTCCCCTGTATAACTATATGGAACAGGTCTAGATAACTATGAACTAGTATATGGGATCATGTATGGAATAAGATAAATATATGGAATTGGATAACTTGATAGGTGACGGGTAACTGGTACTTAAAGACTCCTAACCACCGCACACACATCTTCTTGTATCCTTTTCAAACTTGAGACATTGCATATTTCACATGTGGATATGTATGGAACATGTATGGATATAGTATGGAACAGGTAACAGATAAATAACTACACCGAACATGTAGTTATTTATGGAGCAGGTCTGGATAACTATATGGAACATGTATGGAGCAGGTCTGTATAACTATGAACAGGTATAGGGAATATGCCCTCTGGATAACTATAAGAAACAGGTCTGGATAACTATAAACCGCTATAGGGAACATATCATCTGGATAATTATATGGAACAAGTGCGAATATATATAGAACATGTTTGGATAACTATGAACATGTATATGGGAACATGTACAAATAACAAGGACTCGAAGACAAGGGGAATACGATATATGGAACAATTAACGGATAGGATAACTACATAGAACAAGTCACGCCCCGCTTCCCAAGTATGGAAGGCGAGACGTGAAGAGGTCCGCTTAGACTTGGAGCTGTGAAGCTGCAGTCTGATAAGTGTCTGGTAATTTAATCCATTATCAGGTTCTTTGCATTACGACGAAACAATAATAGTAATAATGAGGGATAGACAAATAAAATTATCCAACATTCAACATCCACAGATTTTATTCCAAACATTTCAGAGTTATAGTCATAAAAAGGAGTACTGAGTCTGAAAGCAAAAAAGGCCTAAGCATGGCCGAAACTACAACAAGAAATGGTGCTACCAACCGAACAACCTAACAACAGCTATTAAAAGTAAACAACAACTAAGGAAACCTCCTGCTGAGACTAAGGGTAGAACTCCGGTGTCCTCGAACTGGATGTCAGCAAACTGTGTCCTCAACAACTAATTTAGGCTCAAACCTGACATGTGAGACCCAAAGAGAAAAGGACAATGTCAGCAAAAATCTCCAAAAGGAAGGGAGACTTTTGTGCAAGGAAATATAAGAGCAAAAGTGTACAACTAGCAGTTCTAAAATAATGGAGATAACATGACATGTTATTTAATGAATGCAGCAGTTTAAACATGCGCATGAATGTAGCAATTCAAGATGAACATGAAAGTTAACATTAGCACGACATGTTGTAGCAAAAAGCTACAAAACAAGATATCACGATTTCACGATGAAAACATGCATTAACATTGTGCACAGGGTTTACACCTTACAGCTAAAGTTGTTGATCTGGCATACTTCTACACTGAGTAGTCGCTTAACCCTACCCCAATCCCAGAGTTTATGCCTTACAGCTGAAGTGGCTGTACGGGCACACTTCTACGCTGAGTGGTCGCTTAACCCTACCCCTCAACGCGTATCAAGTTTTGGTTTTCCAACTATGTTGTGCTCGCTTCTGGATCACGAGCCAGGAAGTGTTTTTCAATTTGGCATAGGGGTGCACCTAACCTCAATTAATATGTAGGAGTCAAGATCCTACTCGTCGCAGCTTACATTTTAAAGTAGTGTATGCTACACATTCATAATAAGGTACATGGAATGACATGGCAAGATGCATGAGATGACATGGCAATAACAATTAAGAGTGCATACAGTTAATTTGAAAGTAAACGTGACAGACATCATGAAATGATAGCATAGTAAAGATGTCGGATCTAGCTTTGTTGTCAAGCTAGATCAAGTAGGGTGTCGAATCTAGTTTCGTTGTCAAACTAGATCAAATGTGGTCGTCTAGGCAACTATCATTTCATTTCGCCTAGTCTCTTTTACATAATTTTACAAAATGGCCTAAAACATGGCCTAAACAAGTTACTGTGCAAGTTTCACTTGCCTGTTTCCGGTGGTATTGGTTGTCGTGGGTTCGTCTGGACGTGTACTACGTGTCGGTACTTTCGGATCTCTGTTTTGGTTAAACAAATCACCGAATTAGATTTTTCATGAATAACCACAATATCGAAATAATCTCTAAAACGGGTTCGTCTAATTTTATTGGGTCCTCTAGCTAGGCTAACGTTGTATAGCGTATTCCACTAACATGATACGCCTTATTTTATTCTAGTTTTATTACCCTAACATCATTTACAATTAATACATGCTTAAATAAACATTAACACTAATTAACAGCTAACCAACATTAACTAAGTTAATCACATTGTTTAACATCTTAATTAATGGTACACCTACTACACCTACTAGGTTTGACTTGGAGTAAAAGTTAACATGTTAAAACTATAACTCTAACATTATTTAATACCCAAATTACTAACTCTCTCTCTCTCTCTCATTTCTTTACTCTTATCCCTTTCTCTCTGTCACTCTCTTTCACTCACTCTCTCTCTCAGTCTCTGTCTAAATCTCTTTCCCTCTTTCTTTCATTCTGTTCTTTCATTTCCTCTTTTCTTTAAAGTTCTGTAGGTAAAAAGGGCTCACGCAAGGCCTGGGGGCATCCACGCACGCGAAGGGGAAGGGGCTCTCACCGCGCAGAGGAAGAGGAGGGGCGGACGACAGGGGTTCCGGGCGGCGGCATGTGGGTTGAGGTGGCCGGCCTAGGGTGAGGGAGTAGGAGGAAGATGGGAGAAGATGGAGGGAAGAGGAGTTTTGGTTTGGGTTATTTTGTAAGACTGAAATTTGTTTGTAAGAATCTGAACTTGATTTTCAGATCCCCTTTCTTTAAATTTCAGTTTTGATTGTTGTTTGGAAAAATGATTTGGGATGAATTTGTTTGAGGGTTGTTTTTGGTGGGGAGAATTTGGGTTTCTGGTTTGAATTTTGGCTTTGAGAATTTGTAGGGAGTTGGGTTTGATGGGTTGCAGGAAGAGAGATGGTGTTTGTTGGTTGGTTTGTTTGCAGGAGAAGAGGAAGACGATGGTGATTTGATATAGGAACGGTGGAGACAATTTGATGGAGGGAGGAGCTGGATGTGGGGAAAGATACATCAATTTCATGTTGGATCTCACCAACAATTTGGTGAGAGGAAATGCTGTAGGGTTTGGGTAAAGGTAATTAGTTAATTATGGAAAAGATTTTCATAGTAAAAGTTTAATCAGTAATCTTTTTAATTAAGTAATTAAGTAATTAAGCAAAGTGTAATTATTAAAATAAATGAAACAATTAGTGAAGGTTAAAAGTGATTAGCAATATGTAATTAGTGAGATAATTAAGTTAAGGTAATTTGTTAAAATTAATAGTCAATTATTGATGATACGGTAAACGAAAAACGGATACGCGCTCGCGTTGACGCACAAACATAGAACTCGCGCAAGAAAACATCCGGATGGTCAAAACGAAAATACGGGCACACATAATAATACGCCTAGGAAATACCGGCTGTTACATTCTACCTACCTTAAGAAAAATTCCGCCCTCGGAATTCTTATCCACTGAAGAGTAGGGAACAAATATGGATAACACTCCCGTATCTCATCCTCCCGCTCCCAGGTAGACTCTCCTGGCGAGTCGCTACGCCACATCACTCTAACCAGGTCAACAGTCTTGTTTCTGAAGACTTTCTGACGTCGAGAATCTCCACAGGTTGCTGTTCATACGTCAGGTCTGGTCGAACTGTAATCTCATAGTAGTCCACGGCATGAGAAGGATCGCTGATATAACGACGGAGCTGGGACACATGGAAGACGTCATGAACTTCTTCCAAGGACGGTGGCAAAGCTAAGCGATAAGCTACTTCTCCAACTCGCTCTAGCACATCGAAAGGTCCAACAAATCTCGGACTAAGCTTGCCTCTCTTCCCAAATCAGATCACTCCTCGATTCGGTGAGATTTTTAGAACACATGATCTCCCGACCGAAACTCCAGAGGACATCGTTTAGCATCTGCCCAATGTTTATAACGGTCCTGGGTGATCTGAAGCTTGTCTCTGATATCTCGCACAACATCAACTGCTTCCACTATCATCCCTGGCCTCAAGTGCTCTCTATCACCTACGTCATCCCAACTCAGTGGCTATCGACATTTCCTCCCGTAGAGAGCAGAAAAAGGCGACATGCCAATGCTCGCCTGATAGCTATTGTTGTAAGAAAACTCCACCAGGTGCAGATGATCCTCCCATGAACCCTTGAGATCCAACATGCATGCTCTCAGCATATCCTCGAAGATCTCAATCGTACGCTCTAACTGGCCATCTGTCTGCGGGTGATACACAGTACTGAACTTCAGACTGGTACCCAGATTGGTCTGCAGACTCTTCCAGAACTGAGACATGAACCTCATATCACGATATGATACAATGCTTACATGGACTCCATGTAAGCGTACGATCTCTTACACGACATAATTCACATCACGACTAGTACTAGAAGGAAATTATTAAGGCATGAGGTGGGTCATTACCTCCATATAATTCCTTGCTAATATCTCCGTGGATTGTCCAACTCGGAAAGGTATAAAGTGCACAGACTTGGTCAATCGATCAACGATGACCCAGATCGCGTCGTTCTGCCTGGTGCTCTGAGGTAAGCCAGTCACGAAGTCCATCGTAATGTGCTACCACTTCCACTCCGAAATCGGCAGAGGTTGTAGTACTGCAGCAGTGCGATGATGTTCAGCCTTCACTTGCTGACACCCGAGGCACTTGGCAACGCTACGTGCCACACTTCTCTTCATCCCATGACACCAGAAATTCTGTCGAAGATCATTGTACATCTTAGTGCCACCAGGATGTACAGAATACGGCGAACTATGTGCCTCAATAAGCAACTCCTCGCTAATAACTCCAGCTGGCACACAAACTCTGGCTCCATACCTCAGCGAGTCATCCTCATGAATCAGAAAGTCAGTCCGCAAACCGGCTTCAACATGTTCACTGATCTTCCTCAGTTTCGGATCTCCAGCCTGACCTGCCTTGATCCGATCCATGATCGTCGACTGTATCTGTATACACATCAATGACAAAACCTCTCCAGGAAGCACAATCTCAATACCTGACTCACAAAAATCCTGCTGCAACCTCCACTGTGAAGTCAACATCATAACCGCTGGAAGTCTGCTCAGCGTATCAGGAACCACATTCACCTTGCCAGGATGGTACTGCAAATCGATCTCGTAATCCGCCATGAGCTCCAACCATCGATGTTGTCGCATGTTGAGCTCCTTCTGCGTAAATATATATTTCAAGCTTTTGTGATCAGTGAAAATCTTCACCTTCTTACTCAGCAAGAAATGCCTCCAAATCTTGGGCGTAAATACGATAGCAGCCAACTCCAAATCGTGAGTCGGGTAGTTCTTCTCATGAGCCTTAAGCTGTCGAGAAGCGTACGCGATCACATGTCCATGCTGATGCAGAATGCATCCGAGACCTTTGCCAGAAGCATCGCAAAAGATCTCGAAACCTCCACTCCTATTGAGCACAGCTAGTATAGGTGCAGATGTCAATCTCTCCTTCAGAATAGAAAAAGCCTCGTCACAAGCATCGGACCAAACAAACGATATATCCTTTCTCGTCAGTCTAGTCATCGGCTTGGCAATCCGAGAGAAATCCTTGATGAAGCGCCGATAATATCCTGCTAGCCCAAGAAAACTCCTGATCTCAGACGCTGTCTGCGGAATCAGCCACTCGCTGATAGCCTTGATCTTCTCTGGATCCACGGCTATGCAATCTCCTGTCATGACATGTCCATGAAAGACAACTCTATCCAGCCAAAACTTGCACTTGGAATACTTTGTGATGCTTCATCAAAATCTCCAGAACTGTCCTTAAGTGCTCAGCATGCTCCTCTTCCGACTTCGCATAGATCAAGATGTCGTCAATAAAGATAACAACGAACTTATCTAAGAAGTCGTAAAATATCAGGTTCATCAGGTTCATGAAAACCGCGGGTGCGTTGGTCACACCGAAAGGCATAACCACGAACTCGTAGTGTCCATACTTCGTTCTGAACGTTGTCTTCTGCACATCATCCTTTTTCACCCTCAGTTGGTGATATCCGCTCCTAAGATCCAGTTTAGAGAATACCCTCGATCCTCCAAGCTGATCAAAATGTCGTCTATCCGCAGCAACAGATACTTGTTCTTGATGGTGACGACATTCAACTCTCTATAGTCCACGCACATCCGACGCGAACCATCCTTCTTCTTCACCAGCAGAATAGGTGCTCCCCACAGAGACACACTCGGATGGATATAACCCTTCTGCAAAAGCTCGTCCAATTGTCTACGTAGCTCCTCTAACTCTGTCAGATCCAGACGGTATGGTGCTTTCGAAATGGGCTGCTCTCCCGGAATAAAATCAATCGAGAATTCAAGAGCTCGATCGGGCGGCAGTCCTGACAGCTCCTCGGGAAAGACATCATCGAAATCTCTCACCACAGCTAGTCTACTCACCTCTATCTGCATAGCCACAATCTCCACCACAGGCTTGACCTGAAACCTGACAGGCCCAAGCAAACTGCTACCGCTACTGAACTCGAAGGTCGGATAACCAGGAATCTCAAACACCACTTTATTCCGTCGACAGTCGATCGTAGCGAAGAAATAACTAAGCCAATCAATCCCGAGAACGGCATCATAATTGGTAATGTCGTGGACGATAAAATCGGCATAAAGCTCGAGTCCACAGACAACCAGGGGACACGATTGACAACCAAGAGATACCGAGATCACACCATTCTCCGTAGCGATATCCCAACTCTTGGAAAGAGGGGAAGTCGACAGAGAATGCTTATCCGTGAAACTCCGAGATAAGATGCACATGGATGCACTGAATTCAAAGAGAACCCGAGCGGGATAAGCACAAACAAGAATAATCCCTAACAAACAAACTAGCAATCAAAACCTATTCTAGCAAACAAGATCCAATCTAACATGCATGTTCAACTTAATTTTAACATGTTGATTTTATCTTCATTCAGCATTAACATCGTTACGTCATCTTTTTCATGTTTTCGCCGTCAACTTCACCTATAGATACCGATGATGTTTATCATATTCGATTATCACCACTGCCTCATCCATTGTGATTAACGAAGCCTTCGTGTAACGCGTCTCCCAACCATCTAAGACAAGAAAACGTTCAGAGTAGACTCAATTATGACTTGAATGTTCCGAATATTTAAATGGATGTTGTTACCATTATTGTTCTTCCGATATTTCGCAGATGCAAAGAGGACCTGCTTGGGCCACCACTAAAACCTGTCACGCCATGCTTTCCAAGTATGGAAGGCGAGACGTGAAGAGGTCCGCTCAGACTTGGAGCTGTGAAGCTGTAGTCTGATAAGCGTCTGGTAATTTAATCCATTATCTGGTTCTTTGCATTACGACGAAACAACAATAGTAATAATGAGGGATAGACAAATAAAATTATCCAACATTCAACGTTCACAGATTTTATTCCAAACATTTCAGAGTTATAGTCATAAAAAGGAGTACTGAGTCCGAAAGCAAAAGGCCTAAGCATGGCCGAAACTACAACAAGAAATGGTGCTACGCACCGAACAACCTAACAGCAGCTATTAAAAGTAAACAACAACTAAGGAAAACCTCCTGCTGAGACTAAGGGTAGAACTTCGGTGTCCTCGAACTGGACGTCAGCAAACTGTGTCCTCGGCAACTAATTCAGGCTCAAACCTGACATGTGACACCCAAAGAGAAAAGAGCACATGTCAGCAAAAATCTCCAAAAGGAAGGGAGACTTTTGTGCAAGAAAATATAAGAGCAAAAGTGTACAACTAGCAGTTCTAAAATAATGGAGATAACATGACATGTTATTTAATGAATGCAGCAGTTTAAACATGAGCATGAATGTAGCAGTTTAAGATGAACATGAAAATTAACATTTGCATGACATGTTGTAGTAAAAAGCTACAAAACAAGATTTCACGATTTCACGATGAAAACATGCATTCACATTGTGCACAGGGTTTACGCCTTACAGCTGAAGTTGCTGATCTGGTATACTTCTACACTGAGTGGTCGCTTAATCCTGTCCCAATCCCAAAGTTTACGCCTTACAGCTGAAGTGGCTGTACAGGCACACTTCTATGCTGAGTGGTCGCTTAACCCTACCCATCCACGTGTATCGAGCTTTGGTTTCCCAACAACGTTGTGCTCGCTTCTGGATCACGAGCCAAGAAGTGTTTTTCAATTTGGCAAAAGGGTGCACCTAGCCTCAATCAATATGTAGGAGTCAAGATCCTACTCGCCGCAACTTACATTTTAAAGTAGCGTGTGCTACACATTCATAATAAGATACACGGAATGACATGGCAAGATGCATGAGGTGACATGGCAATAAGAAATTAAGAGTGCGTACAGTTAATTTGAAAGTAAACATGACAGGCAGTAGGAAATGATAGCAAAGTAAAGGTGTCGTATCTAGCTTGACAAGATCTAGCTTTGTTGTCAAGCTAGATCAAGTAGGGTGTCGAATCTAGTTTCGTTGTCAAACTAGATCCAATGTGGTCGTCTAGGCAACTATCATTTCTCCGCCTAGTCTCTTTTACACAATTTTACAAAATGGCCTAAAACATGGCCTAAACAAGTTACTGTGCAAGTTTCACTTGCCTGTTTTCGGTGGTATTGGTTGTCGTGGGTTCGTCTGGACGGGTATTACGTGTCGGTACTTTCGGTTCTCTGTTTTGGTTAAACAAATCACCGAAATAGATTTTTCGTGAATAACCACAATATCGAAATAATCTCTAAAACGGGTTCGTCTAATTTTATTGGGTACTCTAGCTAGGATAACGTTGTATAACGTAATCCACTAACATGATACGCCTTATTTTATTCTAGTTTTATTACCCTAACATCATTTACAATTAATACATGCTTAAATAAACCTTAACACTAATTAACAGCTAACCAACATTAACTAAGTTAATCACATTGTTTAACATCTTAATTAATGGTACACCTACTACACCTACTAGGTTTGACTTGGGGTAAAAGTTAACATGTTAAAACTGTAACTCTAACATTATATAATACCAAATTACTATCTCTTACTCACAGACACACACACACACACACACACACACACACACTCTCTCTCTCTCTCTCTCTCTCTCTCTCTCTCTCATTTCTTTACTCTTATCCCTTTCTGTCTGTCACTCTCTTTCACACACACACACACACTCTCTCTCAGTCTCTGTCTAAATCTCTTTCCCTCTTTCTTTCATTCTTTTCTTTCATTTCCTCTTTTTTTCAAAGTTCTGTAGGTAAAGGGGCTCACGCAAGGCCTGGGGGCATCCACGCACGTGAAGGGGAAGGGGCTCTCACCGCACGGAGGAAGAGGAGGGGCGGACGGCAGGGTATTGGGCGGCGGCGCGTGGGTTGAGGTGGCCGGCCTCGGGTGAGTGAGGAGGAGGAAGATGGGAGAATATGGAGGGAAGAGGAGTTTTGGTTTGGGTTATTTTGTAAGACTGAAATTTGTTTGTAAGAATCTGAACTTGATTTTTAGATCCCCTTTCTTTAAATTTCAGTTTTGATTGTTGTTTGGGAAAATGATTTGGGATGAATTTGTTTAAGGGTTGTTTTGGTGGGGAGAATTTGGGTTTCTGGTTTGAATTTTGGCTTTGAGAATTTGTAGGGAGTTGGGTTTGATGGGTTGCAGGAGGAGAGATGGTGTTTGCTGGTTGGTTTGTTTGCAGGAGAAGAGGAAGACGATGGTGATTTGATATAGGAACAGTGGAGACAGTTTGACGGAGGGAGGAGCCGGATGTGGGGAAAGATACATCAATTTCATGTTGGATCTCACCAACAATTTGGTGAGAGGAAATGATGTAGGGTTTGGGTAAAGGTAATTAGTTAATTAGGGAAAAGATTTTCAGCCAATAGTAAAAGTTTAATCAGTAATCTTTTTAATTAAGTAAGTAATTTAGCATAGTGTAAATATTAAAATAAATGAAATAATTAGTGAAGGTTAAAAGTGATTAGCAATATGTAATTAGTGAGATAATTAAGTTAAGGTAATTTGTTAAAATTAATAGTCAATTATTTATGATACAGTAAACAAAAAACGGATATGCGCTTGCGTTGATGCACAAACATAGAACTCGCGCATGATAACATCCGGATGGTCAAAACGAAAATACGGGCACACACAATAATACGCCTAGGAAATATCGGCCGTTACAGAACAGGTAACAGATAATGTGAACAATGTAATAGATATGGAACAAGCACGGATAGGATAACTATATGGAACGTGTATCAGATATATGGAACATGTCTGGATAACTATGAACATGTAAACAAGTACTATGAACATGTATATGGGAACATGTATGGAATATGATAACTATATGGAATTGGATAGCTTGAAAAGATGACGGATAGCTGGTACTCAAAGACTCCAATCGTCGCCCACCCATCTTTTTGCATCCTTTTCAAACTTGAGACATTACATATTTGACATAATCACATATATGGAACATGTACAGATATCTATGGAATATGTCTGGATAACTATGAACAAGTTTAGGGAACATGTCCTTTGGATAACTATGAACATGTATACGGGAATATGTATGGAATATGATAACTATATGGAATTAAATAAGTTGAACATGTGACGGATAACTGGTACTCAAAGACTCCTACCCGCAGCACACCCATCTTTTTGCATCCTTTTCAAACTTGAGACAATACATATTTCACATGTGGATATGTATGGAACAAGTAAAGATAAATGGAACAAGTCTGGATAACTATGAACAGGTATATAGAACATGTCCTCTCGATAATTATATGGAACATGTCTGTATAATTATGAACATGTATATGAGAACAGGAATGGAATAAGATAACTATTTGGAATTGGATAGCTATAACTATCGTCGGTGATATCTCCATAGGTCGTGTATCTCATTGCTTTCTGTTTTATGTATGATTTTATTTTGTTTTACGCCAACTGAGTCCGTTGATTCAAATATTGGAAGCTAGTTAAAGAAGTAAAAGTAATTTTTCGATCGGGATTCATGCTTTACTAATCGGCTACTTCAAGCCGCTAGGCTATCTAGAAGCCATGCACATTAAATCATGTGATGCTTATTGAATACTTATGTGATCTTTATTTTACGCCCATACCCTTTCAGTCTTATTCAACATTTTTTGACAATTGAAATATAAACTGAACGAAGTCGGTGTATGCAATCATTTCTTTTTCAAAAGGGAAAAAAGTACCCACGAAATTAACTTCAAATTCTGGAGTCTGCGCCCGCTTGTTGTCGACTGAGTCAGTGACTCGGTCGAGCAGGCGCATTAACTGCTATTTTCTGCTCTTTGCTTAGGTGAACGGGTCTGGGCTACTCGGTCGAGCAGCCCGCTTGCTCGGTCGAGTCTGTCAGTGGATCAGGTTCCTTCAAAAAGTGTTGCTCTGCCTACTCGGCCCGAGTAGGCCTTGCTTGGTCGAGTAGGTTGCTGGCTCGATCGAGTAGGTCCTACTCGATCGAGCAAGATGTTGGTGAGATGGAGCTCCAAAGTATGTCAACTCAGGTCGAGTCGCCACTCTGCTCGGTCAAGTCGGATGTGCGTTCTGCTGCTTTGTGTGTCAGCTCGACTGAGTAGCCTACGCTGCTCGGTCGAGTCGCCTGGGAAAAAACCAGAACAGCTCTTTCCTCTTGCAAGTTCTCCTCCACTCCTCCCATAGGCTTCCAAACCTCAGCGAACTCCTGTAGAGACTTGCCAACGGACTCATGGGCATGCTGGATGTGTCCATATCCAAAAGTGGTTCCGAATCACTCCAAAATCGCTGAAAATCCACAAAACTCTACAAAACTCGAATATGGCGTTAGAATTGCAGTATCGTAAGAAAATGCGGGATTTGGATGCGGATATGACATGAAATGCAATGTAATGATGCTATGAAAAGATAGAAAATATGGACACATCAAAATCCCCCAAGCTTACCTCTTACTCGTCCTCGAGGAAGATGAATACTAGGTATACCGGGCGATAAACAAAAGAAAATAAAAGAGGTAAGAGATGGAAGGAGGTGCTAGAATGTTCAATCAGATCTCAAGCCTCAGCAGTATATCACGATGCTTCAAATAATAAAACACATGCTAATAGTATCCTCAAGTCTTACTAATCATAGGGCTAGCATGCAATAAATGCAAAAGTAGGGATCTTCTAAAATCATGCCATCAACTTATATCAATTTCATGCAATCTATAGAGTCTAGTATAAAAAGAGTTAGCCTGCACTTTTTCAATCAATAGTTACAAGTGGAGCATAAAGAGATCATAACAACATGCAATAGAGAATGGAAAAAGATCATGTCATTCAAATATTCACTTCAAATCATGAAAAATCTCCAAAACTAAAATATTTTATAAAGTTTAAACATTATCGAATCTCCCCATTGTGCATCAACTCCACTCTAATGTTATACTCACTCATATGATCTGTTGGTTCACCCCTACCTCCAAGCTTAGCTTGAGACGTCGCATTTATGAATAGGATATGGAAATTTTTGTATTTTCCCAAGTATTTGTAGTAGCTTCTAATAAAGGGATATGAATTTTCTTTATTTTTCCTTTCTTTCTTCTTTTTTTCTCATTTATTTTCTTTTTTTTGAAAGCTATCATTTTCTTTTGGGAATTTTGGAAGTAGATACGGTAGAAGTAGCTGTAGGGAGTGAAACCAAATGATATATGGAGAATCATAAAGATATGTGAAGAAGGAAAATAATATATCACTCGATTAACTCATCAGAGGTGCACAACGATTCAATGGGATAATACTCTAACTAAACTCATAGCTAGCATGGATATTTTCATTCATTTCAGTGAATATTGGAAGCATGCGGTATAAAGCACAATATTATCAGGCATGCAAACAGAAGTTGATAAGATAACAAATAGGTGCTCCAAATGTACTAATGATGCATGAACCTAGGTGCATTACCCAACAGAGAACGTACTAGATACTATTTCATGTATTCAATTTCAATTCATATCAGGCATTAAATTAGAAAGATCAGCAAGAGAATATGCCAGCATATAAATAGTAAAACTTAGACTAACCTAAATAGCATGTCAACATATATAAACATCGTGAGTAGCTACTGAGGGCTATGAGAAGTATCATCATGCTGAACAATTCTAGCTAAAAGGAGGAAAAGCGGAGAAAGCAAGAAAATAAACATGCATGCAAGCATTGCAAAAAGTGGAAAACGTGATGCTGAATAAGAAAAAAAGATGAAAAGGTGGAAAATGGGTGGAAAAGTAAAGTAAAAAATGTGAAAAAATGAAAGAAAATATAAAAGAGAATGAAAAATAAAGCAATAGCGCTCATCTCCCAAGCTAAACGCAGCAGTGTCCTCACTGCTGAGAAAACGCTGGTATGCATGCTAGAGAGGGTGGGTGGGTGAGGGGATACAAAAGGAATAGAAAATAAAACTGTGCAGACACTACTACAAAATGGATCTTTAATAGCGCTTAAATAAGGTCTTTAATGCAAATGATAAAGAAATGATGCAAATGCATGGAATGATGCATGGAAGGTCCTTCCCCAAGCTGTGAAAGACGAGGGCCCCGAAAAGACAGATGGGCACAATAAGAGGCGAGGGAAGGACACTAAGTGATGGAGGGACAGCATCAAGCAGGGGCACCACCCTCTGGAGGTGGTGATGGATCCCCCTGCTGTGGACCAGGGACGGTGGAAGATGGCTGTGGCTCGACTTCTGGGTCGGATTGCCAGTGCCTAATCAGGTTACGAAGACCTGGGAGGTCCTGCTCAATGGACTGTTGAGTAGTGCTGCCTCCATGACTAATGAATAGGAGCATCACGACGAAATGGTCGCCCTGGTCAGTGACCCAGAAGGTAACGTCATATTCTACGTCGATGAGATATAGACACTCGGGAGGAGTTGGAGTGGGGATGGTCGGAGGTGTTGGGGTGGATGATTTGCCAACAATAAGGCCTGGTGTGGGTGAGCGTGTACGACGGGTGCATTGAGTTGGCCTATGGTTGGTGTTGGCATTTATGGGTCTAGCTCGGCGTGGTGGCATCTTGTAAGTAGGCTAAAAACGTGGGTCGGTAAGTATACAGTGGAAAGAGTGTACCGACACGAATGATGTAGAGAGGGTGATGTGATCGAGTACATGACTGCTGCTGATCAGGAATATCCCCCAAGCTGCTCCTCGACTTGTCCTCCGATGTGGGCATAATGAACCTAAAATAGAATGAGAGAATAATGTCAAGGGAGGAGAACAAATGTGCAGAGGGGGATGTTTGTAGGAGATCGACCGAGAAAATTCGATGCGCAGTCGAGTAGGTAGGGCTTTGTTGCAGTGGTGAGAGACTTACTCGACCGAGCACTAATTGTGCTTGGTTGAGTGAATAGGGTTGCCCCAGGGGGTTTGGGGGGAGCGGAGCGGCGGTGGGGGGGTGTGGTTTTTTGGAAAAGGCGGAGTGGGGGAATGAGGGTGGAGAGATAAATCTAACAAAAGAGGGAGGGAGAGGTGTAGAAGGGGATAGATTGACTGGTAGGTGGAGAGGTCTAGGTGACATTGGCGGCGGCGGTGGTGGGAGGTGGGTTGGCAGCCGTTCGGATTGAGTAGGAGGAGGTAGGAGAACTTGGGAGATGATTAGGGGATGAGCACTTAGGGCAGGAGTTTTAAGATGGGTTGGGGTAAATAAATGGGTCGAGCCTGGCTTAGAATGTGTCCCAAAATCAAATAGCCTGCGACTCGGGCCGAGCAGTTAAATTGCTCGGTCGGGCCAGTTACTTAAATAAATCAAGATTCGAGTTTAATACTCCCTCAGTTGCTCAGCTGAGCAAGGTCTACTCAGGCCGAGTAGGCATTGACGGTGTTTCATATGATCCCCTAGCTCGGTCGAGCAAATGGGTACTCGGTCGAGTAAGCGACTACTCGACCGAATAAGCGCTACTCGGGCCGTGTAGGCAGAACACCATTTTTCGCTGCTTCCATGTCTTTTTCTTAGCTCAGTCGAGCAAATGGTTGCTCGGTCGAGTAGGTGTCTACTTGGACCGAGTAGAGGCTACTCGGGCCGTGTAGACAGAACGACACTTTCCTTAACTTTTCGTGTGCCCTGCTCTACTCGACCGAGTAAGTGGCTGCTCAGTCGAGTCACCCCGTGCTACTCGACCGAGTAAGTGGCTGCTCGGACGAGTCACATGTGGCTCTTTCGCTCTTCTATCAGTTGCTCTCCTTCCAGCTCCCTTCCATTCAAAACATTGATTTACGCGCTCCCCTAACGTTCAACCTGTAGAAAGGAAGAACCTATCAGATCTTCTTAGTTTTGCATTTTAAGGAATAGAGAGCGTTTTTATTTAGTTTTCTGGGATAGATAGTACTAAAGAAAAATTGAAAAAGGAAAAAGAATCTAGGATATAGAAAGTCGGGTTGCCTCCCGATAAGCGTTCATTTTAAGTCACGAGCTCGACTCTCTTCATGTCTTCAGCAAATAGTGGGGCATTCCTCGAGGAAGCATGTCTCATGTCGCCCAATTAGCTCTCCTGCTCTGTACGGTTTTATCATCTGGCCGTTTACTTTGAATCTGCCGTTCTTCCCTTCGAGTTCAACGACACCCCTAGGAGGTAGACTTGCTTTCTTATAGGGGCCGGACCATCTTGATTTTAATTTTTCGGGGAAGAGGCATAATCTTGAATTGTAGAGGAGTACCTGGTCACCGACATCATAACGAACCACCGTGATGTTCTTGTCATGATAAGCTTTGGTCCTCTCCTTATATATCTTTGCATTCTCGTAGGCGTGTCACCGGATTTCATCAAGCTCGTTGCTGTGCAGGGCTCGTTTCGTGGCGGCACTCATGTAGTCAAATTTCATTTTCTTTACTGACAAATATGCTCTGTGTTCCAATTCTACCGGAAGCGGTGCGATATGCCCAAAGAGCGTCGCTCAACTTGTGGGACCAATCTTTCCTCGAGGCGCTCACTGTCTTTTCCAGGATGCCTTTGATTTCCCTGTTGGACACTTTCACTTGGCCACTTGTTTGAGGGTGATAATCAAGGATGACCTTGTGATGAACTCCATATTTCTTGAGCATCGTCTCGAACTTCTTCTCGATGAAATGGCTCCCTCCATCACTTGTGATTGTCCTAGGGACTCCAAAACGGGGAAAGATTGTGTTCTTGAAGAATTTGGTTACTACCCTTGCGTCGTTTGTCGGGGTGGCTATGGCCTCTACCCATTTCGAGACGTAGTCAACGGTAACCAATATGTACCTATTGTGGTTACTTGACGGAAAGGGTCCCATAAAGTCGACGCCCCAACAGTCAAATAGTTCTATCTCCAAAATGCCATGCATGGGTGTTTCATTCTTTTTCATGATGTTTCCCGTCCTTTGGCACCTATCGCATTTTCTGATATATTCGTTCGCATCTCTAAATATGGTAGGCCAATAGAAACCACTTTGGAGAATTTTTGTTGTGGTCTTGGTGACTGCTGCGTGACCCCCGCATGGTTGATCGTGGCAATGTGATATGATGGAAGTCGCCTCTTCTTTTGGGACACATCGTCTGATGATACCATCGACGCATGTTCTGAATAGGTATGGTTCATCCCAAAAGTAACTCTTGGAGTCATGTAAGAATTTCCTCCTTGAGTAGGTCGTCAAACATTGCAGGATTATGCTGCTTACTAAGTAGTTCACTATATCTATGTATCAAGTGGCTCAGAGGAGTTCGTCGCAAATAATTGCTCGCCTGTGAAGGAATCATCAATGGGTAAACTGTCGTCCCCGTGCTTTTGGATTAACCGCGAAAGGTGGTCTGCCACTACATTCTCCGCTCATTTCTTGTCCTTGATCTCTATATCAAATTCTTGGAGGAGGAGGATCCACCGTATCAAGCGCGGTTTTGCATCCTTCTTGCTTAATAGGTATTTCAGTGCTGCGTGGTCCGTGTGGATAATTACTTTAGACCACAAGAAGTACGATATGAACTTCTCGATAGAATAAACCATGGATAGCAGCTCCTTCTCCGTAGTGGTGTACTTCTTTTGAGCATCATCCAGAGTCTTACTAGCGTAATATATCGCATGAAGCTTTCCTTCTTTTCTTTGGCCAAGAACGACTCCCACTGCTTGGTCACTAGCATCGCACATCAGCTCAAATGGTAGATTCCAATCTGGCGGCTGTATGATTGGGGCTGAGATGAGAGCTTCCTTTAACCTATTAAAAGCTAGCAAGCAGGTGTCAGTAAACACAAAAGGAGCGTCCTTGGCGAGGAGCTCCTTGATAGGGCGAGCAATGTTAGAGAAATCCTTTATGAAGCGGTGGTAAAAACCCACATGCCCTAGGAAACCACGGATACCCTTAAGGTTAGTGGGAGGCGGTAGACTCTTGATGACTTCGACCTTGGTTTTATCAACCTCGATTCCCTTAGAAGTGATGACATGGCCAAGCACAACCCCTTCTATCACCATGAAATGGCACTTCTCCCAGTTTAGGGTCAGGTTATTGTCATGACATCGTTCTAAAACTTTGGACAAATTGGCTATACAATCATCGAACTCGGTGCCATAAACGGAGAAATCGTCCATGAAGACTTCCATTATGTTCTAGATGAAATCCGAGAAAATAGACGTCATGGATGTTTGAAATGTAGCAGGTGCATTACATAGCCCAAACAGCATTATTCGGTTGCCATATGGACATGTGAACGTTGTCTTTTCTTGGTCTTCCTGATGCAATGGGATTTGGAAGAACCCGGAGTACCCATCTTGGTAACAAAAGTATCTGTGTTTGGCTAGACGCTCAAGCATTTGGTCAATAAAGGGTAGATGATAATGGTCCTTTCTGGTGGCTTTATTGAGTTTCCTATAGTCAATTCACGTACGCTAACCAGTGACAGTTCTAGTGGATATTAATTCATCTTTATCGTTTCTAACAACGGTCATGCCCCCTTTTTTGGGGACTACCTACACCGGGCTAACCCATTTACTGTCAGAAATGGGATAGATAATGTCAGCATCTAGCAGCCTCAAAACCTTCTTCTTCACTACCTCCTTCATGTTGGGATTTAATCGCCTTTGAGGCTCAATAGAAGTGGCTTCCTTATCCTCAAGGTGGATCCTATGGGTGCATATGGTTTCACTGATGCCCTTTAGGTCAGCAATGTTATACCCTATTACCTTTCTATGGGATCTAAGGATTTTTAGGAGGCTTTCTAATTGCGGCTCGGTGAGGGCTGCATTGACGATGACGGGGTATGTGAATTCTCACCCAAAAAAGCATATTCCAAATTAGCAGGAAGAGGTTTTAGTTCTACCTGAGGGGGCGCTGCACCCCCATCATCGCTTACCTGTAAGAAGTATGCATCCTCAATTGTCGGTCCAGAAGCTGGAAACTCTTCGTTGGCAGAATTATAGGATAAGCAGGGAGACGATGGTACGTCGTGCCAGACGTATGCAGAATCCGTTTCCATAGCGCACCTGTCGACAGAGGTAAAGTACTCAAGTACACATTCGTTATCAAGCATAGAGTTAGGAGAACTTTCATGGTCAATGTTGTTCTGGAATGGTTCGGAATCCATGTATCCCTCGCAGATGTGCTCTTCACATGTTACAGTCTTTGGGATGCTATCATTGTAGAAGCATAGGGTGTCTCCCTCGTATCGCACGTAGACTCTGTCAGCGATGGGGACGCCATCCAAGGTATCTGAATTGTGGAAGGCGTTCGCGATAACGACTGAGAGTTCTTGTGTAACCGGGTCGTCTGTTGGGAACTCCACTGGGCCATGGGCTCATACATTAGCTAGTACACTTTCCATTATACTCAATAGCTGGGAATAGTTCAATGGCTCCAATTAACGAGTATCTCTCCAGTTTGCGTTAACAGGTGGGGCTCAATAGTCTGGAGGAACATCACGTCCCCTTCGAAGCTTATATGAATGTCGCCCTCAATGGTACCTGCATCAGAAACCTTGTTCATTATATGATCCATGACCATTTACTGATTTACATTACCTGCCACATATGTTCCTGATCCGATAAACCGAACTGCATCAATCAATTCTCTAGCCATGCATTCGATCATGGCTTCATTCATGCACGAGACCTGGAGACTATGTAGATGATACAGAGAAAAGCTAATCTCATCCAAGTCACTGTCAGATTCACTGGTCCATTGTACTTGCATCACCATCTCCATCATGTCTGATTTCTAAAGTATGATCACTAACTGGAGGGAGATGTTAGTAGCGAGGTAGAAACAAAAGAGAATAAAAAGGGTGAAAAGATAAGGAATGGTGAGAGTTGCTAGCAAACTCTTCAAAATAAAAATAAACTGAGATACATAGTAACCGTCCCCGGCAACGGTGCCACAAACTTGATGCGTCCGAAATGTAACTCTAGAGCGACCTAGTTATGGCACAAATTATGCAGAGATAAATCCCCGGCAACGGCACCAAAAACTTGACGCACCCCGAACTTACACTTAAATTCCTCCTAGCGGTGTCACGGCCGCTATGCGTAGTATGGTTCTTAGGTGTCAGCTCTGGGCTCTATCCGCAAGCGGACGGTGTCAAATTATAGTATATAAGATTGTCGAATCCCACAGAGACAGTGACGGTGTATTGGAGTCTTAGATTATTTTTAGATCTCAGAGTAAGATAGCAGTCGGTTTAAGAATATTGGTTGTGATGGTATTGTTGGTTTGATAATAAAAGAAGCTAGGGCCTTAGGGATCACCACTAAGACTGCCGGAGGTTGATGTTAGAATGGGATCTTTACGTTGCATTGGATTTAGGGGGTTGATCTCTCAACTCATAGCACTCTCACGGGTTAGAATTTCGAGGTATCTCAGTGGCTCTCATTGACGCAATGGCGGTAGCCGTCAATGAAGCGATATAGTTTGTCGGTGGATCTCCTCAAGGCACGAGCCGGGCATGATCACAAGCCTTGGTTGGATCCACTAATTCCCTATTTAAATCCTAAAGATACTCCTTAAGCTCATCAATTCCACCGACCGTGGGCATGATCTCAGTACGAGTTCTCCTAGGGATTCGGATGGATCGACCGAAATACTCTCCTCATTCCCAATACAACCTAGAGATCCAGGTCTACATCTCTTTCCTGGAGTCTTAGGGCTAACCCATCAACCCTAGGGTAAACTAGTCACACATGGCAATTACGACGAATAAAAATACGATTTTTATCAAAGAAAACAATGTAGCAAATGAATCGAGCGAGAAATAAATATCTTACGTACCGAAAGCAAGAAAGAACGATATCCAATAGGGATCCAAAGAAATTCTGCAGATTCCAAGATGCAAAGAATAATAAAGCGTGATCTTTCTCCAAAAATAATTCAATTCTCAAAACCTAGATCTAGATCTCCAATAGTTTTTGATTTCCTCTCCTCTCTCTAAACTCAGTTCTCAAAACATAATAACCAAAAACTCTCTCTCTTTGTCTCCAAAATAGACTCATGTAGCCTCGTCTGGGCCCACAAAATTAACTTCAAAATTTGGAGTCTGCGCCCGCTTGTTGTTGACGGAGTCGGTGACTCGATCGAGTAGCGCTTGCTCGGTCGAGCAGGCGCATTAACTGCTATTTGCTACTCTTTGCTCGGGTGAAGGGGTCTGGGCTACTCGGTCGAGTAGCCCGCTTGCTCTGTCAAGTCTGTCAGTGGAACAGGCTCCTTCAAAAAGTGTCGCTCTGCCTACTCGGCCCGAGTAGGCCTTGCTCGGTCGAGTAGGTTGCTGGCTCGGTCGAGTAGGTCCTACTCAATCGACCAGGATGTTGGTGAGATGGAGCTCGAAAGTATGTCGCCTCGGGTCGAGTCGCCACTCTGTTCGGTCGAGTCGGATGCGCGTTCTGCTGCTTTGTGTGTCAACTCGACCGAGTAGCCTACCCTGCTCAATCGAGTCGACTGGGAAAAATCCAGAACAGCTCTTTACTCTTAGCAGTTCTCCACTCCTCCCATAGGCTTCCGAACCTCGGAAAACTCCTATAGAGACTTGCCAACGGATTCATGGGCAAGCTGGATGTGTCTATATCCAAAAGTGGTTCTGAATCGCTCCAAAATCCCTGAAAATCCACAAAACTCTAAGAAATTCGAATATGGCATTAGAATTGCAGTATCGTAAGAAAATACGGGATTTGGATGCGAATATGACATGAAATGCAATGGAATGATGCTATGAAAAGATAGAAGATATGGACACATCAGTATTCTCCTACGTGTTTGAATGTTAGTGTACATATATGCATGACCCCTCCTTGGAGGTCAATCCTTGGTGGGTTTCTTTCCAAATGAGGGTAATGTTGCAATAGAGATTTTCTTGGTAGAGGAACTACTCAAGGGGTTTTGAGCTCCACTTGTGGATGAACCTGAGGATGGCCTCACAAATTCTATAGTTGCTCCATTATAGGATGTGTGATAGTTGGTTGCATTTTCTTTTGAATAACCAAGTCCACCGCGATGATTTGCGGGAAGTTGGTTTTCAAGTAAAGTATTCAACTTGTCCTTGGCTTTGTTGGATCTATCAATGTTGGCGGACATGAGCACTTATCACTTTGTGAGTGAAGATATATTAGTATCCAAGGTGGATACATATGAGGTGAGCTTGTGGACTTGGGATTTGAAAGCTAAATTCCCATTTCCCAAAAGTGTGCTTTGAGATCGAAGTGTTTCAATCTCAACATCATCACACTCTACGATTTGGACTACGTCCAATTGAGATTTGAGGGAAATAACCTCATTTCTCAAGGAATCGTTTTGAAAAAGCAAATTGGTTTTCTCCTTGACAAGTGTGTTATGTGTGGTGTTAACCTGCATAGTGATAGACTTGGATAAAGTAGCAATACTAGCAAGTTTGTCCTTAGCAAGCATATATGATTTGAATAACTTTTGATATTTATCAAACAGTAGTTCATTTGCTAATCTAAGGTAATCCATGGTTATCTCATCCGTGTCACTATCACTCTCACTTGATGAGTCCCTTCGAGAGTCTCCTCGTGCCATAAAGCTGTTGAGAGATGTATGCTCTCGACGCAATTTATCTATGTAAAACATCTTGTTCATGAATGAAAGTATGCTTTCTGGTATCAATTGTCTAAGTATATCTGTTATGATGCTTTCATTGAATTACTTAGATAATTTCCTTAGGCTCAAAGTAAGGTCATACACGTATCTAGGTAGAGATATCTATTATAAGAAGTGCCTGACCGATAGGACCTTGATTCTTAAAGCATTCATGGTCATAGATGTGTCCAGAATAGGATATCGGCACATCGGACAGACCATTGTGTCTTTTCTTGATGATCTCATAATCATTCCACCTACCAAAGTCGGAGACGAGACACATGTGCTCATTGGAGTATGAGTCCACTGAACGACCCAATAAAGAGTTATCAAATGGTTAACATTAACTAAACTGTCATTGATAACTCTCTAGTGATGATAGGCAAGTAGGTCCTTAAGATTTGAAGTCATTGTATGAACCTGTGTGTGAACGGTGTCACTTAGATCTATAATCTAGCCTTGAGTTCTTCACTCGCTGAAAGGTCTTAGGTTAAGTGACACTTGAAGCATACAAGGTAAGTAGTGATCAATATAGGATTCGTCTCTTCCGTTCATGGGAAGTTAGGGTCACAGGCTCAGTACGGTTCTTGGTAAAAACCTTGGCCAAGGTATGTTGTAGGAAGTACATGTATATACCAAAGACCGAATGATGCTGACCAGTGCTAGCTAGTATGGTTGACAGTTTACCATACCATAAGCTATGCAGTGACACAGTTAAGACTAATGGACTAAAACTGCAGTATTCATCACGAACACAATCAGAGTGATCCCAACGACATTTTAGTCAATCGGTCAATCACGTAATTATGATGTCGAAACATGGACGAAACCTGCTACTCGTGGTCACTGTCGTCTAGGGGTTTTGAGTCCCAACATGTAGTAGGGTCAGGCTGCAGGGTCTCACACCGAGTAGGATTTACGTCTTAGTAATAGGAAGAATTTAAGAGGAGTGCACTCAGGTGCACGGGAATAATAATGTGTGAACTTTACATATGATGTAAAAATAATACATGGTATTTTGTTGACTTTATGCATAGGATCAAAGGGGACTTTCTGAGAAAAAAAGGAAGAAACCGCGCTCAAATCAGAGCTCAAACGAGCCTAGAAACGTAAAAACAACAAAAATGTGCTAGCGGGTCAGACCCGCGCCTGGCGGGTCAGACCAGCCAGGTTATAACGGGTTATACTCGTAGAGCGGGCTAAGCCCGCTCCAGCAGGCACCCGCCCACCCGCCCAGGCTGGCGGGTCTGGCCCGCCAGAGCGGGCCAGACCCACTCCAGCTTGCCCCCACCTGCCCGCCCAGGTGGGCGGGTCTAGGCATGCCAGAACGGGCACCCAACCCACCCAGGTGAGCAGGCTGCCCTGTTGGTCACGCCCAGACCTGCGGGTGGGCCCGATCAGCTGAAACCCTAATTTCTAAAGTAACGGCTGCGAAAATCTGAAAATTGTGATTTTTGCTCAACTTTGAGTTATCGCTTGAGGGGCAAAACAAAGTCAGATTGGAGCACCATTTGTTTCTATGCGTTCACCGTTCAGAGCTCTTCGATTTGATAGGTTTTATCACTTGCGAAGATCAACGGTGAGGGAGAGAAAATTAGTGGAAGTTTAGCCTTAATGTAAGGCAAACTTACTTAATTTTTCCACTAAAATTAATTAGTCTCACATTACTCGTGAGTCGAGGAGGGGGTCCGGCTTCCTATATTATATAAGGGCTGACCCCCCTGGAAAATCTGAACCAAGTATCCGATTCGAGAAGCTCTAAAAATTTTTGAGCACGCTCGATCTAAGACTTAAATTATTCACTCCTAAAATTCTTTCGATCCTCCGTTCGAGTCCTAGTAAGATGGAGAGGAGGTTTGGATCTGATCCAAAGTCTTTGAAGTGGATCGTACTCAAGTGAAACTTTCTTCCGCGAATGATTGGCTTGGATGCGTGGTGTTGGCTCACTTCGGGTGGTCCAGTCTTGGAGGCGTGGATGCGGCTTACTTCGGGGAGCGAAAGAAAGTTGTTGAAAACGGTGCTTCGTATTCTGCGGAAACGAAGTTCCGGGTATGTCATTTTATGCTTTCGTATATTGTTGCAGTAGTTTAGATCTATCTTTGGGATTGGTTAGACCCACTCCAAGATAGTAGATTTTCCAGGCTAGTGTTTATTAAATCAGTAGGGCTATTATTAAATAGTTTAATGGTTTATTCTGCTGCATGTTTTCTGCTTCTATGGTCCGTCCGACAAAGGACGTGCATAGATTTTATGCCCTGAGGGTCCGTCAAAATGCCAACATTGGTATCAGAGCCATATGTACCATAATCTAATTCTGCAAATGATATAATATGCATATAATGTTCATTAGAAACATGTAATAATTATGAGATGATTATTGGAAAAATTGCAGGTACTTAATTTTATGTGATAATCTTAAGTTGATAGGTTTAATGGTTATATCAATTCTTGTTCCTTATTTGATAACACAAGAAAACCTTTTCAGGATAACCATTAAAAACTGTCTAAAAATTATTAGATAATTTTAGATTGTTGCACTATGATTTAAACTTGTTTAAATGCCTAATACATGATTAGGATAACACCCTAAAAATTCATTCCTTATAGTTGATAATGGCTTAATAAAAGTTATTACACAATCCTACTAATTTCGAATTTTAGGATTCAACTAGTTGATAGGATTAACTATTTTTAATGAAGCCATTTTTAGTCGATGTTAACACATATAAATAATTCAAATCCTTAAAGGTTCATGATCTGGTCTAGCATTTTTTAACTAGTGTTGTGGATCACCCTAGCTCGACTGGAGATAGTGATCCTGGCCTAGCCAAATCCCTAAACGTGTTTCATTGAACCAAGGATGCGAATTGTTATTATGTGAAACCATCGATTACATTTAGTCTAATACGTTAAAAATCTTCTTCAAGATTAATCGTAGCTGTCACGCCCCGCTTCCCAAAACGACGGAGAAGAAGCGTGACTAAGGCCCGCTTAGGCCAGAGCTAAGAAGCGCTGACCCAATAAGCGTCTGTAGGGGTACCATTTTAAAATTTTTCAGGTTCTTGCATTAATAAAGTTCGAAACAACAGAAGTACAGAAAGGAAGTTGCATTCATTAAATTAGAGATATAATATCCAACAAGTACAAAGTCTAAAAAGAAGCCTAAGCGTGGCAACAAACTATCTAAAAGCAAACTAAAAGTAGTAACCTCTGAAAGTGACGACTAAAAATACCTCAAGGTCTGGTCCTCGTCGGGCACGCACTCTGGGTCGACGTCCTCGGCTCCACGTACTCCAGTAGTCTGCTTCGTCCACGAACTCTGGCTGAACACCTGACGTACAACACCCAAGAGAAAGGAACTGTACGTCAGGTAAAGTCTACAAGAAGGGTTAGACTTTACTGCAAGTGCACCGAACTTTAAACAACGGTTTACTGGTTGATTAGCATGCCGAGGTTCTTTTACACAACAGTTTACTGGTTGGTTAGCATGCTGAGGTTCTAACAGAGTAACACGTAACGGCCAAAAGTGCAAGTGGATACACTTGCCTGCGATGGCGAGTGTGTCGTCCGTCCGGGGCGTCTGGTCCAAGCATCACGTCCGCGGCCGTCCGTCTGAAACAGGTCATTACGACAGTATGAGGTCACGTTTTCAGTAAATCCTATTTAGGTTCATTTCTAGATTGTCGGGACTACCCTAATTGTCAAAGTCACAATTTTGATGTTTTTGTCAGCCTAAATCGACCACTAACCTATGTGCACAGAAAATTTGTCCGATGGTCGATTTCTACGGTGAGCAGCGTTTTACTTGTGCGGAAAAGTAAATTTAATTATTGTTGTCCAGTTTTAGTTAAGGTTCAGTTTGCTACAGTGTGGGTTTCGCTACGAGTTAGGGGGACTAACCTTTACGACGTTTGAACGTAGATCGGACGTCGGGTTTGAACGACGATGGATCTGCATTAATATATATCATTATTCAGGCGATCCGTATTTAACTCATCAAGCTTAAAAAAAACAGTAACCCATCAGAATGCCCTTAAATCTAACTTATTATCAATACCGTTCATATGTATACATATACGCTTATCATATCCTAACTAACAAATGCGAACTAGCATAAACGGCCAAGTCTCCCATACACATAACCTTGGTATGAAAACTAGTATTAATAATAGGTGAAAAGAAGTGTAGAAATGTAACCTAAACACATATATTTAAATATATCTTACCTACTGTGAAATATTTTACCTGATGTATATTACTACTAACCTAATATTTTAATACATACGGACCTTATACTTACTCTTTTATAACCTACTTCTAACATTAAAAACAATGTGGGGGGTACTGTGAGTATAGTATAGGCAATCTAACTTACAGGTTATGAGCAAATAGATCTAAATCTTTAACATGCAGTTCCCTTAGTAACAATGTATAAACAACTAAGTATGCACACTTACATGCACGTGCAAGCTGAAAGCGGCCTACCACAAGGCGAGGGTCGTGCGGATTGCGGGCTTGGAGAGACGACGTCGGGGCTTGGTGGTGGGTGGTTGCGAGGCAAGTGGTCGAAGAGGAAGACGTCACTGTTCGGAGGGGGCACGGCTCCGAACTGAGGGTTAGAGGTCGGATGTAGGCGTTGGCGACGAATGGAGATGGGGTCGCCAGAGGGGCCGTTGTCGCGTGGAGGTGAAGCAAGGTGAGGGTTGCCGGTAGATCTAGGTGTAGGCGCCGGTAGTCGAATCGAGGCGCGCGCGGGGCATTGGCCTGAGGTTGGCCATGAGCTGGTGGTCGACACCCGTGCTCGGCGGTGTGTGTGTGTCGGGGGAGAGGGAGCAGCAAGAGGGGGCTCGGGCGCGGCCTGGCGGTGGAGAGAAGAAGGATGGCCGGAGAGCATGTTTCCGGTCGGATGCTGCCGCCGTCACAGGGTTCGGGTGGCGCGGTTGCCGCAGTGGCGGCGGCGACCGTTGTAGTGGCTGCTACGAGCTGCAGCCGATGACAGCAGCTGCGGGGGCTTATTCCGGCAGGCTGCGGTGCTAAGGACGACGAGGGAAATCGGGGATGAGAGAGGGGGGTCCGGTGATGCCCAGGCGTGGTCGGTGGCGGGGACCGTTGGCGTGAGGGCTGAGCAAGGTTTACGGCGACGCGGGGATGCTGTGGTGCGCATGGGGCGGATGACAGCAGGGTTTGGTCGGTGGTCAGGCCGGGTATCGGAGATGAGGGAGGAAGGAGGACGTCGGGGAAAAAAGAATGGCGACGCTACTGTAAAGAGTTTGCGTGAAGGAGCAAGTATTGCGGGCGGCGGCTGCGTACGTTGCTCTGTGAAACAAAAAACAAAGCCCCTAGGTTTTCAATAGAATAGGTTAGGAGAGGGCTTAGTACTTTGGGTAGGGTATAGGGGGATGGGCGGTCACGTGGGGAATGCAGGGAGTTGGGGTATTAGGAAAACTTAACAGTTTAAAACCTTTTCCCCCTTTTTTTGTTTGAAAATGCAATGGGCCATACGCACAAACTCTGAATTAAAGGCACATGAAAAGAAAACCACCCTGGCTCACGAATGTACAGACTTCAATTGAAATAATTAAATAATATTAAATGAATTTGAAATGAAATAAGCAAGTTGGTCGGTTGATGTCCAAAAATTATAAGAAAAATACTGGGGTGATCGCGCCTCCGAGAGGATCGTGAATACGGGGTCCAGTCACGCGTCTGAGCTACGGAGAACAATAATAAAATTCAAATGCGAAACGACGCACACGAAACAACATCACACATTAAAATACGGACGGTCGGAAGTGACCGTTACATACTACCCACCTTAGAAATGATTCCGCCCTCGGAATCACTTATACAATAATATCTATATACCCTTATACCCGCAACTCTCATATTCCACATAATAATCGCTAATCCTACAACTTCAACTAGCGTTCCACAACAATTCATCATTACCATCTTTTCACTAGATAATGTCACGACTAGAATCGCATCCTAGCACTTGATTATAGATCCACATTTCCGCTCAAATTCCCATCTCCAAATTATCATAAAAGGATAATATTCATCTTCTCATTCCATACCGTTCCACTAAACATCATCGCTCAGTAACATCTTCAAATTTCTCGATCTCTTCGCAATATTAATAAATCTCCAAAATGAGATTCTAGTCAACCACCAATCCAAGACAAAAACTTTGTCTATCCTATAATACCTTCACAAATCAACAATCGCCGTGTCTTCTATATATATTCTTGTCATATCTTCCCATAATTTTATCCATCAAAATAATTTGGACTATAAAGATCACATCTCAACCTACCTACTATAACTAATCCCAAGCAATATTAAGTCCGACTACCTAACCATCCATTTATCTCAACGCGTCGTATCATTCTCAAATCCTTCTCACGTTAACTCGATAACCAAGTCTCGATGCTAATAAAAGCTCTACTCAATCTCATGATCACCCTAAATCATACTATACCGTCCTAGCTACTCTTATCTATCACTCGTCCAAGTTTCAGATCGATTAAGTACTCATCTCCCTATACATAATTTCATCCAATCAGGGTTCTCCATTGGGTCCTTCACACATCGGTATTAAAAATAAGTCTTGGACAGCTCATTCTTTTCATCTAAATGATTCTAATCTCCTATCTTGGTGTGCCAAAATCAATTAATCATCGCTATTACATATCTCACCACACACTATACCTACCCGCACACAAGGTATTATAATAACAATAGCTAGTCCTAATAATATTACAACAATAAACACAACATTTCAAAGAGAGAAAGAAGGGAGAAGCGAAGGAAAACTTAAGGCCAATGAAATATTTTAAAACATTTGAAAAAAAAAACCGTGTGAAGTCGTGATAATGAATGAGGAAGGATAATTGATTTGTGATCTTGTGAGCTAATTTCAAAAACTTTAAAGGTTTGGTTTAAAAGAAAAACAAAGTTTTAATACAGTCACACGCAGTCAAAGATAAGATATTCCATAATCGCGAAAAAACTACGTCTAAGGAAATTGCCTGCTATGACCCCATTCATATATGTATGAATACCGTCGTTCAGACAACTTCATTCATATCATGGTTAACACTGAGTACACATTCAAGACACAAAAGGCAATTATCAGGATCCTAAAGAATACACATTCATACAGATCTATGCACTCTACCTATACTCAACCACCACGACGACATCACCTACCAAAGGACCTACTCCTAAACCAGAGACAACGTAGACAACTACAAGGACTAATGTCTACACAAGCTAAAGAAAACAGAAGCCAGGGGTGTAACGAAATGATTCGGAAGGAACGAGTTCAAATAAGGCGAGATAAGGAGGTAGTTGCTTGGGTGTGACGAAAATATTTCTCAAAATAATAAGATAGATGGAAAGAGAATTATGTGTAAAATATGATATCATATACTTTTATAATTATAAAAATATGCAGGGAAAAGTGAGCAGATCATTATCATTTGGAAAAGAGTTAGATGAAGAAATAAAAGTAGGATGGGGTAGCGATTGTTTTGCAAATGAAAAACAAATAAATAAATAATTAAGTTATACAAAGATTTTCTTTTGAAAAGTGATCACGATGAACATAGAATTGATATTTATAAAAATTTGAAGTTCCCTTTAGTTTAGGAAAATATTTTAAAAGTATGTAAGGTAAGTGATTTAGAAATAAATTTTGTAGTCTAGAAAAATATATATATTGACCTATCAAAATGATAACAAGGTTTTAAAACTAAATATGTACCGGTTAGAAATAATTACTAGATAATAACTTGAAAATCTATAACTAAAGAAGTTTTATAATCCAAGAAGGAATTTTAACTGAAAAGCAAGAAATTTTAAATTTATATAAAAAAGTTTTCAAAGAATTTAAACCGAGCGAAGAATTTAATAATGAATTTCAAAAAAACACTTCCAAGGAAAGGAGGATTCGCAATGGATGGATTTGAAGAATTATCGATAAGTGTCATGAAGCGATCACGTGAGTCGAGGGCAAGACTGTGATTGTAAGACGGTAATTAAAGATTTTTTTTTGATGAGAAATTTTGAAATTCAAAGAATGCATTCGAGTTAACCGAAAGGTCGGAGTCTAAGTTCATCAAGGAATTGAAACTGGGGAAGGAATTCAGAAAAATATAATATTGAAAAATTCTTTAGAAACTTCGGGAGGCTGAATGGAAAAGATGAACCATGAAAAGCCACGGTGGAATCCTACGGTCAATGACACAGAAGGGTAATGATCTGAAAGATGCTAGCAATCAGGGATTCTATTCATCGGGTCGTTCAACGATCAGGATAACTTAGCTCTAAGACTTCCTAATGAGCTAAACTACAATCAGGATCTAAGGGAAAAGTTCCTAAGAGAATCAAGGTTACGTTCTGCTGGGCCCGAAGTTGATGGAGCTGGGCGAGCGACTAAACTAAAAGAAGAGCTCTAGGAATCTAATTTGGTCAGAGCTAGGAGGAAGAGGCTACTAAGGTATCCTAAGATGGGTACGGCTAAATCTTAACTAAGGCGTATAACTATCAAACTGAGACGCCTACCTAAGTCTTCCTACCATCTAAGACTGGGAAAACCTAATTTAGACTTGTACATGGATATTAAATGAATGCGGTACTCCTATTGTTCCAAACTTTTGCGAGACCTGCATGGGACACCACTAAAACCTGTCACGCCCCGCTTCCCAAAACGACGGAGGCGAAGCGTGACTAAGGCCCGCTTAGGCCAGAGCTAAGAAGCGCTGACCCAATACGCGTCTGTAGGGGTACCATTTTAAAATTTTTCAGGTTCTTGAATTAATAAAGTTGAAACAACAGAAGTACAGAAAGAAAGTTGCATTCATTAAATTAGAGATATAATATCCAACAAGTACAAATTCTAAAAAGAAGCCTAAGCGTGGCAACAAACTATCTAAAAGCAAACTAAAAGTAGTAACCTCTGAAAGTGATGACTAAAAAGACCTCAAGGTCTGGTCCTCGTCGGGAACGCACTCTGGGTCGACGTCCTCGGCTCCACGTACTCCAGTAGTCTGCTTCGTCCACAAACTCTGGCTGAACACCTGACGTACAACACCCAAGAGAAAGGAACTGTACGCCAGGTAAAGTCTACAAGAAGGGTTAGACTTTACTGCAAGTGCACCGAACTTTAAACAACGGTTTACTGGTTGATTAGCATGCTGAGGTTCTTTTACACAACAGTTTACTGGTTGGTTAGCATGCTGAGGTTCTAACAGAGTAACACGAAAGGAAGTAACGTAGCAGGAAAGTAAAATGGGACAGGTAGTAGTCGTAGCGTGTGCTACCAACTACGGGACTAACCTACAGGTGTCAAGACAAGACGGGACGGGACGGGACAAGACAAGACAGGACAAGTGAGACACGAAAGGGTTCACGCCTTACGGTTCGAGGGGGATTAGACCCTCTTGTCGTGCGCACGCTCAACCCAACCCCAAACCCAGGAACTCAGGACAAGATTTACAGGGATCATTTCCGCTAGGGAAACATCCGAAACGCCCGAAGGCTTTTGTGTAACAGGGATCACTTCCGCTAGGAAAGCATCCGAAACGCCCGAAGGCTTTTTGTGTAACAGGGATCACTTCCGCTAGGAAAGCATCCGAAACACCCGAAGGCTTTTTGTGTAACAGGGATCACTTCCGCTAGGAAAGCATCCGAAACGCCCGAAGGCTTTTTGTGTAACATGGATCACTTCCGCTAGGAAAGCATCCGAAACGCCCGAAGGCTTTTTGTGTAACAGGACACGACATGACAAGTGTAGGGAGTTGTTATTCTAGGGTGTCCACATGCACGCACACACATGATAGTCCTACAATATTCAAAAGTTGTTGTCAGGCTCAGACTTCGTCGTCAAGTCTGAGCCGTCAGGAGTCGTCCCGGACGCTATCATTTCATGTCCGGTTCTATTTGTTCACAGTTAACAATTCTAACCAACTAGGGCCTAGGCACGGCCAAAAGTGAAAGTGGATAAACTTGCCTGCGATAGCGAGTGTGTCGTCCGTCAGGGGCGTCTGGTCCAAGCGTCACGTCCGCGGTCGTCCGTCTGAAACAGGTCATTGCGACGGTATGAGGTCGCGTTTTCAGTAAATCCTATTTAGGTTCATTTCTAGATTGTCGGGACTACCCTAATTGTCAAAGTCACAATTTTGATGTTTTTGTCAGCCTAAATCGACCACTAACCTATGTGCACAGAAAATTTGTCCGATGGTCGATTTCTACGGTGAGCATCGTTTTACTTGTGCGGAAAAGTAAATTTAATTATTGTTGTCCAGTTTTAGTTAAGGTTCAGTTTGCTACAGTGTGGGTTTCGCTACGAGTTAGGGGGACTAACCTTTACGACGTTTGAACGTAGATCGGACGTCGGGTTTGAACGACGATGGATCTGCATTAATATATATCATTATTCAGGCGATCCGTATTTAACTCATCAAGCTTAAAAAAACAGTAACCCATCAGAATGCCCTTAAATCTAACTTATTATCAATACCGTTCATATGTATACATATAAGCTTATCATATCCTAACTAACAAATGCGAACTAGCATAAACGGCCAAGTCTCCCATACACATAACCTTGGTATGAAAACTAGTATTAATAATAGGTGAAAAGAAGTGTAGAAATGTAACCTAAACACATATATTTAAATATATCTTACCTACTTTGAAATATTTTACCTGATGTATATTACTACTAACCTAATATTTTAATACATACGGACCTTATACTTACTCTTTTATAACCTACTTCTAACATTAAAAACAATGTGGGGGGTACTGTGAATATAGTTTAGGTAATCTAACTTACAGGTTATGAGCAAATAGATCTAAATCTTTAACATGCAGTTCCCTTAGTAACAATGTATAAACAACTAAGTATGCACACTTACATGCACGTCCAAGCTGAAAGCGGCCTACCACAAGGCGAGGGTCGTGCGGATTGCGGGCTTGGAGAGACGACGTCGGGGCTTGGTGGTGGGTGGTTGCGAGGCAAGTGGTCGAAGAGGAAGACGTCGCTGTTCGGAGGGGGCACGGCTCCGAACTGAGGGTTAGAGGTCGGATGTAGGCGTTGGCGACGAATGGAGATGGGGTCGCCAGAGGGGCCGTTGTCGCGTGGAGGTGAAGCAAGGTGAGGGTTGCCGGTAGATCTGGGTGTAGGCGTCGGCAGTCAAATCGAGGCGCGCGCGGGGCATTGGCCTGAGGTTGGCCGTGAGCTGGTGGTCGACACCCGTGCTCGGTGGTGTGTGTGCGTCGAGGGAGAGGGAGCAGCAAGAGGGGGATCGGGCGCGGCCTGGCGGTGGAGAGAAGAAGGATGGTCGGAGAGCATGTTTCCGGTCGGATGCTGCCGTCGTCATAGGGTTCGGGTGGCGCGGTTGCCGCAGTGGCGGCGGCGACCGTTGCAGCGGCTGCTGCGAGCTGCAGCCGATGACAGCAGCTGCGGGGGATTATTCCGGCAGGCTGCGGTGCTAAGGACGACGGGGGAAATCGGGGATGAGAGAGGGGGGTCCGGCGATGCCCAGGCGTGGTCGGCGGCGGGGACCGTTGGCGTGAGGGCTAAGCAAGGTTTACGGCGATGCAGGGATGCTGTGGTGCACGTGGGGCGGATGACAGCAGGGTTTGGTCGGCGGTCAGGCCGGGGATTGGAGATGAGGGAGGAAGGAGGACGTCGGGGAAATAGGAATGGCGACGCTACTGTGAAGATTTTGCGTGAAGGAGAAAGTATTGCGGGCGGCGGCTGCGTACGTTGCTCTGTGAAACAAAAAACAAAGCCCCTAGGTTTTCAATAGAATAGGTTAGGAGAGGGCTTAGTACTTTGGGTAGCGTATAGGGGGATGGGCGGTCACGTGGGGAATGCATGGAGTTGGGGTATTAGGAAAGGCGCGTGCTACATACACCGAACGCCGTTCGGTGTATGCACGGAAATTTACGGGGACGAGATGTGACGGAACACATTTGTCGCTCGCGTGAAACGAAATGGACATGGTGTAATTCACGTGAAGCGAAACGACGTACGTAAAACTCTGTCCTGATCTCTCTCCTTTCCTTTTAATTTCTCTCTCTCTCCTTTCTTTTATAATTCTCTCTCTCTCTTCTCAATTCATCTTCGTTCCCAGCCATTTCTCCTCCGTTTTCTTTGTTCCAACAACACGCCGTCAACCTGTCAATCCGTCCCTAGCTGCGAGGTCGACGATGGGTCTCCGCTGCGGCAGCACCAACACCTGATGTCTCCGAAGGTGGCAGGGAGATGTTGCGTCGGCGCCTCCGATGTCTCCGGAGGCGTCTGCCGTGCTGGCTTCGCTGAGGAATGAAGCTTGGGTGGCTCTACGTAATGGGTTTGGTTGATAGTCCAGTATCGAGCTGGGATCAGTTGGGCTTATGATATACAGTACCGCGTTCCAATGCTTTTCAGAATGCTTACTTCAGTCTAGCTTTAACTCCACGGCGATGAAGTGGGTGGACTCTACTTTGAGTGGCCTCTACCCATGTATCACAGGGGTTCTTGTTCCCCATTAATTCCCTTCTAGCATTCTGACTTCTGAGTACAAAACGGTCTCTATATCTTTGTGTTTCCTCTTCATTGGCAGCTAGATATTGATGCAGTGTTAACGGGCGGCTGGTTACTGGAGTGGTGTTACATTCTAATTGGAAATATACTCAAGTTGTGTCTGAAAATATGTATCAATCAACCTTCCTCAAAAAACATAAGCACTGATAATTGCTGCCATTAAGTGTTCGGTCTATATAACTATATAAAACTTTAATATTGAGATAAAATAAACTACATCCTAGTTTAGATAAATAAGCAGATCACAATGCCAACAACCTATTTTAGCAATGTATTTACTGAAAGAACAATGTAAGGTGATTTCAGTGATTTTCAGAGTACAATTACTTGAGGCAATCCAGCCTTGGATTAGAAAATGTAGATTAAGGAATCAACGAATTTGTTTGTGCAACGGATCAAGCAACATCACAAGATTCGACACGCTCTTCTCCGTCTTCTTGACCTCCCTGCAGTTCTTCGGGAAGCTCATCAGACTGGCCATCGCCTGCGCCGCAGCCTCCCTTGCACCGTTGGACTTCGCTTCCAGCAACCGAACCAGCAGAGGCACACGGCCGTGCTCCCCAAACATCGAGCAAGCAATCTTACATATTGCAGAGGCGCCATGGCCTGCAATGCGCCGATTCGTCATTGAGCACATGAGCCATACGAGGAAGCAAGCCTGGCGAAAGAATGATGTCCACCGGCACCAAACCAACCAGATTCCTCAAAGCCACGACCGCCGGTTCTTGAGGCAACGGCCCGTCGAGGTAAGCCAGCAGGCTCATGATCCCTCCCTCTGATGCCACGCGCCTCCGAAGGCTCTCATTGCTGCAAGTCAGATTCTGCAAGCACTCCGCAGTGTACTCTTTGGAGCCCAACCCAATCCCGCAATCCAGCAGGTTGATCATGACCTTGATGATTTCTTCCTCCGATAAAGTCTGCCTCGCGTCAGGCACGGCCGACAGATTCTTCAGCATCCCAGCGGCGACCGACCGGACGCGAGATAGAGCCGCCCGCCTGGCAGACCTTATAGCTGAAAAGCATTGGGCATAAGAAGAACGCAGAACTGTATATCATAAGCCCAGCTCGAGACGGCGACATCTACCAGCTACCTTCGGAGACATCAGGTGCTGGTGCTGCCGCAGCGGAGACCCGTCGTCGACCTCGCAGCTAGGAACGGATCGACAGGTTGACGGTGTGTAGCTGGAACAAAGAAAACGGAGTAGAAATGGGTGGGAACGAAGATGAATTGAGAAGAGAGAGAAAGAATTGTAAAAGAAAGGAGAGAGAAAGAAATTAAAAGGAAAGGAGAGAGAAGACAGTTTTACGTACGTCCGGTTCATGTAAATTACACCATTACCATCTCGTTTCACGTGAGCGACAAATGTGTTCTGTCACGTCCCGTCCCCGTAAATTTACGTGCATACACCGAATGGCGTTCGGTGTATGTAGCACGCGCCTTAGGAAAACTTAACAGTTCAAAACCTTTTCCCCCTTTTTTTGTTTGAAAATGCAATGGGCCATACGCACAAACTCTGAATTAAAGGCACATGAAAAGAAAACCACCCTGGCTCACGAATGTACAGACTTCAATTGAAATAATTAAATAATATTAAATGAATTTGAAATGAAATAAGCAAGTTGGTCGGTTGATGTCCAAAAATTATAAGAAAAATACTGGGGTGATCGCGCCTCCGAGAGGATCGTGAATACGGGGTCCAGTCACGCGTCTGAGCTACGGAGAATAATAATAAAATTCAAATGCGAAACGACGCACACGAAACAACATCACACATTAAAATACGGACGGTCGGAAGTGACCGTTACAGTAGCCCTCCTTGTTTTGGAGTTTGGCAACTATAGGTTCCGTGTTATAGTTGTTAAGAACACTCAAGCTATGACATGACAACTTCATGGAAACCGACTTCTAATTACATATGATGTAGTCTAGACTTAAACCAAACCGTCGTGTCGTGAATACACCGAGCGTCGACGTAAGTTAAGCTAGACATGAAAGCAAGGGTCTAACTAGACTATTCATTTTGATTTGGATGAGCACACTCATGATCACCAATGACTAGGGGTAAAAATCTATAGGGAGTTATATATGATATGATTAATGAAGAGTTCATCTACCGACAACAGAGTCAAACAACTTTTTGAGCACACTCAAGGTTGGGAGACTTAGGGTAGTTGGATCCATATCCCACTAAGTTTAATTAATGTTATGGTTTAATATGTTCATTAAAATAGTGGGAGAATATAATTGGATAGAAACCAATCTAATTATATTTAAAAATTATGAACGCATGCTAATTTTAGGAGTTATATTCTTTGCAGCATGACGGGTGGAATTAAATATATCCTAGATAAGAATATATCAACTGGTAAGACAAATAATGACTGGCTAAGTGAAACAAAAGCAGTACTGGAGCAAAAGAAGGAAGGGCATACTGATGCCTCAACTTCCATAATAGTTATACAAAGTGTAGTTCTTTCCGTGACTTCTAACGCATGGATATTAGATACCGGTGCAGGCTATCACATCTATAATAAGTTACATGGATGAGAATTAATAGAAAGCTAAAAAAGAATGAGGTCATTCTTCAGGTCGACAAAGCAGCAGTGTTGCTACTATGGCCGTGGGAGATGTTCAACACATATTGGCAAATGGTACTAACTTGCTTCTGAAGAAATGTTACTATATCCCAAATTTCCTATGCAATATTATCTCTGTCTCAGCTTTGGCCAGAGAGGGTTATATTTTTACTATCAACGAAAACGTTATGAACATTTTCTTTGATAGTAAATTGCTAGGATTTAGGACCCTAAACAATGGTGTGTACACTTTGAGTAATGAAGTTGTATTAAATGTTGATACACGAAAATGCAAGCAATCATGTTATAATGAAACCTATCTTTGGCACTGTAGACTAGGTCGTATCAGAGAGAAGAGACTTAGCAAGTTACATAAAGAGAGGTCCTTGGGCCTCTTGAATTATGACTCATACGACACTTGCAAGTCTTGCCTCAAAGGTAAGATGGCCAAAACTCCCTTTACAGGTCATGGGGAGAGAGTTGGTGAACTCTTAGGTCTCGTACATTCGGAAGTATGTAGACATATGTCTACATTAGCCAAAGGAGGATATTCATATTTCGTTACGTTTATTGATGATCACTCTAGGTTTGGACACTTATTCTTGATGAAACAGAAGTCCAAAACTTTTGAGCGATTCAAAGTGTACAGTAACAAAGTTGAAAAACAAATTGACAAAAGTATTAAAATTAATCAATCTGATCGAGGAGGAGAACACTTGAGCCATGAATTCCTTAAAAGAGGATGGGATTCTTTCTCAGATCACTCCTCCTTATACACCTCAGCATAATGGTGTTTCGGAGAGAAGGAATTGCATTTTGTTAGACATGGTGCGATTCATGATAAGTGAAGCTGAGTTACCAACCTCCCTCTGGGGCTATGCCCTAGAAACTGCTGTGTACATTCTCAACAAGGTTCCGTCGAAATCTCTGCCGACGACACCATATCAAATATGGAGTGGCAAGAAACCCAACATTAAACATTTAAGGGTGCGGGGTTGTCTTGCATATGTCAAGGCATAATCCAGACAAACTGGAAGATAGATCTGTTTTGTGTAAATTCATTGGGTACCAGAGACATTCGTTAGGGTACACTTTTTACCATCCGGAGCAACAAAAGGTTGTTGTCTCCAAACATGCCATCTTTTTAGAAAAGGAGTTTCTTATGAAGGAAGCTGTTGACAAGGTGGTAGATCTGGACGAATGTTCAGAAGGAGAATTAACAAAGAACATGTGTCGAAACCAGTGGGAGAATCAAAACCTGATATTTCCCAACCAGTCGTTAGGAGGTCTAATAGGATTCTTCGAGTCCCTGATAGGTACTACGGTTTTCTCGTAGACGAAAGGGGTCGAGGATGGCATCATTATAGATGATGATCCTGTTAGCTTCCAAGATGCCATTCAGAGTAGTGACTCTGATAAAAGGCAGGATGCAATAATATCCGAGATTGAATCCATGCACGTTAACAATGAATGGACCTTAGAAGACGTGCCCAAGGAAAGTGTTTCCATTTGCTGCAAATGGATCTTCAAGAAGAAGATTGCTGCAGATGGAAAAATAGAAACATACAAGGTCAAGCTGGTTGCGAAAGGTTATCGTCAGATTCTAGAGATAGATTATGACGAGACCCTCTCACCAGTCTACATGCACAAGTCTATTCGGATCGTACTCGCTGTTGCTGCCTATTATGACTATGAGATCTGGCAAATGGATGTAAAGACTGTGTTTCTAAGTGGTGATTTAGAAGAGCAGATTTACATGACTCAGCCAGAAGGTTTTGAAGTCAGTGAGAGTAAAGAAAAAGCGTGTATACCGCATAGGTCCATTTATGGACTCAAGCAGCCAACCAAAAGTTGGAACATCCGTTTTGACGAGACAGTCCAAGAGCTTGGTTTTGTCAGAAATGAAGATGATCCATGCATATATAAAAAACCAGTGAAAATTCTTTAGTCATCCTCGTATTGTATGTGGATGATATACTTTTAATAGGCAACAACATAGAGATGTTGAAGTCTGTTAAGGAATGGCTTCAATTAACTTCTCTATGAAAGACTTGGGAGAAGCATCCTATATATTAGGTGTAAAGATCTATAGAGATAAATCTAAAAGGATGTTTGGTCTCTCCCAAGCCAGGTACATTGACACCATGCTAAAGCAGTTTAGTATGGAAAACAGTAAGGGTGGTTTTATAACAGCTAATCATGGAATAAACCTTTCCAAGAAGATATCTCCAAAAACTGACTTGGAAAAGGAATGCAATGATAGGATCCCATATGCTTTTGCAGTAGTATCTATCATGTATTCCATGATCTGTACTAAACTTGATGTCGCTTTTGCGTTGGGTGCAGTAAGTCGATACCAGTCTTACCCTGGAGAAGAACATATGAAAGCCGTAAAGACAATTCTTAAGTACTTGCGAAGGACTAGAGATTTGGTCATGATTTATGGAAGTGAAGAACTCAACGTTGAAGGCTTCACAGATTCCAACTTTCAGAGTGATATAGATGATATCAAATCTATCTCTACATATGTTTTTATTCTCAACAGAGGAGCAGTCAGTTGGAGGAGTTCCAAGCAAGATACTGTTGCAGGCCAACGATGCGGCAAAGGAAGCTGTCTGGATGAGAAAGTTCATAAACCAGCTAGAGATAGTGCATGCGATTAAGGATCCAATACCATTGTATTGCGACAATAATGCAACCATCAGTCTAGTTCAAGAACCGAGATTCCACAAATGAACCAGGCACATTCTTCGGAAATATCACCTGATAAGGGATACTGAAAAGAAGAAATACATAGAACTCCTGAGAGTCTGTACGGAAGACAACTTAGCAGATCCATTCACAAAGGCTCTGACACATGATCGTCTGGAGAGACAAGTGTGTAAATGTGATATGAGATACCGAGATAAATGGGCCTGAGTGCAAGTGGAAGATGATGAGAGATGTATACCCTTAAGGCAATTTATCTATATAAAACATCTTGTTCATGAATGAAAGGATGCTTTCTAGTATCAATTGTCTAAGTATTTCTGTTATGATGTTTTCAATGAATTACTTAGATAATTTCCTTAGGCTCAAAGTAAGGTCATACATGTATCTAGGTAGAGATATCGATTATGAGAAGTGTCTGACTGATAGGACCTTGAATCTTAAAGCATTCATGGTCATAGATGCGTTGTAACGACCGCTTTCCGATTGTATCTTCTTCGTGCACGTGCTGTTGACCGTGCACGTATTTGTTTTAGACCTTGGTTGTGTTTGAACACTTTGGTGTGATATGTCGTTGTTACGACTGGTTTTTATCTATATTATATATATGTGTGCGTTGGTCGTTCTCTCCTTTGTATGCTTCTTTCTGTTCTTGTCGTTGGGCGTTTTCGCTCAGTTCCTTATAGCCTTCTTAGTTCCTATCCTTAGATTGATGAGCTTGGAGTAAGTCATTCATGACGAGCTGCATAGCGCCCATATCTTAGAGCTAGGACGATCTTAGAAGCCATAGGAATCTTCCTGGAGCTTCGCGCTTCGATTCGAGACTTTTCGTGTACTTTAGTTGGTTCAAGAAGGAGAACCAACCGACTAGATTCTAATCTAGTCGGTCAGGAACTCTTCTGGAACCGACTAGTTCATTAAAACAATTATTCAAAAGTTACTGTTTACTCTTAGTCGGTCTAAGAATAACCACCGACCGACTAGATGTGAAATTAGTCGGTCAGAACTTGCTCTCAGACCGACTAGTTACCTTGATTAATTTCACCTAAGTTACTGTTTGTCGTTAATCGGTCAATGAACACTCACCGACCGACTAGGTTGAAAACTAGTCGGTCGACGGGCCTTCACAGACCGACTAATTCATTTCCCAGATTTATACCTTCTTTCGCTGCTTGATCTTAGTCGGTCACAGTTGGTCGACCGACCGACTAGTTCTTAAACTAGTCGGTTAACAACTCTTCTTTGACCGACTAATCGACCCCGAAACCCTAGGGTTCGCACAGCCGCCGCAAGTTTTCTATTTAAACACCCGATCGTTTCTTCTTCTTTCTTTCACTTCTCTTGGCCATTCTCTTTCCCTTTGACCTCTGATCTTCCCCAACCTTCCTCTAGCTCTTCTCCTTCATCCCCGGAGCCCCTCACACCCTCATTTGCGCCGGCCATCTCCCCTCTAGCCACCGGCTAACCCTAAAAACCCCCGAAATTCCCTATTCTCCAGCTTTTTTCGCCATTTCCAGATCTGAGCCATAGTTCTCCGGATCGTTCTTCCGTGGCCGTGCTTGCTCGGCATCGTTCTTTCGCTACGATACGGTAAGTAAATCGATCCTTTAATATTCTCTTAACCCACATTGTGATTTTGTTAAACCCTTATAAAAATGGATATTAGACGTCGTAGGTTCGATTATAATTCTGGGTTGGTTATTGTTCTGATATTGTTTTGCCATGGCAGCGATCCCATCTCCGTAGTTTAAAATTTTGTGACGTGCCTCGTTGATCGTCATCCTTGGTATCAGGCAAGTGAAACTTGCCAACTTTTGCTTATGGCCATGTTTTTAGGCCACTTCCTTGTCTTAGCGTAAAAGAGACTAGACAGTGAAAGGATAGCTGCCTAGACGCCTTTGATATAGCTTGACAACGAAGCTAGATCCTCCACCTTCATCATGCCTGCATGTCATGTTTAATTTCAATTAACGGTACGCGAAATATCTGTTCATGTCATCGCATACATCGATTGTTCATCGTGATTGCGTAGCACACGCTACTTTAAAATGTAAGCTGCGGTGAGTATGATTTTGACTCCTACACAGTGATCCGGCTAGGTGCACCCCTATGCCAAATACACTTCCTGGCTCGTGATCCAGAAGCGAAAATAGTGTGTTGCTAATCCCAACGCTCGATACACGTGGAGGGGTAGGGTTAAACGGTCGCTTGAGCGTAGAAGTGAGCCCGTACAGCCACTTCAGCCAAAAGACGGAAACTCTGAGCACAAAGTGAAAATTGTGATAAGTGATTCGTGAATTAGTGATTTGATAGCTTTTGCTACATCGTGTGTGTTTGTCTCTTCCTTACACTGTTGCATCATACTTAACTGCCATGTCATTGCATCTCATTATAACTGTTAGGTTGTTAGTTTACTTTCAGTTTCCTTGCTCAAGTCTTTCTAGACTTGCTGACATGTGCCCCTTTCTCTTTTGGGTGTCACATGTTAGATCCTGAGCCAGAGTTCATTGTTGAGGACGAGGTGTTTGCGGACGCCGAGCCTGAGCCTGTGTTTGACGAGGACTTTGTTTTCACGGGAGATCAGTCGTAGGAACTGTCTGTTTTGTTGTTTAGACTGCTTTAGTTGTCGGTGCGTAGCACCAATACCTTGTTCCGTGTTGGCTTTTGTTGGCCATGTTTTGGGCCTAGACTCTTTCTTTTAGCCCGGTGGCTTTTCTGCGATGTTGGAATTTAATATAATGGATGTTTTGAGAATTGCCTTTGTCTCTTTTACCCTTTATCATTATTGTTGTTTCGTATCGCGTTGCAAGGACCTGCCAATTTAAATTTGATTGACGCTTATCGGACTTGCGGCTTTCAGCTTCAAGTCTGAGCGGACCTTCTCACGTCTCGCCTCCATATTTTTGGGAAGCGGGGCGTGACAGGTTTTGCTGGTGGCCCATGCAGGTCCGTCTTGTAACTGTGAATTATCGGAACAACGATGATAACTATGGAATGTCCATTAAATAAATTGCAACATTCGAGTCATAAGCCTTAAGCCTAGTCGTTTTCCTATGTCACTAGGTGGTAAGAAGACTTAGTTAGACGTCTGTGCTTGCTAGATAGAGGCCCTGATTGTTAGTTAGACTCCCTGCTAGGAATTGATTTAAATCATCTTAAGAGTTACCTTAGTGGTTCTCGTCTAACTCTGATCATATTAGACTTCTAGAATTTCTTTAGTCGTTCGCTTGGGTTCATCGATTTCGGACCAAGCTGAACGCACTTCGTTACCGTCTAGCTCCTTAGAAAGTTTTAGCACTAGATTTCCTAATCCTTAGTTGGTTGACTGTAGGAGTTTCCCGTAGACCTTCCTGGTTCATATCCTAGGCGTATGTATGTTTCGATCATCCGACCATTTTCCTTGCCTCGATTCACGAGATCGCCCCGTGACAATCGACGTTAATTTTCCGAATCTCTTCGTTACAAATCTTGGAGCCTTTTAAAGTGTTTTCGATGTTCTTCATTCGCTAAAGTTTACACTCGTTCGAAAACTTTTAATACATATATATTTGGACTTCATGCCCTTCCGTTGACCTAAATTCATTTTTGAATTTCGAAAGTTTTGACGAGATTTTGATTACTGTTTTATAATGTTTTTCCAGCCTATACTTTTCATACCTATTTAAATACCTTGTCCTTTTCCATATATTAATTTAGTTCTGAGCCGTATTTCTATTTTCCCCAATTCGATTTATAACTTTCCTTCTCATTTATGCCATTCAAATGACACATCGCCTTACTTTTAATGTACTTTTCAAGTCACATGGGACTTCAGCTTTCAGCAAGTCGATTTTATGTTCAACGTTTTTCCCTATCATAGATTTCTGGAAAATTACTATTTCGTAACCACATCCTGATCTAGACCTTCCATAATTTGGTTTTAAAGGCTTATTACCAATTTTGATAATTCTACTACTAAATTATTATTATCTTTCCGTTCGCCATACAAACTTTAGAATAATTTCTAACTTAAATAGAATTTCAATTATTCTTCGTTGAGCTCGTATGTTAAGAGCTTTGTGTAAATCAGTTCTTTTGGTGAATCATGGTACCTCTAAAAGTAGTTTCAAATATTGATTATTTCAAAAAAATTCCCTAGCTTAAAGACCTTGAAAACATTTAACCTGAGTTTAAATTCTTCAGTTAATTTAATTTCATTTCAAACTTTGCAAACATTATTAACTTACTACCGTGTAATATTCTCTAAACTACGGCCTTAAGCTTCGTGTAAATGATTTACGTCCTTTTATAATGATTCTATATAAGCCAATAAACTGTTTTCTCCTATTATGTATATTCGACTCAAACTTAATTCGAACAACTTGTTTTATCGATCTCCAAATATTTTTATACAGACAAGGACTCCAACTTTTGAAGTACAGCAGTTTTCGAATTTCACGTATTTTAACTTATGTTAATTACACTATTTTCTTTTCCCTAACCTATAAAAGTATCGCTACATCTCCCTTTCCTCTACCTAAGCATTCACAAGTGAATCGCTGTTCCACCTAACCTAGCTGTCTCCTTGTATTCGTCCTATCTGAACTCGTGCTTATCGATCCTTCCCTCCTCACGCTTTCGACCTCGATCTCTCTCTATTGCTTAGGCTTTAGTGCTCGTCAATGGCTGTGTCATCCCTAATTTGTTAGTAGGCCCTTGTACCCTTGTGATGTTGTCGTGGTGCATGTACCTAAGTTGAGTATGTGGGCTCGAATGAGTGTACTCTCCTATAAGTATATAAATGGTTGCCTATTGTGTGATATATACATACTCAGAGTTATACGTAATGATATGAATTTGTTTGTGTGATAGTATTTATAGGTATGGGTGAGGATAGCTATACCACTCTAGGGGCGTCTGTGTATATAAGATCAGTGTTGAAATTCCTAATGAGGTGTATATGTAGTTAGAAATACTTTTAATGGTTGAAATAATATGATGGTGAAATTATGTTGTATGCGTGTATACCGTGAGGTATACATTTGTTTTTATTATTGTATTTCGGTAGTTCGGACGGGTGACCGGACCCCGTATTTGCGATACTCTCGAAGGCGCGATTGCCCCGGTATTTTCATTGAAATTTTTGGACGTCGGGACACCAATTTGTAATAATATATTATTATTAACATCTTAATATATATAATAAATAACGATTATTCAACTCTGGTTTTCAAACCTAAACACACGTTTATAAAAAAAATGAGTGGGAAGTTTTTTTTAAGAAAAAAAAAGAATAAGATCTCCTTAACAAACCGAACCTTGCACATCCTAACTCATTTTTAACGTAACTAATTATTATGATTATTATTATCTTATCTTTAACAACCCCAAGCTGGCACGACTTCTCCCCACGACTTTCTGTTTCACGCAACTTCTCTATCTCTCTCCCACGTACCCTCTTTTTCTCTCCTCTCTAACTACTGCCTACAAAGAATATAATAGCAGCCCTACTCTATTAAAACCCAAACAAAACTTTGAGAACAAACCCCTAGGCACCCACGTGAAACTTTGAGAGCCCTACACTACTTGCAACAGGCGAAGCCTCCTTTCTCCTCCCAGTTGCAACTCACCCCGACCCAGATCTCCTCCCTCACGGCGTCTCCCCTACGCGCAAACCCACCACTGCCCAGCAACCCAAACCGGCCAGGCGTTCAGCCCGACAGTAACGAACCCCCGCCACCGTACGCTGCCCGAACCCCACTCGCTGTTGCACTGTGCTCGGAGCCGCTGCGCCTCCGATCAGCCACCGCGCCACCATCGCCACGCACGCCCAGCTCCGCCTCGCACCGAACGACGACGACAGGAACCCTAGTCATCAGCGCACACCTCCTTTCGACATTCCCGACGCCGCTCATCACCGACGTTCACCTCCTGCGCTAAACATGTGAGTGGTTACTCCCTTATACAATCATATATATATTTAGGAATGTAGGATGTCTACGGTAGCCAAACGTGAGGGTTCATTTGCATGTTTTTAAATACTTAACAGTACTTACTCCTACATATTTAGTTGGTAGTTGAAGCAAATTTTATAGAAAATAGTAGTTCTTATGGATTATGGCTTATAGGCTAAATCTTAATGTATTGTTATTCCAAGATTAAAATTTTTATTTTCTTAAAGTTGTGTAAAAAGCCCTGTGCAATTTTGTAGTAGATTTAATAAACAAAATGTTGTAGGGCAATAGTCATTGAGGTTAGGTCCCTTCAAAGGAGGCATTGGCATCAGTAAGAATTCAGGGGTTTTTGTCCGACAAATTATGCAAGGAAATATATATATATGTTTTGCAGAAAGAGGACATGTAATTACTTTAACTTGACCAACTTATATGAGTGTCTAACTGGAAGAAATTATGCACGTGGCATATGGGAGGACAAGAGCACTATAGTCAGTAGCCCTAATATAAGCACTTGTGTTAAACAGTTATCGAAATGTTGGTAAATTGTTGTTAGCATGTTCTTACTCCAACAGAAGGTATTACTCCTAATATGTTAGTAGAATTATTACTAGTAGCCTGTTATTGGTTTAATATTATGAAATGGACAACACCCTAGGTTAGAGAACCTAATAGAGTGAATAATTATTTAAATAGGTGGGAGCGAACCTAATTCTTATGCTTGCGTAATCAACAGAGAACCGGTCGTTCCATAGCGTAATGCTCGTCGAGACGAACCCACGACAACGGACATAACCGGAAACAGGCAAGTGAAACTTGCCAACTTTCTTTAGGCCATGTCTTTAGGCCAATTCCTCGTACTAGCGTGAAAGAGACTAGATCGTGAAATGATAGCGATCTAGGCGCAACTTTGTGATCTAGCTTGACAACGAAGCTAGATCCGACACCTTGCCATATCATTTATGCATTGATATCTGTCATGTTTAAATTCCTTAACTGTACGCATTTGAATTGTTAACTGCCATGCATTGCATCATACATGTCATCCTAGTTAAACTTGCATCGTAGCACACGCTACACTACTTGTACAAACCATGTTTCCGTGTTACCGGCTAGGCACCCGTTATGCGGGCATAACCCTACGCCATCCGTGTTAAAACACTTCCTGGCTCGTGATCCAGAAGCGAGCATTCCGTGTTCGGGGGTAATGCCCTGGCTCGACACACGTGGAGGGGTAGGGATAAACGGTCACTTGAGTGTAAGAGTTGGCCCGTACGGCCACTCTAGCCAAAGGACGGAATCTCTGTGCACGACGTGATAACAATTCCAGTACTTGTCTTTTACTTGTATAATTGCCATGCCATGTCATTTGTCATTTTATATCCATGTCATACTTTACTTTAGAACTGTTAGGTTGCTTTACTTTTATAGTTTCCTTGCACAAGTCTTTTTAGACTTGCTGACATGTGCCTCTTCTCTTTGGGTGACACATGTTAGTTGCTGAGCCAGAGACAGTTGCGGAGGGTGACGAGTTCGAGGAGTTCGTGCCCGAACCTGTTGGTGACGTGGAGTACGAGGACACCGGTGATCAATCTTAGAGATCTTCCGTACTCTTCCTTTGTTAGCTGTGGTTGTCGGTGAGTAGCACTGTTTTGTTAGTTTCTTTTGGCCATGCTGGGCCTTGTACTTTTGACTCTTTTGGTTTGCCTGGTGGCATCTCTGGTTGTTGGACTTTTGTTGGACTATGAGCTGGAATAATGTTATATTATTTGTCTCTCTTTTCCTATTATTGTTATTGTTGTTCTGAGTCACATTACAGGGACCTGCTACTTCGTTTTATTTGACGCTTAACGGACTTGTGGCTTTGCAGCTTCAAGTCCGTGCGGACCTTCTCACGCTTCGCCTCCATGTTTTTGGGAAGCGGGGCGTGACACGTGTATACCGTGAGGTATACACGGCAATTGCACATCTTAGCTATGTATGTAGTAGATGTGTTGGCATACTAATTATAGGTAGTAGGATATGGTGTGAATATATGTTCTACGTGTGTATGACTATACGGTGAATGCATGTATTAGGGAAGGTATTATAATTATACGTGTGCTGGTATTGGTGATATTATTATGGTATATAAAGTGATCGAACTATGTGAGTGTTACCTGACTAAATAATAGGTGTGATTGACCTATGATACGTATGTGGTTATGTTGGTAGATGAATATATAGTAGAGTGTGGTATTGGTATAGGTATAGTTACTGTGTTACACATATAAGTTTTCTGATATAGGTTCCGAGTCTCACTCAGGCTCGAGTGAGTATACTCTAAGTATATTGTTATGTATGCATGTAGTTGCATATAGCGATGTTTGAAGTATGTATCGTGATAGGAGTGTTTGTGCCTGGTTGTGTTACGCACATGATTGTGGGTCGCTATACCAGTATATAGTTATAGGTGATGGTCTTGTGGTATAGTTATTACTAAGGACCTGCCTGTGTGAACGTACGTGTGCTAGCTAAACTAGGTGTGTTGTGTGCTGAGTTTGTAATGGTATGATTGGTATATATATGAATGAAATGTTAGTGTGTGTGTGTGTCCCATGCACCGGTAAGTAAGTGCCTAGTTATAAGTTTGGTGACTATGATATGTGTGGCGTGACGTGAATATAGTTATAGGACCGTATGTGATATGAAAATAAGGTGAAATATCTGCATGTATTTGAATGGATATATATTGTGAAATTATAGTAGCGGTGAATGTATATTAAGTGATAGTAAACATGAAATTGAAGATGAGTGATGTGGTTATATGTGTGGATATTTTTAGTGTAGATGTATACTAGGAGATATAGGGAGTAGTGTATCCTTATTGCTTGGTTCGTAGGTAGTTATATAAACGTGGGGTATTACGATGGTGATTGCTAGTGTGAAATATTTAATTGGTTGTGAGTATCTGAACTATTGTTTTGTGCTAGGTAACTAGTAGTTATGTACCTATGTGATTGAAAATACGGATATGCATTTGATTGAATATGATAGATATAAGTGTATAATGTGCGTGAATATATATTTACATGATCGTAATGATAATGCTTGACGACCTATTGCATATATAAGCACTTGTGATAACTATACCTGATTGAATTATAATGAGATGTGATTAGGATAGCTACTAGTCTAGCTAGAGTTATATCTATAGTGAGAAAGTCCGAGGACGGACTTTATTCTAAGGTGGGAAGGATGTAACGATCGCTTTCCGATCGTATCTTCTTCGTGCACGTGCTGTTGACCGTGCACGTATTTGTTTTAGACCTTGGTTGTGTTTGAACACTTTGGTGTGATATGTCGTTGTTACGACTGGTTTTTATCTATATTATATATATGTGTGCGTTGGTCGTTCTCTACTTTGTATGCTTCTTTCCGTTCTTGTCGTTGGGCGTTTTCGCTCAGTTCCTTATAGCCTTCTTAGTTCCTATCCTTAGATTGATGAGCTTGGAGTAAGTCATTCATGACGAGCTTCATAGCGCCCATATCTTAGAGCTAGGACGATCTTATAAGCCATAGGAATCTTCCTGGAGCTTCGCGCTTCGATTCGAGACATTTCGTGCACTTTAGTTGGTTCAAGAAGGAGAACCAACCGACTAGATTCCAATCTAGTCGGTCAGGAACTCTTCTGGAACCGACTAGTTCATTAAATCAATTATTCAGAAGTTACTGTTTACTCTTAATCGGTCTAAGAACAACCACCGACCGACTAGATGTGAAACTAGTCGGTCAGAACTTGCTCTCAGACCGACTAGTTCCCTTGATTAATTTCACCTAAGTTACTGTTTGTCGTTAGTCGGTCAATGAACACTCACCGACCGACTAGGTTGAAAACTAGTCGGTCGACGGGCCTTCACAGACCGACTAATTCATTTCCCAGATTTATACCTTCTTTCGCTGCTTGATCTTAGTCGGTCACAGTTGGTCGACCGACCGACTAGTTCTTAAACTAGTCGGTTAATAACTCTTCTTTGACCGACTAATCGACCCCGAAACACTAGGGTTCGCCCAGCCGCCGCAAGTTTTCTATTTAAACACCCGATCGTTTCTTCTTCTTTCTTTCACTTCTCTTGGCCATTCTCTTTCCCTTTGACCTCTGATCTTTCCCAACCTTCCGTTAGCTCTTCTCCTTCATCCCCGGAGCCCCTCACACCCTCATTTGCGCCGGCCATCTCCCCTCTAGCCGCCGGCTAACCCTAAAAACCCCCGAAATTCCCTATTCTCCAGATTTTCTCGCCATTTCCAGATCTGAGCCATAGTTCTCCGGATCGTTCTTCCGTGGCCGTGCTTGCTCGGCATCGTTCTTCCGCTACGATACGGATAGTAAATCGATCCTTTAACATTCTCTTAACCCACATTGTGATTTTGTTAAACCCTTATAAAAATGGATATTAGACGTCGTAGGTTCGATTATAATTCTGGGTTGGTTATTGTTCTGATATTGTTTTGCCATGGCAGCGATCCCATCTCCATAGTTTAACATTTTGAGACGTGCCTCGTTGATCGTCATCCTTGGTATCAGGCAAGTGAAACTTGCCAAATTTTGCTTATGGTCATGTTTTTAGGCCACTTGCTTGTCTTAGCGTAAAAGAGACTAGACAGTGAAAGGATAGCTGCCTAGACGCCTTTGATCTAGCTTGACAACGAAGCTAGATCCGCCACCTTCATCATGCCTGCATGTCATGTTTAATTTCAATTAACGGTACGCGAAATATCTGTTCATGTCATCGCATACATCGATTGTTCATCGTGATTGCGTAGCACACGCTACTTTAAAATGTAAGCTGCGACGAGTAGGATTTTGACTCCTACACAGTGATCCGGCTAGGTGCACCCCTATGCCAAATACACTTCCTGGCTCGTGATCTCGCGACGAAACCAGCGGTTACATGATCCAAAAGCGAGCATAGTGTGTTGCTAATCCCAACGCTCGATACACGTGGAGGGGTAGGGTTAAACGGTCGCTTGAGCGTAGAAGTGAGCCCGTACAGCCACTTCAACCAAAAGACGGAAACTCTGAGCACAAAGTGAAAATCGTGATAAGTGATTCGTGAATTAGTGATTTGATAGCTTTTGCTACATCATGCGTGTTTGTCTCTTCCTTACACTGTTGCATCATACTTAACTACCATGTCATATCATCTTATTATAACTGTTAGGTTGTTAGTTTACTTTCATTTTCCTTGCTCAAGTCTTTCTAGACTTGCTGACATGTGCCCCTTTCTCCTTTGGGTGTCACATGTTATATCCTGAGCCAGAGTTCGTTGTTGAGGACGAGGTGTTTGCGGACGCCGAGCCTGAGCCTGTGTTTGACGAGGACTTCGTGGACACGGGAGATCAGTCGTAGGGACTGTCTGTGCTGTTGTTTAGACTGCTTTAGTTGTCGGTGCGTAGCACCAATACCTTGTTCCGTGTTGGCTTTTGTTGGCCATGTTTTGGGCCTAGACTCTTTCTTTTATCCTGGTGGCTTTTCTGCGATGTTGGAATTTAATATAATGGATGTTCTGAGAATTGCCTTTGTCTCTTTTTCCCTTTATCATTATTGTTGTTTCGTATCACGTTGCAAGGACCTGCCAATTTAAATTTGATTGACGCTTATCGGACTTGCGGCTTGCAGCTTTAAGTCTGAGCGGACCTTCTCACGTCTCGCCTCCATATTTTTGGGAAGCGGGGCGTGACATGCGTCGAGAATAGGATATCGGCACATTGGACAAACCATTGTGTCGTTGTCTTGATGATCGCATAATCATTTGTCCTGGCAAAGTCGAAGACAAGACACATGTGCTCATTGGAGTACGAGTCCACTGAGCGACCCAATAAAGAGTTATCAAATTGTTAACATTAACTAAACTTTCATTGATAACTCTCTAGTGATGATAGGCAAGTTGGTCTTTAAGACTTGAGATCATTGTACGAACCTGTGTGTGAACGGTGTCACTTAGATCTATGATCTAGACTTGAGTTTTTCACTCTCTATGACACTTGAAGCATACGTGGTAAGTAGTGATCAATATTGGATTCGTCTCTTTCGTTCATGGGAAGTTAGTGTCACAGGCTCAGTACGGTTCTTGGTAAAAACTTTGGCCAAGGTATGTTGTAGGAAGTACAACATGTATATACCAAAGACCGAATGATGCTGACCAGTGTTAGCTAGTATGGTTAATAGTTTACCATACCCTAAGCTATGCAGTGACATAGTTATGACGAAGGGACTAAAACTACGGTATTAATCACAGACACAGCCAGAGTGATCCCGACTAGGGGTGGCAATTTTCGGCCCGACATGAGCACGGCACGTTAAGACCGTGTCTAAGCCGATAATTTTGGCCCGAAATCCTTATCGACACGGCACGGTTCATTTTCATGACGGGCCCAGCACCAAGCTATTCGACTCATTGGACGGCACGACACTGGCACAGAAACCTTTTGAGTTTGCTTGAGTCAAGTCAAACAAAGGAGCTCGATCATAAACTAATCTTTAAACCATACAATTATCACAAAACAAAGTAGCTCGATTCAAACTTGCAAACAAAAAATAAGCTAGATGGACATCTTGTGGATAGCTTGAGTTCATATTCTGAAGGTTCATTACACGAGAATCCGAGAAAAAAGCTCTTATGCTGAACTATCAATTTGCTCTAGAATTTGCATGTATGTTGCATTCTAAATTAAATTCTAGTAGCATTTAAAGATACATCATTAACAGAGGAGGTGTGAAAATCTAATAAATAGCAGAGCCCAATAAGTCTTTCAACCCTATTGGACCGGGCCGGGCGGCCTGAATTTTTATCAGACCGTGCCTGGGCCGCACCGGAATGACCCAAAGTTTTATTGGACCGAGCCGGGCGGCCCGAATTTTTATCGGACCATGCCCAGACCGCACCGAAATGGCCCAAAGTCTTATTGGACCGGGCCGGCCCAGTCCTTTAAAAAAAACGGACCGGGCCGGCACGACACGATAAGACTGGGCCGGCCCGAATTACCACCCCTAATCCCGACGACACTTTAGTCAATGGGCTAATCACATAATTATGATGTCGAAACAGGAACGACACCTGCTACTCGTGGTCACTATCGTCTATGTGTTTTGAGTCCCAACCTGTAGTAGGGTCAGGCTGTATGGTCTCACACCGAGTAGGATTTACGTCTTAGTAATAAGAAGAATTTAAGAGAAGTGCACTCGGGTGCACGGAAATAATAATGTGGGAACTTTGCATATGAGGTAAAAATAATACATGGTATTATGTTGACTTTGATGCATAGGATCGAAGGGGGCTTTCTGAGAAAAACACAAGAAGAAACCGCCCTCAAATCGAAAGCTCAAACAAGCCGGGAAACTAAAAACAACAAAAATGGGCTGGCGGGTCAGACCTATGCGTGACAGGGTATAACAGCTCATATCTGCAAAAGCAGATATGACCCACTGTGTAGAGTGGGCTAGGCCCACTCCAGCGGGCTCCCGCCCGCCCGCCTAGGCGGGCGGGTCTGGGCGTGCCAGAACGAGTGCCCAGCCCGCCTAGGTGGGTAGCTGCACTGTTGGGTGCACCCAGACCCGCAAGGAGGACCCATGGGTGGGTCTGGTCAGCTGAAATCCTAATTTTTAAAGTAACGGCTGCGAAAATTTGAAAATTGTGATTTTTGCTCAACTTCGAGCCATCGTTTGAGGGGTCAAACGAAGTCGGATTGGAGCACCGTTTCTTTCCATGCGTTCACTGTCCAGAGCTCTTCGATTTGATAAGTTGTATCACTTACGAAGCTCAATGGTGAGGGAGAGAAAATTAGTTGAAGTTTAGCCTTAGTGTAAGGCAAACCAACTTAATTTTCTCCCCTAAAATTAATTAGTCCTACATTGCTCGTGAGCCGAGGCGGGGGTCCGGCTTCCTATATAAATAGGGGCTGACCCCCCGGAAAATCGAACCAACTCCGATTCGAGAAGCTCTAAAAAATTTTGAGCATGCTCAATCTAAGACTTAAAATTATTCCATCCTCCTAAAATTCTTCTGATCCTCCGTTTGAGTCCTAACAAGATGGCGAGGTGGTTTGGATATGATCCAAAGTCTTTGACGTGGACCGTACTCAAGTGAAACTTTCTTCAGCGAGTGATTGGCTCGTATGCGCGGTGTTGGCTCACTTCGGGTGGTCCAGTCGTGGAGGCGTGGAGGCGGCTTGCTTCGAGGAGCAAAAGAAAGTTGCTGAAAATGACACTTCGTATTCTGCGGAAACGAAGTTCCGGGTATGTCATTTTATGCTTTAATATATTGTTGTAGTAGTTTAAATCTATCTTGGGGTTGGTCAGACCCACCCCAAGATAGTATATTTTTATGGCTAGGGTTTGTTAAATCCTTAGGGGTATCACTAAATAGTTTAATGGTTTATTCAGATGCATGTTTTATGCTTCTATCGTCCGTCCGACGTAGGACGTGCATAGATTTTATGCCCTGAGGGTCCGTCAAAACCCCAACAAAAGCACATGTGCACAACCTCTCCCTTTTCCTCATCCGAGTCATCGCTACTTGATTCTTCGCTAGAGTCATCTCATGTTTCTACCAAGCACTTATTCTTCTTGTTCTCTTTGTACCTATCTTCCTTCTTGTACTTGGAAGCCTTCCACTTCTCATCCTTTTAAGCATGTGACAATCCTTCTTAATGTGCCATGGCTTATTGCATTTAAAACACAAAGAGGAATTGTTAGTAGAATCGAATTTGTTCTTAGGTTTGAAATTACCTTTTCGGATGAACTGTTGTAACTTCTGGACCATGAGAGCCATGGACTCCAAGTTCATCTCATCGTCGGATTCTCCATTGTCCGATGTGGCCGTGAAAGTAATGGCTTTCATATTTGGTTCGGCTAAACCCCTTTGAGCATCCATTTGCTCTCGATCGTCATTACTAACCTCATAAGCCATGAGGTTGCCAATGAAGTTTTCCACTGTGTATGTGGACATATCATTGCCTTCTTCAATGCCCATGGTCTTCTTCTCCCATTCTGGAGTGACGGCTATGACGAACTTCCGAACTTTTTCTACTTGGTTGTAAGTATTCCCAAGTGCTTCCAAGTCATTCACAATGTCTGTGAATCTTGCGTACGTGCTTAAGATTTTTTCTTTATCCTGCATTTGAACCATCTCAAAATGTTGTATACAAACATGTAGCTTGGATAGCCTGAGTGGTTCCTTCATGTGTGACTAGGAGGAGGTTCCAAATTTGGTATGCGGCCGTGCAGTTCGACACCTTATTGAACTCCGACGTAGTCAATGCACAAATAAGCAAGTTCATCGCTTTTGCATTGTTTGCCTCTGCGGTCACTTGAACGGGGGTTCACTTGTTGAAGTCTTCTTCTAGGGGTTCTATGTACTCTTTCTCCAATATTCTCCATAGTGATATACTCTTAAGAAAGATCATCATTCGGGCATTCCAATTGCCAAAATTGGATCCGTTGAATAGAGGAGGCCGAATGGTGGATTGTCCTTCGACAATGGATGAAGCAACATCACGGTTGTTGTCGTTAGTTGTTGTTAGTTAATACCTCGCTTTGATACCAATTGTAGGACCTGTAACTATGTGGGGAAATACTTGAGGTGGGTGAATAGTGTTTTATGATAATAAAAAGGAATTTACACCTAATTGAAATCCCTAATGAAACTAAATGTTCAAAATAAATAATGTGATAACAACACAGAAATTGCAAATGAAAACAAACTATGTACCCTGGTTCGGATTCCCATGAGTCAATTCCTGACTCCCTGGAATCCTACTCCAACAACCTGTTAGCAAATCCCGCCAGTGATTAGTATCCACTAATATCCCACTTGCCAAATACCGGTAAGTGTAAATCCAATACAACCTTTATCACCACTTTCCACAGCCCGAAAATGATCCACGCTCACAAACCGAGAGTATTCTCAACAAAGTAAAGAGAAGAGAATTGAAACACTTCAATATGAAATAAATTATACAACCTATGCCGTGAATAATGACTTAATAGTATGAGGCAAAGAGGTTTGTGTGATGTGCTCTAAATGATGAGAGTATGAGCACTTGCTACTTGTCTCAAATGAAGGAACAAAGCTATGATGAAGATCAACTTTGATTGCCTTTAATGCTTTTAGAGACAAGGAGAGAAGTTTGAGCTTGAGAGCTTGTTGAATTTTTGAATGCTATTTAATGTAAGGAATTTATTCTCTAAATGTTCCAAGTGATCTGAAATAAATGCCAATAAACCCCATTTATAAAGCTCAAGAATCACACCAAAATCCAGTAAAGATCTCCAGCATTAATTTTGTAAACGGCTATTAACGAGTATAAATCATAGCCACCAGTCGACTGGAGTAGACTAGCCAGTTGCCTGGAGTACTGGCTGATATGGTAATTAATGTTGTCAAACAGCTACTTCCAGACGCCTAAATAAGGCTTCCCAGACATATGGGGTACTATGCAGACGGTTGGTCCATAGCTTTAGACGCCTGATTAAACTGTGTTCAGAATCTGAGTTATTGGAAAGGCCAGTCGATAGTTGGCAGACGTCTGGAGTTCAACATCCAGGCATCTGTGCCACTGCATAGACGTCTGTATGTAAAGCTTCAGACATCTTATCAGTAAGCTTGGGAAACAAACAGAGTTGCTGGAATTTTGATCATCAAGCGCCAAACGTCTGGAGTTCATCACCTAGGCGTCTGACTCACTATGCAGACGTCTAGGATGATAACTTCAGATGTCTGATCAGTCAAACTGCAGAAACATAGTTACTGGAATTATTGGTCTACAAGAGCTAGACGTTTTTTGTAGCTTGACATTTTTGCTTGATCCTTAATTCTTGGATAAATCACTTTAATCACAATATTTCCTTAATAGCTTTTTCAATTACAAGATACCACGTCTCTGTTGTAGATAAAGTAACATACTTCTGTAATCTTGACTACCAAAACTCAACTCCTCCTGTAAAAGTGTAGAGAAAGCCTAGTGTAAATTTTCTACTATCAAGATCTCCAACCATTTCATAATCTATACAACATTCCAAGACTAAAACAGCTTCTTTGTAATACAGAAATATCTTTGAAGTACTTTTGAGATATCTGAGAATCTACTTAACTACCTCCCGCAATTTCTTTACAGATTCGAAAGGAATCGGTACATTATTTCCACTGCATGGGTAATGTCAGTTCCTGTACACACCATTGTATATATCAAAATTTCAACTGCTAAAGAATAAAGCATTGCTGACATCTCCTCCATATCTTTTTGGATGAAGAGTATGACCTCTTGCTTAACTTTAAGTGATTGGCCAATGGAATGATAATTGGTTTGACATGATCCATATTGAATCTCTTGATTACTAGTTCAATGTACTTATCCTGATATAGTCATAACCTTTTATTTTTCCTATCTCGAACTATTTGCATTCACATAATTTGTTGAACTGGACCAAATTATTTCATATTAAAAGACTTAGAGAGTTCCTTTCTATATGGTTGATTTTTGTTGTGTCTTGTCTAACGATCAACATATCGTCTATATATGATAACAATGCAACGAAATTACCATCCAGAAACATCTGAATATAAACACATTGTCTGTAGGTTTCTTTTGTAGCCTTGAGTCATTATGAATAAATCAAACTTTATGACCATTGTCTCTGTGCTTGCTTGAGACCATACAAATTCTTCTTCAGTTTGCATACGAGGTTTTCATTGACTAAACCCCCAAGATCTTCTGGCTACTCCGTATAGATTTCTTCATGTAGATCGCCATGAAGAAATGTCGTCTTAACATCTACTTAAGCTTTAGATTCAACCTGGTTACCAACATGATAATGACACAGATTCTTCATAATAAGAGAAAAAATCACATCAAAGTCATTTCCTTTCTTTTAAAGAAATCTTTTGAGCACCAACTGGCTTTGTATTTCGCCATTTTTCTGTTGCCATCTTTCTGGATTTTGAACACAAATTTGTTATTCAGTTCCTTCTTTCCATGTGAAAAGTTGACCAACTCATAAGTATAATTATTCTACAAAGATTCAATCTCGTATTAAGCCATCTATATGTGTTCTTGTGAGGTAAAGCTTCTTAGCATATATATATATATATATATATATATATATATATATATATATATATATATATATATATATATATCTCTCTCTCTCTCTCTCTCTCTCTCTCTCTCTCTCTCTCTCTCTCTTCAGAAAGCATAATATACTTACCTTCTGAATTTTTGGTTGATGTAATCCGATCATATTCCTATCTCCATACTCATGAGTTGCTAAATTGAAGGTGTCCCATCTGCCTGCTGTAATGGTGGTGCAATAGCTGGTAGAGGGATTGTGTCTTACTTGCTCAGCATCCTCCTTTTCTTCCACCTCTTGTTCTGTTTCTAGTATTTCATCATGCACATGTTCATTATATGGAGTGTATTGTGATGATGTTGGGATTGGAATAATGTTTTGGGCACTTGAATTTGAATTGGAAGACATCATGGGCATTTCAATGTCTTCCAAGATCAGATTTTCTTGGTGCAATACATCTCTGCTCCAAATAACATTTTTCATCTTTGGGTCACATAATCTGTACCCAAATTATTCATCTTCATAATCGATGAAGATACAATAAGTGGTCATTGCATCAAAATTATGTCTTTATTCTTGGATACATGTGTAAAGGCTAAGCAAATGTATATCCTTAAATAAGAGTATAAGGAATTTTTTCTAAACCATATATTCTCTAGAATTGCAAAAATTCAATGGTATTGATGGTGATCTGTTAATGAAATAGCAAGCAGCACAAACTACTTCTCCCAAAATGGCTTTGGTAACTTGGCCATACTGAGTATGCTTCTTACTTTCTTCATGATCGTTTGGTTCATTCTCACAGTTACTCCATTGTGTTGGAGGGTGCAAGGAACCGTCTTCTTATGTCTAATATCTTGGCTTCTGTTGTAAACACCGAACACTCTAAAAGTGTATTCACCTCCATTGTCTGAGCATATGAATAACTTCTTTCTTGTCACATGTTCGATTATGACATTAACAATTTGAAGTAGTTAAGCACTTAGTCTTTCATCCTCAATAAGTAGACCCACATCTTTTAAGAAGCATCATTAATAATGGTCAGAAAACATTATTATCATCGAGTGATTCAACATCTAAGGGACCATAAACATCAGAGTATACTAGACTGAAAAACTCTGATCTTCTTGTTAACACTACTACATAACCGGCTTTCAGCCACAGACAAATCCGTGACTGAAAGCCGGGTTTCCGTGGCTGACACGTTACAGCCATGGAAAAAAAATTCTGTGGCCGAAAATCTGTTGCTGATACCGTAGTCGCTAATACCCCCTTTGCCCACGGACTTTTCTGTGGCTGATAATCTGCCATGGGTTAATGTCCACGGATGACCGTGACCGATAATCCGAATAAAAAACAATATAAAAGTATCAGCCACAGACAAATTTGTGGCAGATATGTATTAATGGCCACGGAAAGGTCCGTGGGCGATATTTATCGGCCATAGATAATGGGCACGAAGCTGACGTAATCTGTGCATACAAACCGTGGGTAAAAACTATCTGCCACAGACGTTTATGGCCATAAATACATATCAGCTACGAAAAAGTCCGTGGCCAATAGATATTGGCCACGGATTTAGTGCACGAAATTGACGATTTCGTGCACATAATTCGTGGCCAATACTTAATGGCCATGGACTTTTCTGTGGCCATATCGTGATATCAGCTACGGATTTGTGGCTGATAGTATAAATTTTTTTTCTAAAAATTGCAGTATTGTTGTTATATAATGTATAATAGTTTATAACAAACAAATATGTACATGTATATACAACAAAATAAAGCAAAGAAATATTAAAAAGGAAATACAAACATTTAATGATAACGATGTATCAAATAAAATATATTATACATGCATAGCCAACGGCCATAGTTTAAAATTATGTTTATGCCAACATTAAAAAATAGAATCCTAACCCTACAACGCCATCGCCATCACCGCATCCCCATGACCGCACCATCGCTATCGATCACCTCGACATCGCCATCATCGAACGCCTCCATCGTCGCCATCGCCACCAAGCCCGCTATATACCGCCATCACAGCCATCACCGCTATCCATCGCCCCCAATCCCTCTCCCCTTGCCATCGCTATCGTCACCCTCAGGTCCTGAAGGACATCCATTGCCAATCCCGTCCTCGCCATGTTGACCCTACCAAAAAATATTATGTTAGACTGTAAAACAAATAAAATAATAAACGAGGATAAAAAGAAACACTTATAAAATTTAAGTTTGACAAGTAACGCTTCAAAATTTGAGTTTGCCCATAAACCTAGCGTGCAATTAAGTGCACGTGTGACCTGGCCGAAAGCGAAGGTCATGCGCGCGCTCTGAGCAGATTCTGCCCAGAAAACTGTGTAGAAATCTGCCTAGTTTTCTGGGCAAAAGTCTGCCCAATTCACTCCCTCCATTACTCCATCCCTCCCTCCATCCCTTCCTCTCACGCTCTCTCAAACCCTAACCCTATGGTTCAAAACCTAACACTAAATTCCTAAAGTATACAGAAGGAGAAAGAGGAGAGGATTTCATCCACTTCCAAGAGGTATGACTCCATACTTGTGAGATGAATTTTAGTTTGGGAATGTTGTAGGAGTTTTACCATTAATTAATGTGAAAGTTGGAATGTTTAGTTGAGATTAATGTTAAACCAATAAAAAGCAAACTTGCAAATGCATCCAATAAAATGCAAGTTGACTAATACACATTTTGTAAACTACTTAGAAATACCCACATTTAGTGCAAGTTTTGTTGTTCCATTATATCACCCTAATAGAGTTAAATGCAACTCCCTCAATGTTGTGTGCTAGTCTGCTTAATTTAAATGCTAATAAATGATAGGGAAAACTCCACTCTGTGACTCATTCTAACCATAACACTAACTCTAACCCTAGCCCTAAAGCATAACACATCTTTATATGTATCAATGCGTGTTTTGACTTTGATCCATGTGCCTTATGTGCATGGGTATTTTCTAGTGATCGATAAATATACGCAGACAAAAACACAAAGTGTTATAGATGATATGCTATATGGTTATAGGTGAGAGAGATATATACATATATATCATATATATATGATATATATGTGTGTGTGTGGGCGGGGAGGGGTGAGAAAAGATAGATAATGTCACACACACACACACACATATATATATATAAGAATAATGGGTATCATACGCCATATGAGAGGGTCTCTCATATTCCCTCTCACATAAAGGGGGCAAGTACAACAAGTACAAGCCCATGTGGGCTTGTACTTGCCCCCTTTATGTGAGAGGGAATATGAGAGACCCTCTCATATGGCGTATGATACCAATTATTATATATATACTAGTCATAACCCGTGCCCGCGGGCACGGTTCATTTAATATTTCCCCCCGCGAAATTTTTGTTCCCCAAAAAATTATTTTCACAGCTAAAATTTAAAAGGACAATAAATTGGCATAGAAATATTTAGCGACACTGGCGCATTCGGTGCAAAACAACAAATTCGGCGTGAAACAACAAATTAGCGTAAAAGCGGGTGCATTCGACGCGGGAAATTATTTTCATCTTGTTGCCACATGCGTCAAAGAGACAGCGGGCCCTGCGTTGAGACAGAGATCATTCAATCTGCAGTATTAAGTGCAAGTTAAAGTTTTTTCCCCAAATGCATTAATTACACTCTGCTATTTCCCAGAAACTTTCATTCCCCAAAAATTTTCATTTTCCCACAAACTTTCATTTCTCCATAAACTTTAATTTCCCAAGAAATGTTTTTCCCTCCAAAACTTTCCACAAAATCTCATCTCAACCATTTATTCCTCAAGATTAAATCTCAGTCGTTCTTCTATCAACCCTTTTGTCCTAGTAAGCTTGTCCTAGTCAGCCCTAGAATTCAAAAAAAGTTGTGTTTTAATATATATATATAGTATATAACCCGTACCCGCGGGGACGGTTCATTTAATATTTTCCCTCGCGAAATCTTTGTTTCGTAAAAAATTAGTTCCACAGAAAAAAATTAAAAGAACAACAAATTAGCGTAAAAATATTTAACGGCATAGGTGCCTTTGGAGTGGGCACCTTCGGCGCGAAACAACAAATTCGGCATAGGCGCATTCGACACAAAACAACAAATTCGGTGTGGGCACCTTCGGCGCGGAACAACAAATTCGGCGTAGAACAACAAATTCGGCACGGGCGCCTTCGGCGTGGAACAACAAAATAGCGTAAAAAATCGCCGCAGGCGCCTTCGACACGGAGCAAAAAATTCTACGCAGGCCCTGCCTTAAGTGCACAGTTCATTAAAAATATTTATCCCTCAAATCTTGAAACCCCTAATTTTAAATGAACAACAAATTAAAATGCAATAATTATTATTTGCCCCCCCCAATAATTTTACTTCCCCAAAATTTATTTCCTCCTAGAGAATTTAGTTTTTCCCAAAAAATTAATTCTTATCAAAATTTAGTGTGGGAGTGATACAGAGCAAATGTTGGAAGTAATACATTGCACGCTGTTGTGTATGGAAGTTGGAAGCACTGTCTATCTGATAGCAATGTTTGTATGGAAGCTGGAAGCTGGAAGCAATGCTGTCTGTCTGATAGCATTGTCTATCTATCTAGATGAATACACATGTTATGTTGCTGCCAAGTGGTTCTAATGACTTGTATCAAGATGTATATATGTCAAGCTGTAGTTTCATATATATCTATTATAAGATCTGATTGTTGCAAACAAAAAATACACAATGCAAACAGAATATGTATAGATTCCAAACTAATTCTACTATAGATTGCTCTATAGATTCTTAAACAAAGTCTTACAAAATTGTTCAACATATACAACAGGTTTTTCAGAAAATTCCCAATATCAAACATGACAAATTCTTCAACATATTAGGTGAAGCTTCAATGTCACCAATTATCCAAGTTGCTTTAAGCTTCCCATTATAGCCCAGTATCCAAGAACAAATTCTCAATATAGCCCAGCTTCCTGGTTGCTACAGGTTGCTTCAAGCTTCCAGGTTGCTACAGGTTGCTTCAAGCTTCCAGGTTCCCACAATAGTCAAAGAATCTAAGTTGCTTCAAGCTTCATGTTGTTACAATGACAACAAATTCCCATTATAGCCAAGTATCTAGGTTGCCTCATGCTTCATGCTTCATGCTTCAATCAAATATTAGATGTCTTGATTACTTCCAGTATACATCTAGTGCAAGAAAATGCTCAAACTTTCAAACACATACCTGATACACATACACATACACAAATACAAAATGCACATTATCTTCATCTTCAATGTTATCTCCAGCTTACAGGATGCATATTATCTTCAGCTTCAATGTTATCTCCAGCTTACAGGATGCACATTATCTCTAACTTCCAGGATATTGATAATCAGAAATTTTCGACCAAATTTTGCCAGCTTCCAGGTTGAACTCTAAAAAGGGTAAAACCTTTTGATAACAAATAGTCTTCCAACATGGAGTGTACGCCTGAAAAATAATGACATGGGTAATCATATACATGGGAAGATTATTTCAGTGTTAAAAGAAGAAAAAAATGCACATACCTGACACCATTGTAATCCAAACAACAAAATGCATATACACTGCAACCTGTCAACAAAATGCATATACAACAAAATGCATATGCAAAGAAAAAAGCAAACAACAAAATTTATTAATCCAAACAACATGTCAAAGTGCAAGCTGAAATTTTAAGTGAAAACGAAAGTTATAATGGCCAAAGATGCTAACACATCAAAATTACACATAGAAAAGAGCAAACAACTAAGTTCATAATAGCTATTTTTAGCTGTTGCTGTTAGATCCCTCAAACTGAAATTTTAAGTGAAAACTAAATTTATAATGGACAAAGATGCCAACATGTTAAAATTGTGATGCCTCCAAAGTCTTTCAATTTCTGCCTGCCTCCGAAGTTTGAGCTGATGGTGGGCTTCCCCATCTTCCCATCAGGTGTGCTCGTTTAAGAATTACAGAATTGCCTCCAAAAACTGTATAAGTGATACAACAGAAAATAGGTAAGGAAATGATTGCTATAACTACTAATTATATTGATGTCAGTGATACTGAATGCTAAAGGATCAAAAAATATTCAATGCATCTTCGTGTGTACTCTTCTTTGCGGTACTGGTGATAATTCATGATTCTACTATTTGTTTATTTATCACGAATATGTCAGAGTTTTTGAGTTTAAGACCCTGCACTACCTCTCCAAAGAAATCCACTACATCTTGGATTGGTGAATTTCTACTTAACATTTTGATTATTACAAAAGTCGTCTTCTACATATATTATAAATCATTGATGTGTCTGCTTATTAGACTGGGGGTTGCACTACATGTATCCCCGCTTCATATCTTCCTCTGATAACAAACAGAAAGAGATATTATGCAATGCACCAATGCCTAGTTATTATATTACAACATAACTTAAAATTGCTTGACTTTGACATGTGTATGTAGTATGTACATGTACAAACAAAATAAGAAAAAACTTGAAGAAATGTCAAAGGTAGAATTTTTGTTCAATGTTAAATACAGTAACATGTCATCCACGGGCACACATGAGACGGATATATCAGCACCAGAGTCCATGTGCTTCTGTGCAAATGTAAAATAAGACAAATAATTTTCAGAATAAAGAAAGATGCTAATTAATGTTGGAACTATGTTAGAAAACTAAAATCAAACCTGAACAAATTCCATGTAATCCATCTTGTATAGATGATCCCCAGACAATATCAGTATGTTCTCTATGTCTCTACGCTTGGCATCCTGTATCAAAGGCAATAATAAAGTCCAAATGAATTTTCTCATGAAGACATCACCCACATAATTGTATTAAGCATGAATGCATGAAAGACATAACTGCAATTCACTGCAGTTTTTGGAGAAATGTGCCAAATTCAAAACTTGTGCCAACTACCAAATTCACAATGTGCCAAATTCAAAACTTCATGTATATAAAACATTTATAAGAACTAAAGGGAGAAATGTGCCAACTACCAATTTCCAGGTCTTCATAACAGTTGCTTTTGCATGTTCAGATGTCTCTCATAGGTACCTTAACCCCAACAATAATGTTTCTGTAGTGTTTTTTGTTTGAATCATCTGAAATTTTACAAAATAGCATGTAAAGGAACTAAACACCGGAAAAGAAGCTACAGGTCTTCTCAAAATAATATTAGCATGCAAAATAGAAAGCATGCAATAGGACTTCCAAAGTAGCCATCCATCTCAATGCACTCTAACATATGATTCACACTTTTTATACAACGTCAAGGAAAAACCCCCCTCTAAAATCACAACAATAATGCATTCAGGTCTATTACCCTAAACAAATAATAAAAAGTGGACAGCATCTTTCATGACCATGCACATGTCAAGTACATAATATGGCTTTCATCCATTGGTTAGTCCATTCTCATAAAAAGTAATCCACTTCACTCATCAAACAACCCAATAGCTCTTTGGTTTCTTCCACTTCTCAGATCCTGTAGGCTTTCTTCAATCATGTTTTCACTAATTGGAACTCATTATCTACCAATTCAAACATGCAACATGCCTAATTCCAAATTGTATTAATACTTATGTTTCCCTCGCTGTGTCTCCTTCCCTCCTTACCCTTTATCAATAATCACAATTGTCATCACGATTCATGTGTTGTCATATGGAAAAGTATTAGTAATTAATGGATTCTTCGCTAAATTTTCTATGGCCATTGAAATAACATCATAGCTGATGTCTCTTATGCGATCTGCTGCTACTTTATTTTCCATCTTCATATAGAATAGAATCACACTATCATTATGCTAGTCTCAATGAGGCTCGATACCAATTTCGTTAGTGAATTTTGGCAAATCAGCCAGTATAACATCATGTACAAAAGTGTTGAACAAATTCTTCTTCATTAGTTAAATTGATCCTTCCTTACTTCATCCTTCTTAAGCTTTTTATGTATAAGGCTTTCAATCATCTTTGGTATGCCTTCTTTTATTCCTTGCTTCTTTGTGTGAGCTTCCCAGAGCAATGGTGCATTTGTGCTACAAATTGAATCACAAATGCATTAATTTCGATCTCCTGGCATGGTGAGGGGACACTTACTCATCACTTTTGTTGATAATCTCTTCTTAGGCCCCTCTCTTACTCCTTTATTGCCAAAACTTGCAAGGCCACGTCCATAATATTATAAGTACATGCTCTTCTTATACCCAAAGCTATTTCTTACCGCTCATGTAGTTTTCTGTTTCTTGTGCTTCTCTGGAAAAATTTGCTCATGTGTTCCCATTCCAGGAATATGTTGAGATATCTTCATCTCCAGCATGTTGATTAGGAAGCAAACTGAACTTTGCATGTTTGCAAAGGAGTGAACACAAAGCAAATGTCCCGTTAACACACATTTCAGATACATATAACTATCTAAGCTCCATAAGTAACCAAAATTAGTTAACAAAAATGCTGATCTAAAGAAAATGAAAAGCTAATTAGTTAACAAATTGTATCAGATTACAAAATGTACAAATTAGTAAACAAACCTTATTGATTTTCATGCTCCTAGTTTTCTCGCAAGTGAAAATGCACATGTATGAAAATAAAAATATTTTAATAATTTTGAAAAGGGAAAAATATATACTATTGTGCAAATGCATGTACATGAAAATGAAAATGAAAATGCAATGCCATTGTTTGTTCCTGCATTTGCAGTTTATTGCTTTATTTGTTGACATGGAACAAATTTATTTATCACAACTCATGGAATCTAAACCCATAGCCATCGAACAGCATATGATAATTAACTAAATTCGTGGAACATGGGAACTCTAAATATGCTTATTATGTATAAAAATTCTTGGAGTATCAAGTTTAAAAATTCTCAAATACATAATTATTGTATCAAAATTCTTGATACATTTTTAAACCTGATAGGACAGAATTCAAAATCCCTGGAGTATCAAAATGTATCAGGCTTTTGATAGACATGATACATTTTAAAACCTGATAGAGTTTTGATATACTCTTTTCTATTTACAAACCTGGGCATGTTGTAGTATAACACAAACCTGGGCATGTTGTAGTAGGTAAGCTTTGCTAGTAGGTCAAGTATGGGCATGGACTTTCCACTGATAGCACATGCCTTCAGAAACATCTACGTCATTCAAATTTTGACAGAGAACATGATCACATAATTAAAACCTAACAAAAACCTAACTTTTCCAAGAAAATTTCTGGAAATTGCAAAAAATATAAACACACCTAATTCATTCAGTTTGCCAGAATCCATTAGTTTCCTCCAAATTAAACAAATTTGACTGGAATCCTTACCCATATGTCAGTAATTGGTTCCTAGTGAGATGGAGAACTTGGGATTTTTTTTGAATTACTGACCTGAGAGAGTTGTTGATTTTGAGATCTGAAGCATGTGATGAATCTGAGCCTGGAAACTGGCATTATAGGCAATCCCTGTGGGCCATATACGATGACGACACGTGTTCAGGCCATGGCTTCTATGCTTCTTTGTATATGAAGGAAAGCCGATGACATGAGTAATAGGAAATTCATGATGGAAACATGATGCCAATGCAAGCAGAAATGCAATATATACAACAGACACTACTCGATTTGAATAAAGGATTAAATGATAAATTCTATTTTCCGATCCTCCTCATGATTTCAGAAAAAATGAAGGCACATCCCAATACATGTCATTTAAGCTTCTTGATTCCATGGGAGCCATGCACATCCTCAATCATGAAATGCCTGGACAATATAGCGATATTAACTTGTTTCATCCCCTATAGATGATCTCCCCATACTAATCATGCTGCAACTCAAGGCAACAACACTAAGCCTGAATCTACAAGCCATCTTTGGCAAAGGTTTATGAAGAAATCATTATCGACAATGATTAACTATGAAAATCCATTTCATAATTTTAGAAAAAGAAAATATGTTTAGTTAACAACCCACTTAGGCTAAGAATATATTATCCATGTGCTTGTGTTGGAAATAGAATGAAAGAAGGTTTAGGGGTCTACTACTGGAGGTTGATGGCAACATGACATGGTATCAGATACTCCTTCATGCCAAATAAATAAGGAGAACCAAACTCTTACATAGATATCTAACACATAAGATAAATAAAAGAGGAAATAAAATGGAAGAAGTAAAGCACTAAGCCAGTCAAACATTCCTTTTAACAATTGGCGTGAGCAACCTGATGCTAGTGAAGTGTCAATATCATCGGATTAAGAATATAGCTAGATAAGCAGTAAGAATTAAGAAGCCAACAATGACCACAAAGAAGCCATTACAAATATATGAATTAACTCCAGAAAGGCAACAAAACAAAACAGAGAGTAGCTTGATAAAGGAGGAGCCCAAATGGCTTAAACAATTGGCGTGAGCCCAAATTTAACAACATAAAACATAAAACATTAAAAACATAAACTGAATTGTAGCTTGACATAAAACAATTTTCTAATGTAGAATATAGCTAGATAAGCATAAACATAAACATATCCGATGATATATCCGATGATATTGACACTTTAACAACATAAACTGAATTGTGCAAAAAATTGTTGTAACAACATAAAACATTAAAAACTAAAAGGCAACAAAACAAAACAGACTACTGGATGAGGAGCCCAAATCACTGCTTGATGAGCTTAAACTGCTGCATTTTCTACCTCTATGAGTTGCATCCTTCTCTATCTCCACCGGAGGGTAGCTTGATAAAGGAGGGTCATTACCACCGATATCCACATCCTCGTCCACATTTTCTTCTTTCCTAATAGCCTTCAAAATCAGGCACTGAAGGCGTGAGACCTGAAGGCATAAAAATTGAGATCCTTCAACATGTTAGTTGGTTATTGACTTTCTTCTCACATGATGGTAACATTAGTTAGTAACGACTGTTTGGCACATGGACTAAAACTATCTGTAAATCTAGTAATATTGGTATTGGCATGAAACTGCAATGTGAGAATGACACTGAAACCCCCTTTCATAGATTACTTCATGCTATAAAAGTAAGCTTTGTGGTAATGTAATCTATAGCATCTATGATTCGAAAGATGTACCATGCAGAACAGAAGCGAGGCTTCCATGTGGAGAGTACTGGAGAACTAAGTGAAGGCCTCCTTCCACGCTGAATCCAAGCAGATGTGCATTCGGATGATTAACTTGGGCGATGATTCCAAGCTCTGATAGGAAATCAAAAAACTTAATTGGATTTTTGATGAAGTAGTTGTATCCGCAGACCGCTAAAGTGGAATACTTCACAGGACTGCTCGTCAACAATTTGAAAATTGTATATTAAGTGGTCACCATTCACCAGGATCTAGCGAACCTTGTCCATCTATTTGAGACATTGTTGTCTTTGAGAACATGAAATCAGCAATATTTTGTGAGTATCGTCCGTTAATGTACAGAAGCATCAAGAATATGTTGATGTTTAAACTCTGCCCATTTTTTCAAGAGTTCAAGTGGTGTAGGTTTGCTGATAATCTCATACACACAATAAAACCTATATGGGTAATCAATGTCAGACTTCTTAGTTAAATTAGTTACTAAACTGCTTTCCATTGTTGATGCATCATGAACCCTTGGAATCAGCAGTAAGATATGACACATCTTGCAAGAAATTTAAATTTTTTAGATCCAAGCACATGAATGTATGTTCTTTTTTACTCTAGAGAATATGAATCACATCAAAGGTTTGCATGCTATACCCAGACTGATCATCAAATTCTTCTTCTTGATGTCATAGTAACATATGCAGTACAGGTGAGAAACAGGTTTAATTAATAACCCTGAGAAAATTAACGATGCATGAGGTAGATAAAGATGCTTAACTATAACATCAATTAGAATTTGACATTTAAAGTAAAGTCACAAAAGGATGCACCAAAAATGAAATTTGTTTCCATGTATCTTCCTAATAATTTCTATGAGAAGAGAAAGCAAAGGAATTAAACTGGAATTATATATTTGCAAAATTGAAGAAGCCATCGGAGGCAAGGACCATATGTCCTTATAAGATCCAGTCTTCACCAAGTAGTGAACTTCGACAACTAAGATAAATTCAAAACTTAAGATTAAAATTTTACCATATACCTCATAGAATATTTCCTAAAATCAGGTATTTGACTTCTTCTTTCGATCCTTTACCAAGCTGATGTCTGTTCGTCTTCTTTGTGCGTTATCTCAATGTAAGGGATCCTGATCGGTAATCAAAACAAACAAAAAACAAAATCAAAGCTGAAAGCACAAAAAATTGAGATCAGATTACAGATGAGATCTAAAAGGAGATGAGATCTAAAAACAAATAATAGTATCAATACTAAGGGATCCTTATCAGTAGTTAATATGCATAAAAAATCATGATCAAGCTGAGATCGCAAAAACTGAAATTGGATTAAAGATGAGATCCTACTAAAAACTAAAGAATATCTTTTTAGCTTGTGTCTGGAAATAGTCTCTACAATTTCTCTTGAAGGACTGAAGCTGTGTCCATCTACGAAATCAATACGGTACACATATTTTTTATTTCATAAATCAAACACAAAAACTAAAGGTGGGTGCTAATGGTTTATGATATTTTTTCGATCCACTGCTGCTAAGAACCCCTGGAGGATGCACTGCTGCTGATTTAGCATCAGAAGAGTGTTATGAAGGCTTGGTTGCGTATGTTGCAGAAAAGGGATTAACTGCACATACCTAAACAATGGAGATATTATTATGCTAAGTTGAATTTGAAAGCAGTGCAAATAATAAGAAATAATAAGAAAATATGAGGGAAAATAGTAAGAAATCGCCGCCAAATCAGTGCAAAATGAAAATTGTTATGCTAAGTTGAATTTGAAGAACTCAAAATGAAAAAAACAGATAACATATTTAGTACTGGAACTGATGAAAATGGTAAAAGAGAAAGAACTCATTTTGCAATACCTAAAATACAATTCCAAACGATCCATCTTGCAATATTCCTACGATTTGCTCAGCCATATAGCTGCATCATAAATAGGGGGAAAACCCAACAATTTACTCAGTGTAACTCAAAAATGGCAGTTTTGCGTAACAGTTTGGTCCAAAAACTACTCACCCTCTTCGGTTCACCATTATTGCCTCAACTACTCGTCTGCATCATAAATAGGGGGAAAACCCAACAATTTACTCAGCTTAACTCAAAAATGGCAGTTTTGCGTAACAGTTTGGTCCAAAAACTACTCACCCTCTTCGGTTCACCATTATTGCCACACTGATCGTCTGCATCATAAATAGGGGAAACCCCAACAATTTACTCAGCTTAACTCAAAAATGGCAGTTTTGCATAACAGTTTGGTCCAAAAACTACGCACCCTCTTCGGTTCACCATTATTGCCTCTAATGGTGGTGGAGATGATGTGTCCGGTGACTGGACTGCCGTTCAGCTCTGCAACTGATTGCTACCGCAACAAAAACCAAACAAACGAACTTTTTGACAAACAAAATTAGAAATGAACCAAATAGTACAAAGGTAATGTCCTGTAAAATTAGAAATGATAGACCTTTTTTGGTTGGAGAGCGGGGAGACGAATCCATCAACAACGAAGTTGGACTTGTCATTAGGCCTCCATGATCTGCTTCACGGTTAGCGCAAGCACGACATGACCCCCACGGTCATGGCATGATTTTGCTAACAGTGAAGCAAATCAGAGCAACAGAGATGCTAGAATACAGTATAGGTCATTAAAGGACGGGAATGATGCAACCGCGATAAGAAGTTGATGAAAATTGTTTGCCCATACCTTGAATTTCTGCGATTTTCATCAAAACCCTCATTTTCATTCAAGTAAGCAATAATCTCCAAGAGGCAACATGGACACGAATTCAAAAGAGCAATCAATGGAAAATAATGGATACTCATTATTCTAATTCATACTCAAATTCATACTCATTATCATATTTTGCCATGAACTGGAACTGATATGCAATCACCAAAAAATCTGAATTGCAATGGACTCCCATTCTCCAAGTGATTGCATATACTGGAAAAACCAACTTTGACTATGCAATCACAAAAATTGACAAATGTTGTTATATTAACATTGCCATGAACTCAATAAGAAAAAAATTTTGTGAATTGCCACGATTATATTAACTAATTTTGTTAAATCATTTAATAGCTGTGACTATGCAAAATAATATGATATAATTATTTGCTCAGATTGATCTGAGATTCTAATGCATATCAGTTTGAGCAAAAATTCTAATACATATGCTAATTGAGCAAAAAAGTCTAATGCATATTAGTTGGTTTTTTGCTCACACACATGCATATCATTTCAAAAATTGCATTATTTCTCAGAGATTGCTCAGAGATATGCATATCCTGTCAAAAATATCAGAGCAAAAAATTCTATCAAATATCAGAGCAATCCTGTTAAATATCATAGCAAAAAATTACAATGCATATCCTGTCAAAAATTTGTGATTGCATATCCTGTAAAATGATAGTGGGAAAAAAATTCTAATATTTTTTTACATTACCTCCATAACACATGTTTCTGGTGCATCAACAGAAAATAACTAACAGATAGGTGGAGAGAGATGCCTAACTCCTCAAATTCGATCAGCCGCCATCATCAGAATTTTAGTGTTTTGCTTGCATGTAACCAAAATTAAACCCAACAACTTCAGACATTTATGGATAAACTTGAGGCTGAGAAGCAACAAAACAAAAAACATTAGGGGAAAAAAACTAATGGAGATACATTAATTTTCAAGTTTTTCTTTCATTGCTAGGATGGAAAGAATAATGTTTCTAAAAACATAAACAAAATGAAAGATAAAATAAATACGTTTAATAAAATTCTTTCCAGTTTTGAACAATAAATACTTTTGTCCAGATTCCCCAAGAATAACCCGTCACCGAATAATAAAACCTGTGAAAGTTAACCAAGTGTCAATATAACCATTGAAGAAAAATGCTAAAAACAGATAGCACAAAAACTTTGCTCAAGTTGTTGTCGATCATTGGAATTCCCTATAAACTTAAGGTCACAGGCCACCAAGTTATCATTCAAAATTCATTCCATTCGATTATTCATCAATTCGTTGAGCCCTACTCCCTTTGGCATTATTACTTTTAACAGGCATAAGATGGACCTTTAGAGTAATATCCATGATATTAACTACCTTCAACAAACTTACCTGCTCACATATAATTAAATTAATATAATAGCAGCGGTCATAACAAACTTAAAGGAGATCCAAAAGTGAAAGAGATTATATGAAAGCAATGATCATTTGGCAAAAAAGGAGTTAACTGTGGCTATGTGGCAAAAAAGGAGTCGAATTACTTTAAAATGATCATTTGGGATAATACATGCATCAAATATTATAGGCCCCATCAGTTAACTACATATTGAATGAGTATAAGAATTCAACATAATATCCAAAAAAACTAAAGAATTCTATACATAAAATATTATTACTCTTATAGCATATCATTATTAGTGAAATCTGAGAAAGGATTAGCACCGAAAAGAAAATTTTAGAATGTGATGGAATGCATTTGTTAACAGAGTACATTTTAGATAGCCCAATGCCAGATAATGCTGATGAGATAGCTCATAATATGCTAAATACAGAAAAAAGATTCAAGTAGGTATGAAAAACAACTTGACATCATGACAAAATTTAATTTTTGTTTTAGCATGTACACTAATTAGTTTACGTCAATTTGTTAATGTACTGTTTGTGTTGAGATTTGTATAATTATCAAGAAACACTTTTTTCATCTAAAGACTGAACTTTGCCTGCACAAAAATGTGTTGAAAGGGTATATATTTTATTGCGTTGTATACAAAAAAAATTGAGGCATCCTTACAAATAGTTTCGTTAATTATTCCGAAATTCCTAAAGCATTCTGCCAACGAAGTCACCAAAAAGGCATAGAAAATAATTCTTATTATTATGTATACATCAATAATTATGTAAAAAATATCATGATTAGAATTCTAGATATAGCATGATTAGAATTTTATATATATATATGTAGTGAAATCCTTATCAAATGAATATTGGAGTCTAATAAAATTACCAAATAACCAAAGAACTTTATACACAATGTTATAGTACTCTTACAGAAAAATTATAATCCTGCCAATGATTTCATCATCAGAATTCTAAATATATCATTAGTGAATCCTTACCGTGGCTCAAAAGAAAGAGGCAGCGGTAGCTGGCTGGCTGAGTCATACGGCGAGAGGGAGTAGTGGATGATCGAGGCGAAGGCCTCTGAAATTGATCACCGAGAGGGAGCGGTGGATGATCGAGGCCACCAAAAATGAGAATGAAAAACAAATAACAAATTTTAATAATATTCAAACTGAATAATATTGAAACTTTAGTGCAAAAGGGGGAGCTGGGGTTTATGGAACACCTACATCTGGCAAGCAACACTCGTCACAAAGACAAAGACGAAGTTATGATCATGTCCATAGTCCACTCGATGTACGTTTTTCCTTCTGAATTTGGAGACTCATGCTCTTTATCTTTGCCATCTGGAATGCTGATCATATCCTTGTTTGGAGATCCCTGAAAATTTATAAGCCAGTCCTATATCAGAAAACAATATATTTTCATTATAATCTGAATGATATCATATCAGACTGTTCATATTATTTTAGTTAAAAGGTGTAGTCTAAAAATTAACTTTAACCTGATCAATTCAACATTAGAAGCTTCTAGCACAGCAATTTCAACAAACTGATCAAATATCTAACCGTTCAAACACAAATATATGGTATTAATTAAATTCCCAAGAAATCTCTGGAATGTTCAATTTTAATTACTATGAAATAATTCCAGAAAAACACTACTTGGATACCAAAAAGGAAAAAAAGCTGATGTTTGTTTTATGCTGCTCTTTTAAAAGAAGGTCAAAAATAATAAAATTACTACTGAAACCCCTCAAATGGTCCATATACAATCAACTATAATCCTATCATTAAAAGCTGCCAAAAGCTACCAAATACTCCAAGCTAATATTAAGTGGCCTAAATCTTCAAATTGCTTCAACATGAGGTGTGGCAGCCTATTTTCTTCGTTATCTTACATAATATTTATGTATTAATACCTAAAGATTGCTGAATTCAAATAACAATTTCAACATGAAAATCTCATAATTCAACGGGTTATGCACCTAAAAAATTAATATTGGAATTGTACTATTTTTAGCAATGGGCAATGTTGAGACTGCAATTGTGAGTTCCCCAAAAATTATATTGATGGCCAACATTGAGTAATCCCACTCTGATCAAGGTTTATAAAAGTCAAATTCAAACAAAACAATGTTGCGCATGGAATGAGTGTTGTACAGACCTGAAACAGCCAAACAAAACAAATTCAACAATTATCATGCAATTTCAGTGAACAAATTCCTTGCATTCACTCAACTCTTCGAGACCATATGCAGATTATTCCTGAATCTAGTTTGTTTATTTTTCAATGACAAAATTTCGTTATCATAAAGGATGCAAAGCAACTTCTGTTCCTATTTCAAATTTTCAATGAAATTATTGAAAAATCTTAAAAAATTCAATGACATTATTGAAACCAGAAAAATTTATTGTTGTCTCCTTTGGGGAAAATCCAAAGATATAAATAAACCAAAATGGAAGACAAATTTTTGTGAAAACTGCAGTCAAGAAATGAATGTTGAAGAACGAAAACAAAAAGTGATGGTTACCTAAATGAACAGATTCCATGCCAATATGAACAGATCTCAAGCCCAAGAGAACAAATTCCAAATCCCTTACTTGCAAGTACAATCCGTAGAGCAAGATGGCTACGCCGTTCCCCATCATGGAGCAGCCCTGTGATCCGTCGAATCAACGTCGGCCATGGCGCCCTCCACATCTAAGAGAACGAAAACCCCTATCATCCGCTTCTGAAGGACGACAATCAGAGATCTGGGAGAGCTTTTGAAGGACGGCGAGATTTTCGACCAAAACCCCTCTCATCCTCGAGAGGAGGACGTTGGCCGAAGCTGTTGATGGCTTTTCGTAGGGGGTGGGGTTGCCAGCGTGCTAGGAGGAGAGGGGCGAGGCTGGGGCCTGTTCTTTTTGATTTCCCCAAAATGAGGGACACGTGAAACAGTGTTCCCCCCATAAATTTCGAAAGATTTCGGTTTCTCTCATTGGTTTCACACTAAAATTCAAATTTTTCCCCCCAAATTTCAAAATTACAACTTAAACTCTTATCCAATTTCTCATATCCAATATCTCTTATCCAATAACTCATATATCATCCCTCATTTATATACCCCAAATACAATTCAAACCCTTATCCAATTTCTCTTATCCAATATCTCTTATCCAAAAACTCATCATTACATCCCTCATTTATATAACCCAAATATAATTCAAACCCTTATCCAATTTCTCTTATCCAAAAACTCTTATCCAAAAACCCATGATAACATCCCTGTTTTATAATATATATATATATATATATATATATATATATATATATATATATATATATATATATCTTAATTAATCCAAACAAATCAAAGTTTGGATATAATTAAGTTGTAGAATGGCATCATACTTGAAGTCCATGGACAGATAAATGAAGTCAAACTCAAAGAGTTGCTATCCTTCAGTTGCAGAACTGATGTTCTCCGTAGTGCAGTGCTGATCCAACAAAGTAATCAACAAATCTAGAATACAACAAAAATCTAGACCTAAATTAGATAGACGTGCATGCATTAAGTAAGATATATTAGTTAAATAACAGAGTTACAAATCAAAACTGAGATTGTTGGGTATGATATTAGTCATGACAGTTGTACGTAGCATAAAGCTACGGAAACAACTACTGCTACCAACCCCAACCCCCTCAGTATAGAGTAGGATTGCGGTTGTAGGTGCAGTATTAATAGCCATGTGGTCGAAAACATCTAGTAGTTGGAGGAGGTGGGCGGGGAGTGGCGGGGCATTTTACCAATTAGTTTGCAGGATTAAGCTTTTTCTTTACCGATCAGTTTGAGCCTCCTCACATGGGCTTCCTCGAAGAGGTGGTTCTAGTGGCTGGTGGAACCGTCTTGAAGAATGTTGACAAGGCGATAGACACATCAAACGTCAAGGTGTTCTCCATAGGATCCGCCTTCATTGTTTACAACGAAGAGCCTCAACCTGCATTCAACTCACTAGATCTTGAGGAGGTTGGACTGAAGATATGCGACGAGGTTATGGCCTTGGAATCAAAGAGACGGGTTTTAAAGTTATTGGCCACATACTATTAATGGACCACATTGTCGCCTACAGTTTACCAAGGTCATATTGTCGATATCAAGGAAAAATAGAATTTATTTTAATTTTAGATTGATGAGAACCTAGCCATATTAAAACATACACAATCGGCATCACACCGTTGCGTGTTGATATACCCAATTTGGCGATCACAGGCATGAGTATTGTAGCAGCGGAGTGCACAAGACGAAGAAACACAATAAACATAGTCATTGCATCTACCGTTCAGACTAGGTCACAGCGTCAACATTAACATCAAATTGTTGAACTTTTTTCAGTAATAAGCTAAAAATATGTAAATGTATAAAGATGTTCATTACGATGATTTTGCTTGGAATCAATAAAGAATGTGAATTACTCCATGTTTTACATCCCATTTATTTCATATCAATTACACAAATATTTTTACAGCACGTAAGCATCAATTTTTTTAATAAATATTATGAAGTGCATATGAAGAGAGTTTGGAACACGAGTTTTACAACTAGTACATGGACATCCAAGACCTCCCGGTCATCTGGGTCAAGTACGCAAATTTTTTTGTTTAAGTACGGCTGTATAACATGCATAATTTAATTCGTCGGGAAACTAAATGATAAAATGCTTCGTACATTTTCAGACAGTGCATGTCATGGCATCCCTTCGGCACTTACCACCCCCGCCCTCTGGGTCAGGTACGCAAATATTGTAGTACTGCTGTATAACGTGCACAATTTAAATTTTTGTAAAACTAATTAGTAAAATGCTTCATACATTTTCAGGTGGTGCAGGACATGGCTCACCGATGTCACATACCCCTGCCATCTGGGACAGGTACGCTTATTGTAGTTTTAGTATGTCTCTAAATGTGGACCTTTTAAGTTTTTTTATAACTAATTGCATAACATTATATATATTTTTTTAGGCACTGCAGGACATATACCCTCTTCCCCATATACCTCACTGCCGACACGTACATGTACGCATATTTTTATTTTAAATGTTCAGTCCAATTTGTTAAACTAATTGAATTTGCTATTGTCTTATTGCGTATGGATGCAGGTGATCTAGAGGATATACATATTGAAACTCCCGACACGGCTGGGTTACATGCCACCTCCACTTCTCAGACTGCCCCTCCACATGTCGAACCTGAGCCGGTGGTGTTCATTACATATGACCCGAAGATAGAGCATGATGCCTTACCGACTGCCTGTAGGCACGAAGAGGCAAATAGGAGGCAGCCACACGTGGTTTTATGTGTGGCTCAGGTTCAGGAGGATATGAGGAATCTGATGGAGGAGAGTGAATTTTTACTTTCCTGGGTGGGCCTTAATCCAACAGAGTTGGAGGTTACAAGGCGCATGAGAGCGGCGCAGGTAATAATTTCCTGTAACAATTCATTTTATTATATGTGCTATGTGATTATGTGTATGCATCCTTCTTAGTCATTAGGTTTATTATTTGTAACACAAGCATGATAAAAAACATTCCTACCAAGTTTTAGGGTTATAAGTGATGTTTGGATTTAGATTATAAGTCGCTGAGTATGAATTCGTTTATCTCCGCATATAAGTTCTCAAGAGGGCAATGCAAATGTGGTTTTTGATTAAATTGAAATATACGTATAGTTTAGACTATAAGGTTTGCGGTTATAGGCTAGATAAATATATGTATATATCATATAGATGATGATGATGTGTGTGTGTGAGGGGGAGGGGTTGAGTAAAGATAGATAATGTCATATATATCTTAATCTTAATTATTCCAAACACATCAAAGTTTGGATATAATTAAGTTGTAGACTGGTATCATACATGAAGTCCATGGGGAGATAAACAAATTCATACTCAATAGCGACTATCCTTCAGATGTAGAGCTGATGTTCTCCGTAGTGCAGTGCTGAACCAACAAAGTAATCAACATATCTAGAATACAACAAAATCTAGATCTAAATTAGATAGATGTGCATGCATTAAGTAAGATATATTGGTTAAAGACTACACAGAGTTACAAATCAGAACTGGGATTATTGGGTATGATATTAGTCATAACAGTTGTACGTAGCATAAAGCTATGACAACAACAACTGCTACCAACCCTAATCCCATCAGTTTAGAGTAGGATTGCGGTTGTAGGTTCGGTAGCAATATCCATGGGTCAAAAACATCTAGTAGTTGGAGGAGGTGGGTGGGGAGAGGCGTGGTATTTTACCAATTAGTTTGCAGGATTAAGCTTTTTCTTCACCGATCAGTTCGAGCCACTAAGAGGTGGTTCTAGTTGCTGGTGGAACCGTCTTGAAGAATGTTGACATGGCGATGGACGCATCAAACGTCAAGGTGTTCTCCATAGGATCCGCCTTCATTGTTTACAAAAAAGAGCCTCAACCTGCATGCAACTCAGTAGATCTTGAACAGGTTGGACTGAAGAGATGCGACGAGGTTGTGGCCTTGGAATCAAAAACGGGTTTTAAAGTTATTGGCAACATACTGTTATTGGACCACATTGTCGCCTGCAGTTCGCCAAGGTCACAAAGTAGGGAGTGCTTTCTTTCTCTACAAAGAAAGAGAAATTAAAAGAATGAAAGCGTCGGTTAGAACACAGTCATTTGAAACACTGTCACTCGAAACACTGTCAGCGGATCTGTTATACATATTCAAAGTGACTGTGTTCTCTAATTCTACTTGAAACCATCGGATATGCCCTCTCTAATTCTTCCCCATTCTACAACATAATCTAATAATGTTAAACAGTGATGCCCTTTCTAATCTTCCCCATTATACAACATAATCTAATAACAGTATGCCCTCTCTAATTCAAAGTGACTCTGTTTAACATTATTAGATTATGTTGTATAATGAGGAATAATTAAAGGGGCTTCACTGTTTAACATTATTAGATTATGTTATATATTGTGGAAGAATTAGAGATGGCATATCCGACGGTTTTAAGAAAGAATTAAGAACACAGTCACTTTGAATATGCATAACAGATCCGATGACAGCGTTTCAAGTGACAGTGTTTCAAGTGACAGTGTTCAAGTAACCGACGATTTCTTTCTTTTAATTTCTCTTTCTTTGTAGAGAAAGAAAGCACTCCCTACTTTGTGATCTTGGCGAACTGCAAGCGACAATATGGTCCAATAACAGTATGTGGCCAATAACTTTAAAATCTGTCTTTGATTCCAAGGCCACAACCTCGTCGCATCTTTTCAGTCCAACCTCCTCAAGATCTGCTGAACTGCACATATGTTGAGGCTCTTCGTTGTAAACAATGAAGACGGATCCTGGGGAGAACACCTTGACGTTTGATGCGTCCATCGCCATGTCAACATTCTTCAAGACGGTTCCACCAGCAACTAGAACCACCTCTTCAAGGAAGCCCCTGTGAGGAGGCTCGAACTGATCGGTGAAGAAAAGGCTTAATCCTGCAAACTAATTGGTAAAATACCCCGCCTCTCCCCGCCCACCTCCTCCAACTACTAGATGTTTTTGACCCATGGCTACTGCTACTGAACCTACAACCGTAATCCGACTCTACAATGATGGGGTTGGGGTTGCTAGCAGTAGTTGTTGCCGTAGCTTTATACTACGTACAACTGTCATGACTAATATCATACCCAATAATCCCAGTTCTGATTTGTAACTCTGTGTAGTCTTTAACCAATATATCTTACTTAATGCATGCACGTCTATCTAATTTAGATCTAGATTTTTGTTGTATTCTAGATTTGTTGATTACTTTGTTGGATCAGCACTGCACTACGGAGAACATCATATCTGCATCTGAAAGATAGTCGCTATTTGAGTATGAATTCGTTTATCTCCCCATGGACTTCATGTATGATACCAGTCTACAAATTAATTATATCCAAACTTTGATGTGTTTGGAATAATTAAGATTAAGATATATATATGACATTATCTATCTTTACTCAACCCCTCCACACACACACACATATCATCTATATGATATATACATATACATACATATATATATATGTGTGTGTGTCTTGTCTCAGGGTCCTCTAAAGCGTGGTAGTGGTCCTCGTGTACAACAAGTGCTTGACGAAATGCCTGTTAGGCCTTCAGTGCCCCTGACAATCAATACTAAGGGAACTAAGCTTTCTTTCTCTGACGTTTGCGCAAATAGAAGGACCTATGCGGAGTCTATGACAATGAAATTTATTCCGCCCATTACCAAGGATGACGGGATAAGCGTTGGAAGAGTATTGGGATCCTTGATTGAGCGGGGAGCTGACCGTTGGAAAAACACGCTGGTGGGTTATGTATTGGGGGATGTTCCGTACTATGGACAATTAAGGGCATGGGTTGACCGCCTGTGGAAACTGAAGAAGGGTGTCCGTATCTTCAGTAGAGATAATGGGTTCTTCTACTTCAGATTTGAGTGTGCGGAGGAATGTGAACGGATTCTATACGGTGGACCATGGCTATTTGATGGCAGACTAACAGTTTTGCAAAGGTGGTCCTCTACGTTACAATACGACCGTGACATGCTAGCTACAGTTCCGGTATGGGTACAATTCCATGGATTACCTTTGAGTATGTGGACACTAGACATATTCAACATTATGAGTTCGGTTGTGGGCAACCCTCTATGTCTTGACCGGGCAACAGCCAACTTGGCAAGGTTAACGTATGTTAGGTGTCTGGTCGAGGTTGATGCTTCTAAGCCTCTCCCACGTACTGTGGGGTTGGAATTGGATGATGGATCCATCATTAATGTTGACACTAAATATGAAGGGGAGCCCCCGAGATGTAGCAACTGTGTGTGTTTTGGACACAGTGATACCCATTGCCCAGGCATAGTGAAGCTGCCTTCAATCCAAACCCAGAATGCTTCAAAAGTCTTTGAGGGGAACAGCATCCCAGCGGCTACTGGGTCTATTGTCGAAATTGCTGACTGTTCAACAAATTCTCCAAGGGCAGCTCCCCCTAGCGATTTGATTGCCGAGCCTATCTCCAATAGCCAGGCCCCTAGTGCTAGTGCTTTTGCTGCAGGGCCTACTGCCTCCGGCCATGAACCTACTGCTAGTGCTTTGGCTGCAGGGCCTACTGCCTCCGGCCTTGTGCTAAGCCCCACATTGCCAGGATTAGTGGGGACCTCACCGGCTATTCTCTCTACTGCGGACAATGCTATTAATGTTGTGATTCAGCGGACCTCAATTGCGACTGAGGGAGAATGTAGCCTTGCTAGCAAATCTCCAGTTCCCGGCCAGGTTGATGATCACGGCCAACCCCAGGTTGACGTCCCAGCTGCACCAATCGGCTCTATCCTTCTTGCTAGGTGGCATACCCCTACCCCTACGGTGTTACAACAATCTGAAGCTGTCGATCCTCCTGATAATCTGACTGTCCTTAACCCTGCTTGGGTGGTTGAACAGTCTCTGCTGCAGGACTCTTTGCAACATAAAAAACTCACATCTATCCCTGCTTCTCCAAATACAGTTCGGAGAAGTTCCAGGCTGGCCCAGTCGCTGCCCCTATCCACTTCCTCATAATGTCTGTTTTTTTCTGGAACTCAAGAGGGCTCAACAACTCCTCGCGACTGGCTGATTTGAAGTATAGGCTGCGATTCCATTGCCCCTCTATTGTCTGCTTATTTGAAACTAAAGTGGAAGCTATTAATGAAGCGAGGATTTCTAAATGTTTTGCTAAGATCTGGGAGAGTATTGATAATCGGAAATTCCATAAAGGGGGCAGGATTCTTATCTTCTACAACAGTTCAATCTGGAGTTGCTCGGTTTGTTCGATAACCGACCAACATATCTCTGCTATTTTCACTAACTCAGGTGGTTTCATCATGGCCCTCACCGTCGTCTATGGCTTTAATCTTCCTTCCTCAAGATTACCCCTATGGAATTCCCTTGTGTCTGATTCTAGAGTACTGAACTCACATCCCTGGCTTGTGGGTGGGGACTTCAATTGTATTCGTAAGTGTAATGATAAGCTTGGTGGGCATGCTGCTGACTCCAGTAGTATGGATGCTTTTAATGCTTGTATTGGCAACTGTCGCCTCCTTGAGCTCAAAGGCGTGGGAAGCAAGTACACCTGGAACAATCGCCGCATTGGGGTCTCCCGCATCTCTGCTAGGCTTGATCATGTTTTTGGCAATATAGATTGGATCCGGTACTTGCCGAATTCCTATTATGAATACACTTCCTCTGGTACGAGTGACCACGCTGGCATGATAGTTTGGCCTCATTCAAAGGTACCATCTTATCCAAAACCTTTTAGATTCTTTAATTCCTGGGTCAACTATCCGGGTTTTCATGAGTTAGTGCAATGTTCCTGGAAAATTGGTGGACTAGGCTCCCCAATGCAAATGTTGGCGGCTAACCTTAAAAACCTGAAGGTTGTGCTTAAGGCTTGGGCTATTACTAATAGGGAGAAGTTGGATGTAACTTCCTGCCGCACAAACCTTGAAAAATTACAGAATAACCCTAATATTACCTCTGACCCGAAGTTGCAAGAGATGGAAAAGTTGGCCTCATTCCAACTTGCCCAGGCTTTGGATGTGGAAGAGGAAGAGTTAAGGCAGAAAAGTAGACATAATTGGCTTAACCTTGGTGATCGTAACTCCAAGTTTTTTTATGCGGCTATGAAATCCAGACAATGTCATAACAATCTTTCACATTTAATGTCTGCATCTGGACAGTCGTGTAATGACCCCACCTCTTTCCGTCATGAAGCTTCAATTTTTTATAAGAATTTATATCAGCAGTCTGATTATTGGAATGTATTTCCTAAGCTTACCCCAAAGCGTGTTCTAACCCCTGAAGCTTCTAGTTGGATGGATAGGCAGGTAACTGCGGATGAAATCAAAAGTGCAGTATTTCAAATCGGGAAAGATAAAGCACCTGGGCCTGATGGGTTCAATGCCTATTTCTACCATCAGAGTTGGGAGGTAATTGGTGATGATGTTATCTCAGCTGTTTTGTTTTTCTTTAGGTCTGGAAGGATGCTACAACATATAAATCACACTTTTCTGACTCTTGTTCCGAAAAATACTACTGCCTCTGGTTTAGGCGACTACAGGCCTATTTCTTGTTGTAATGTCATTTATAAGATTATCAGTAAAGTGTTATGCAACAGGCTGAAGCATGTTATATCAGATTTAGTTTCTCCCAATCAAGCAGCATTCTTAAAGGGCAGATTACTGGCTGATTGCACTCTAATAGCCCATGAGCAGATTAGGGACTTCAGCAATCCCATGGGATCCAGAACCTGTATCAAGTTGGATCTTCACAAGGCTTTTGACAGCGTTAACAGGGAATTCATTTATTTCCAAATGCACCAGATGGGCTTTAATGCTACTTTTATTAGCTGGATAAAAGAATGCATATCTACGGCTTGGTTTTTCGTCCTAATTGAGGGTTCTCCAGAAGGGTACTTCTCCTCTAACAGAGGTCTTCGCCAAGGTGACCCCCTATCCCCTTACCTCTTTGTGTTGGTTATGGAGGCTTTCTCACTTCTGATGGCTAGGGCGGAAACATCACATTCTATTCAACCGTTGAAAAGATCAGGATCTATCTCTCACCTGTTGTTCGCAGATGATCTCCTGGTTTTTTGCCGTGCCACCCCCCGCTCTATTGAGGGCTTGAAGGTTGTACTATACAACTTCCACCTTTATACGGGGCTCCAGGTCAATTGGGATAAAAGTTCTGCCATCTTTAGCAAGGGTGTTCGTGACGCTAGAGGCCTGGCTACTTCTCTTGGCATCAATTTGCTAACTTCCTTCTCTATCTACCTCGGATTACCTCTTTCATCTAATTATCCTAGAGCATCTATGTATGGGAGGCTAGTAGACAAATGTAAGAAGAGATTACTTGGGTGGTCCTCCTCTCTGCTCTCTACCACGGGCAAAATTGAATTGGTTCGTAGCGTTATTCATGGCATGGTGGCATTCTGGATGCAGGCATTCCACATCCCTCATTCTGTTATTAGATCCATCAATTCGGCTTGCAGAAAATTCATATGGGGCAAACTTAATATTTGGGCATGGAAGGATTCTTGTGTTCCGAAGAAAGAAGGGGGGGTGGGGCTAAGACAACTGAAGGATCTAAATGCAGCTTCGGGTGTACGTCTAACCTGGAGATTCCTTAACTCCCAGGGGTTATGGTCTGCGCATATGAGGAGTCAACATGGTTTTGCTGCTAAGGAATTCTACAATATGCGGCCTAGAGCTTCTCAATCAGGTACTCTTAAATTTATGCTCAGGAACCGATGTTATTCCCATAACCTTATCAAGCGTACTGTTGGCGATGGAACTTCCACTTTATTCTGGTTTGACAATTGGCACCCCAAAGGACCTCTACATCTTCTCCACCCTCCTCCGCCTGGGGCTGAATGCATGCGAGTTTGTGACTACTGGCAGGCGGGTTCTTGGCGCAATGTACCAGAAATCATACCCCTCCTGCCAGACTTACAGAGCATTATTCTTAGTCGTATTCCTGATTGCTGGACGTGGGCATGTGGCCCTAATTTCACTTACCGCTCGGCCTGGGAGGGTTTGCGAGTTTTGAAGCCTAGATTCGCCTACCATGGTATACTTTGGTACAACAAGCATGTGCCTAAGATGGCCCTAAATCTACTGCGTGCTATTCAAGGCAAACTGCCGACTAGGGAGATCCTCTTCAAGTGGGGTATTATTTCAGATCAGAACTGTGTTCTCTATGAAGATGACGTCCAGGAAAGTGTGTCGCACCTATTCTTTGAATGTGAATACTCCAAATATATCCTTGTTAGATGCCTTCTCAAACTCGGGTACACTGGACTTGTCCCCTCAAGTATTTCTGGTGTGTGTGTGTGTGTGTGTACATATATATATATATATATATATATATATATATATATATATACTTGTATAGACACACACACACACACACACACATACATATACATATATATGTGTACACACATATATAGCCTATAACCGTAAACCATATAGTCTAAACTCTGCGTATATTTCAATTTAATCAAAAACCACATTTGCATTTCCCTCTTGAGAACTTATATGGGGAGATAAACGAATTCATACTCAGCGACTTATGATCTAAATCCAAACATCACTTATAACCCTAAAACTTGGTAGGAATGTTCTTTGTCATACTTGTGTTACGCATAATAAACCTAATGACTAAGACGGACGCATACACATAATCACATAGCACATATAATAAAATGAATTGTTACAGGAAATTATTATATGCACCGCTCTCATGCGCCTAATAACCTCCAACTCTGTTGGATTAAGGCCCACCTATGAACATAAAAATGCACTCTCCTCCATCAGATTCCTCATATCCTCCCCGACATGTGTCAAGGTCGCCTGAACCAGAGCCACACATAAAGCCACGTCCGGCTGCCTCCTATTTGCCTCTTCGTGCCTACAGGCAGTCGATAAGGCGGCACGCTCTATCTCTGGGTCATATGGAATGAACACCATCGGCTCAGGTTCGACAAGTGGAGGGGTAGTCTGAGAAGTGGAGGCGGCATGTGACCCAGCCGTGATGGGAGTCTCAGTATGTATATCCTCTAGCCCACCTGCATCCATACGCAATAAGACAATAGAAAATTCAATTAGTTTAACAAGCTGGACTGAACATTTAAAATAAAAATATGCATAGATGTACGTGGCGGCAGTGAGGTATGTTGGAAATAGGGTATATGTCCTGCAGTGCCTATATATATATATATATATATATATATATATATATATATATATATATATAATGTAATGCAATTAGTTATACAAAAACTTAAAAGGTCCATATTTAGACACATACTAAAACTACAATAAGCGTACATGTCCCAGATGGCGGGAGGTATGTGCCATTGGTGAGCCATGTCCTGCACCACCTGAAAATGTATGAAACATTTTACCAATTAGTTTTACAAAAATTTAAATTGTGCACGTTATACAGCAGTACTACAACATTTGCGTACCTGACCCACAGGGCGGGGTGGTAAGTGCCAAAGGGATGCCATAACATGCACTGCCTGAAAATGTACGAAGCATTTTACCATTTAGTTTTCCAACAAATTAAATTATGCATGTTATACAGCCGTACTTAAACCAAAAAATATGCATACCTGACCCAGATGACCGGGAGGTCTGGGATGTCCATATACCAGGTGTAAAACTCGTGTTCTAAACTCTCTTCATCTGCACTTCATAATATTTATTAAATTGATGCTTACATGTTGTAAATATTTGCGTAATTGATATGAAATAAATGGGATATAAAACATGTAGTAATTCAAATTCTTTATTGATTCCAAGCAAAATCATCGTAATGAACATCTTTATACAATTACATATTTTTTAGCTATTACTGAAAAAATTTCAACAATTTGATGTTAATGTTGACGATGTGACCTAGTCTGAACGATAGATGAAATGACTTTGTTTATTGCGCTTCTTCGTTTTGTGCACTCCGCTGCTACAATACACGTGCCTATGATCGCCAAATCAGGTACATCAACACGCAACGGTGTGATGCCGATTGTGTATGTTTTAATACGGCTAGGTTCTCATTAATCTAAAATTAAAATAAATTTTATTTTTCCTTGATATCGACAATATAACTAAAATAAATTTTATATCAAGAGTGTATGTTTTAACATGACTATGTTCTCATTAATCTAAAATTAATATACATTCTATTTTCCCTTGATATCGACAATATAACTAACATAAATTTTATGACACAGTCGTCGTCTAACGAGTATACCTAGAATGTAGTGTCGGAGTTGATTTGACTAAGTCCAAGTAGGAATGAAAATATTGTGGGTCGGTCGGGTATTTAACTACCCAAGCTTGCCCTGACCCATCTACAGGCCGGGGCGGGGACGGTCGCGAGCCGGGGCGGGTACTTTCTTACCAAAACCGGGTCGGGCCGGTTCGGGCCGGTCGGGTCATTTCATTACTGCCATCCATATGAATCCCAAATAAAAATTTTATTTGTGAGTTGGGAGAATTTTGATTTATTTGGTTATTTGGAATTGGGAATTGGCCCAATTGGGAGAATAGTGAAATAGAGTATGAGTTATGTGTTATTCGCTGACTGCATGGTTCGCATCAAAATAGTAAGGTTTTTTAGAACCTCTATAGTTTATCAGGGCGGGCCGGGGCGCATACAAAGCCCAAGCTTGTCCCGACCCTGCTGTGGGCCGGGTCAAAACCGGGTTGGGCCGGGTATGGCCAGGCGGGTCAAGCCATTACTGCCATCCCTAAGTCCAAGCCACGGTCCTCTTACGAGTATTCTCCTTTTGCAATTCAGATTTTACCAAATTAATTCCATATAGTGATGGATATTGAAATTGCATTGTGATGCAATTCCCATGGTACACCCTCACCCTCACCCTAACCCCAACCCCTACCCCTCCCCCAACCCTAGCACCAACCCATACCCTAGACCCAACCCCTACCCCTCCCCCAACACAACCCGAACCGAACCCTAACCATTCCTTAACCATAATACTAACCCTAACCCTTATAATCACAACCATAAACATTTTCCCAACCCCAATCCTACACCTAACCCTTTACCCTAACATCAACCCTAACCCTCAACCCTAATCCTAGCCCTGACTCCAACCCTAACACTAACCGAACCCAAACCCAAAAACCATATTTTTTAAACCATACCCTACCCCAACACTTAAACCGAACCCAACCATAAACCCTCACCCTAAACCGAACCCCTTACCATACCCTAACCCTACCCCCAACCCCTTCCCTAGACTCAACCCAAAACTCAAACCCTAACCCTAACCACAACCCTAAACTTCCCCCAACCCCAATCCGACACCTAACCGTTTACTCTAACCTCAACTCCCAAACCATAACCTTAACCCTAACCCTAACCATAACCTTAACCCTTTGCCCAACCCCAATCCGACACCTAACCCTCAACCCTACACTCAACCCTAATCCTAGCCCTGATTCCAACCCTAACACTAACCGAACCCTAACCCAAACCCATATTTTTAAACCCTACCCTACCCCAAAACCTAAACCAAACCCCTACCATAAACCCCATAACCTAACCCTAGCCCCAACCCCTTCCCTAGAACCCGAACCCGAACCCAACCCACAACAAAACCCCAACCCCCACCCCCCACCCCTATCCCTATCCCTAGCCCTAGCCCTAGCCCTAACAATTAACACATCTCTCTAGCAAGGGGGTCGCTGGTGAGGGATGGGTTGGAGGGGGGTCGGGGTCCAGTATTGGGGGAGTAGGAGAGAGAGGGGTCAGAGGGCGCGTCGGCAACCGCCGTCGCCCGCAGCTCCCGCTCTCCTCCGTCAGTTCAGAAGGAGGCGAGGGGAGCTGGGGCAACAACGGTGGCGGATGCCTCCTTCGCCCATTCTAACGAAATTAGGGCAAAAAGCGTATCTTGCACGGCGGCAGGCGTCAACGTCGACATCGGCGTCAACATCGACGTCGACGTCGGCTCCTTCGTCGTCGTCGTCGTCTCCTTCTTCGTTGTCGTCTCCTTCGTCATCTCTCTCTCTCTCTCTGCGGATGAAAATCGGAAAGTGATCGATTTTTTACCCAAATTGCGGGAGCGGGCTCCCTTAATTTGGAGAATTTTTTTACTGGCAACGGACTTTTAGCCACGGACTTATCTGTGGCCGTTACTATTATTGGCCACAGAAATATCCCTGGCTGATACATAATAGCCACGACATATCTCTTCACCACTTTTCCATGGTTGATAGTTATCGGCAACGGACAATTCCGTGGCTGAAGGTCAACTAACGCACACGGAAATGTCTGTGGGCAATACTACGTGGGCCAATTTTTTTCCCAGCCACGGAAATTTGGCCACAGACAAATTCGTGATGGATAGCCTACTATGAGCCACGGATTTTTCCGTGGCCAAATTTCCGTGGCTGAAGACCCTTTTTCCACTAGTGTAAAGAGAAACCGAATGATACTATATATTGCTTGGCAATTAAATAATGTTGACAATGATCTGGTTAATCATCCTTAGTGATTGAGATAAGCTCCTTCTTTGTTAAAAAAGATAACCATCTCTCACTTAAGTAACCGAGTCTTTGGTGCCATAGATTTTGAGTAGCTTTACGTTCCATCGCGTTAAGACTGTCTGTATATATTTTCATATGAGTTTTGTACAACGTACTACAAATATACCCCTTGCAATAATTATGGAATATTTCATCACTCGATGTCGTTGCTGAAGTGGTTTTCAAAGCGTTGTTTTTCAAGTGTTGACCTAGAAAGCAAGTTCAGTGAGAGGACTGACACATGTCAGACATCCTTCAAAGTTATTATATAGCCAATGTTCGTTTAAATTTGAATCCCATGATTTTATGGGAACATGAATTTCTCATATTCATGATGCCAAAATCTCCCGCTTTGTTGGTGGTGAAGAAATCTCTCCGAAGAGTGATGTGATAGAATGTTGCGGTATCAACCATCCACTTGCTATCCTGGTTGGAAACATGAAGGCATGTCTCTATTTGGATAGAGCAAATAAATGCTTCTCTGATATAAGTTACCAATTACTCTCCATCATTTTTCATCTGTTAAGAACCATTTTGACCTTGTTCTCGTAAGAGCTTTTGGTAATTCTTTATATAGCTCTACGTGCCATAATGATAACATTTGTAAGTATGCCTTCTCCTGTCCATGGACCTACTACGACTCTTGATCCTTCCTTTGCCCCACTTTCGACCACCTGCTTACTGTCTTCCTTGAGTTTGTGTCATTAGCGCATGTGATTGGTCTATGCCGACATCTTTTCTCCTGGTCTATTCGTTGAAGATGGCATCATTAACCATAGACTTTATGCATAGCATGATTACCATTCGGGACAAAATTACTGATAGAGACCATCGATGTCTTCATCATTAAGTTATAATTCCATCGTGAAAAGCTGATAACTAGGCTTTGGAACTGGCTTGTGGCCTTGGCAACGACAGTTTCACTCTATATCTTCAAATTTACTAATCGCCTCATAAACAAGGCTGAACGGTCTTGGCCTCGTACAGCTTTTGCTAGACGACATATGCTTTTGCTAGAGGACATATGCTTCCAAGTGGTGAAAGAAACTACGATTGATGCATTGACGAATTTGACCAATCATCTTTGTATTCATCTTTTTCAGTTTACTTCTTTGGTGAATTTCAACTTTACTCCTTCGACATCTAACATGTTGGTCGACCCCGGATATACACCCAGAGAACGATTGTAGTTTTATCGCAAACACACGGCGTAGTGGCGAGCGGGTATCCAACTCAGGGAGGAACAATGACGGTGTCTCTGGTTCTAATCACCTAGCTATCAAAGTGGTCGAGAATAATTTTGGGTAAAATTGCCACAATCGTTCGAATGTCGATAGAAATATCAATGAAATAAAGTGCCTAGGGATAGGGAATCCCCGCTACGGACCGTATCTCATCGTTGTGATTCGTAGGTTACATCATTGCTAGACTTGAATTTTAGGTGAACTAGTCGCAACTAAATGTAGAACCAAGCTCACGCTCTCGCGCTATTTCCGGTCTATAGCGAGCCTAAGGTAGGGCCCAATCTCTTGCAAACCCTAACCTAAGCCGCTAGCATTGGGATCGATATCATCGTTCGATCGTATCTCGAGCCCACTCTCATGCAAACTCGAGCTACAACCTAGGTTGAGATAGTTCCTACCCGTCCAATCTCTTGCAAACGGGTATTGGTATAGAATTACAATTGAAAACCCTAGCTTTGGTCCAATCTCTTGCAAAGAAATTCTAGAAAAGTCCAATCTTAAATCTAAATCGAATTTTTAGGGCTCCCTATCAATTGGGACCCAATCTCTTGCAAATCTCAATCGATATGAATCCCTAGCTATCCGTAATTTATCAATCCCAACCTAACCCTAATCAATTCTAGCAAGAATTTAACCAATCCATCACAATTCAGAAATAGGGTTCATAGGGTTCATCCCTATACCCTAGGATAATAAAACTACTCACTAATCATCATGCAATTCATAAGAAATTCAATAGAAAAATCAACACAATTCATTGCAATAGAGAAATTACCAACAAAAATAGGGTTTTTGATAAGAAGAGAGACAAACCAATGAGAACCCAATAGCATCCAACAAAAATAACCTTTTAATCTCCAAGAGAAAAGCTAAATCTATTGATCTAAAAAGCTCTCTAAAAAGGCTGCCAAAAGTATCAAAAAAGTTCTTCTAAACTAGGGCAAAAACTGGGTTTAAATACCCCTCAAAATCGCACAAAAAAATCTTGACAAAACGCACCTGCGCAGCCCAGAAATCGCAGTTTACGCAGCAGGCGGGGCGGCTCACTCGGCCGAGTGACAAATATCACTCGGCCGAGTGACAAATATCACTCGGTCCGAGTAACAAACCCTGTACAATTACAGTAAGTTGGGGATTTTTGGGGGGTCTGTCTTCGGAGGTGACTCGGCCGAGTGGCTTTACTCACTCGGCCGAGGGGCTTTTCATGCTCGGCCGAGTGAAAACCCTGAATCGCCTTTACATTTCCAGTAAGTCGGCCTCTTTTGATGTGGATTTTCCCATGCCACTCGGGCGAGGGGATTTCCATGCTCGGCTTAGTGGACTATCGTCACTCGGCCGAGTGCACTCCGATTTCCTTCTGTTGATGCGTGTCCGGTCCGGTCGGCCGAGTGGTCTTCTGGCTCGGCTGAGTGAGTGCTTCACTCGGCTGAGTGAGATGCTGTAGATGCCCAATCTTCATCGTTTCGCTTCCTCGTCGCTCCTATGAAGTTTCTTCTTCTTCCAATTGTCTTCCATCGCCGAATAGCCCTCAAAAGAGCATTGGGTGACACTCCGAAGTGGGTGCAAATCCTCTTGATCTCAAAATCACTCATAATCTCTCCATATCTCCTGAAATACGACAAAAACAAGAAATCGTGAAAAGCATCGCAATATTGTCGAATAATCATGAAAAACGCGATATGAGCGATCAAAGTGGCATGCAAATATGCAGAAAAAAGTGTAAAATATGGAGTGATCAAAATCCCCCAAGCTTATCTCTTACTCGTCCTCGAGGAAGATGAGTAAAAAGCGAGCCCCACGGGCAAAATGATGGAAAAAAGGGAAACTTAAAAAATTAAAAAAAAATAAAAATAGAATACAAAGCGAAGAAGGGGGCGCTAGATCATTTTTCTCAGGACGTGGGTTTTGCTTACTCATATAGCATGCATCGAATATAAAACACATGTCACAGACTTTTATTTCGATATCATAGTATAATGATGCATTCGAAATAGAAAACCCCAAAATATCAAAATAGCATGAAATACGGAATCATTCTAGGATTAGCATCGTCTGAAGCATCTAAAGCGGTATGCATAACCATAGATCACACACTTTTCAATTGAATGCTTTCTATAAGGAGTATAAGAGATATTACACGATATGGAATAGTAAGAATAGAAAAGTATGGTTTTCATGAAATGAATGCTAAGTGTCGATTTCTGGATTTCGTGAAACTTTAGCAATCTCACCGAGTATAGAAGATTACTTAGCCTAGGTTGTCATGCACCGTCAAGTAGTCACTCTCTCACACATCATTGGATCCTCTCCCCCAAGCTTATCCATAAGCGTGGTGGCATAAACAAATCAATATGTACATTCCCCATTTCTTTTGAAGCTCCAAAAAAAGGTAAAAATAAAAACAAAAAAAGGGAAGAAAGAGAGAAATAGTATGAGATGGGATCGTTATGAACTTTTTTTCTTTTATTTTTCTCAATTTTTTTCTCTCTCTCTTTTTGAATAAACATATATACATAAGCGATCCCAAATCAAAAGAGAGAAGGATATACAAGCATATTTTTTTTCTTTTTGATTTTGGGGATTTGGAGCATGAAAATTAATAGCGGGGGAAATGCCGATAATAGACTTGCTAAGGGGGGATTCATCAATGAATTTCAAATAGAGAAATGATGCTCAAGATATGTGGAGAAAGAAATAAATGTATCACTATGTTCACTCTATAAGACGTGCACGACAACTTTCAGCAGAGTAATATAATCTACTCAGTTTAATCTCAAAAAGTAAACTAGTCCAGATATATCATCCTAGCAAACATTCAATCAACCTGAAGGTGAAGCGTACAATTCATGCAATAAGAAGTGATATGAGAAAGGAAAGCAGTACTCCATATATAAGCAATCAATGCGTGAAGCTTGGTGTGTTTTCTATAAAAAGCATACATTTGAATCATCAGACATCAGCTAATAACAGAATTTCATCCATATTCATACAGGAAAAGAGTGGGTTACTATTTCAAAATGCAAAGCAGAACATAGCATATGATATCTGAAACAAAAGCTATGACGTGACAAAATAGCATGCACATAGAGATAAGCTGACACCACGTCATTATCATCACAGAAAATTCATCTCTAGCAAAAGATGAAAGGAACAAAGATAAAAGAAAATAGAACTATATATACAATGCAGCATACTCAAAAAGGAAAAGAAAACGTGATGCATGATAAAAAATGAAAAAGTGGTGAAAATAAGTGCAAAAGTGGAAAGAAAATGTGAGAAATCAAAAATAAGGGGTGGCAAAAAATAAAAAGTGTGAGAACTCACTCCCCCAAGCTGAAGTGCACAGTGTCCTCAATGTGCAAAGTGTGGCATACCGAGAGACGTGAAGTGGGTGGGGTGGGTGAGGATGCATGCATGATGAAAAAGAAAGAAAAAGACAAGGAAAATAAGATGTGAATGAATGTGATGCATGCAAAGATCAGTATGGTGCAGATATAGGTGTCCCCAAAAAGTCTCTCCCTCGCTCCCAAAAAGATATAAAAAAGATATGATCAGGAAGGCACCAAAATAGTACGTGGAGGAGGGAGGCAAAAAATCACCAGGCCTAAGAACAAACGGGCAGCAAAACGACAAAAAATAGCAGAGGCATCAAGAGTGTGCCTAAGCTGGTGGTGGGGCTGCACCAGCACCGTCCTGTGGTGGAGGTGGTGGTGGAGGTGGTGGGTGTGGTATCTGCTGGGTGGGTGAGGGTAGTGGGGGCAGACGCGTCAGAATCTGATTCAGGCAAGCCTGACTATCGGGTAAGATGGCGACGCGGGTCTGCAAGGAACCTACTGTGGCGGAGAGAGCCCTAAAGTCCCCTCGAAGTCCACTAACAGCCCCATCAAGAGCACGAATGCTCTGAACTAGAGTGTCAGGGGGAGGTGGAGCGGAGGGACGTACAGGTCTAACAGGTGAGGTGCGGGGCTGTCTCTGCCATGCAGTGTATAGGATGGGGCCAGCAGGAAAGTGTGGAATGGGTGATGTGCTCACTACGTGATGCCTATCCTCGGTGTGAGGCTGGGACGCAGGCTGGGTCGAAGCAGAAGCAGCAGCAGCAGAGGTGGAAGTCAAATTGGGCGACGAGGCAGCAGGAGAGGTCGGTGACGCAGAAGTGGGGACAGATGTCACGACGCTCTCGGTAAAGACGGGGGCGGTGGAGACCGTAAGGTCGACGACTGGGGAGGCTGTGTAGGGAGCAAAAGTGGACTCCCCAGGAGTCATGGACAGCAATCGGGAGAGGGTCTCCACGGCAGAAGAAAAGGAAGACTCGCCGCTCTCAAGAATGGTGGGTGGACGCTCGGGACTCAGAGAGGTGATAGGCTCAACGGACATAGGCTCAGTGGTGCGGGTGGTGGTGGTGGACTCAGCTAAAGTTCTCCTGACACTAACAGACAAGTGTACAGAGGTGTCGGGAGGTGCAGGCAGTGCAGGTGCGGACTGAGGGATCACGAGGTCGACAGGGAGTGCAGGGGGTGCCTGCTCAGCATCCTCGTGCTCAAGCACATAGGCGACGGGGATAAGAAGATCCAACACTGGAATCCAGTCCCCGTGAGCCGGTCCAATGTGTTGGATCTGGATCGTAGCCTAGAGGGGGGGTGAATAGGCTAATAAAAATTCTCGTGCAACCCACGAGAAATCCCACGCAGTTATAAGCACAGACAGGGCAATAAAATAGCAATCACAGAGTACGCACTGATATACTCTGGTTCGGTCGTCCCCACGACCTACTCCAGCCCCCGAAAGCAAATACTAGGTAGATATGTAAACCTGTACAGCTACAATGAGTCAAGATCCCAAATCCACTCTCACCTAGCTCATACGCACACCACGTGCTCTACACTATCACTCTAGTCAGATGCTCTCCCTCCGTGACGACTCCCAAGTCGTCAGGTCCCCAAAAAGTAACACAGATGGTAAAAACGTTTCCCCCACAAAGATCTCTACTACTACACAAAATAAATAATACTAGAGTTCAGAAATGCTCAGTTTGTGTATCGTAGTCGTCTCTGTCAATAGGCGCAGGTCAGATCTGTATCTGATGTGATGTAGTCGTCTCCGTAAGTTGTGCAACTCAAGTTGCGGCTCTCTTTACAACTTGCGGCCTTTGGTACCTGTTTATAATCTTGCGCCCTTCTCCTTGATCTCCTTTGATGACGGCACACGAATAGCTTGCACACAAAAGTTCTGCACATCAAGAGGAAACCAACGTGCCCCTCTGTGTGTTGCTCCTTGCTTTGATTTGTTGCAAGAACAATGGCATCCAATTACAGCTTCTCACCTTTTCTCTTGGTTCCACATGCAAACAAAACAAAAGAGACTGTGAGGGGTTAATTAAATAAACAAGATGTCAATACCCCCTCTCAAATATTCGTCCCTGCTCTTGTTGATGATGAGTGCGCCCAAAAATAATCCGGCCCTCTTCGTAAGTTGCAACTTGCAACACCTGCACATAAAAAACAAAGATTAAAATTTTAAAGCACACAAATAATGCAGGTGCTCCTGGAGATTTTATAGGCCGGCTCTTTGAAATTCCCTTAATCTTTTTGCCACTCTCCACTTTAATGCCTTAAGAAAAAAACAAAACCTGCATAAAAAATGAGTAGAAATAAAGACACATGCACACAGATTTCGATTGAGTGGGGGATTAAAAACAAAACAAAAATTTGATGAAGAATAAAAAAGGAAATGGACGGCTCTTCGAACTTGATGTGCGGCTGATTGTTCAAGAGGAATCAAATTTCGGGAATTGTAGATTTGCTTGCTTGGAGAATTTCACAGCCAAACAAAAATGTGGAGAATTGCTCTGTAGGATGATTGCCCAAGAAATTCAAAGGTTGCAGCTCTTGGGAATTAAAACACGAAGACCCCCTCTGAGAATTCTGTGTGGCGCCTCTAATTCTCAAAAAAAATTTCGGCTCACACAGAATTCGGCCACTTGGATTTTTGGCAGACAAACACAAAAACAATAGCAGCTCACGTTGCCTTGGAGAATTGATGAAGAAAATAAATCAAAGGGGCCGGCTCTAATATGATTGGAGATTTTTTTAAAACAACAGAAACTTTGTGCCCTTGGGATTTTTCGGCTTGATTGATTCTCCCCTCAAACAAATTGTGCGGCTCTAGAGGTTTTCAAAAAGAGATGCTACAAAAACAATGTGTGCAGGCTTCTTGGGGATTGTTTTTGATTGGCCCTAGGGTTTTTACAAAAAGGAAAACCCAAAAAGAATTCGGCATGCCCTAGGACTCAAAGCATTGGAGAGAACATGGGAATTGGAGAAATTTTTTTATATAGCCTGGGAAACACAAAATTTGAAGTGCGGCTCTCTTTCAAAATATTTCGGCCACTAGGGTTTTTCAAAGTTTTTTGTTTGTTGCGTTGATTCTGAGAATTCGGCTGCTACCCTTTTTGAGGACTTGGGGATTTATAAATGAAGGCCGGCTCTCATGACTAGGGTTTAGCTTGGTACGGAATAGGTTTAGGGGTTTGACTCCAATAAATATAAGTTAACACAAGTTAGGTTCTCCCCTTTCTCCATTGCACATTCCCCAAATCCTTTCCGTGAATTAATCGCACGTTCACCGTTCCTGAAACACTTAACACACACGTTAGAAACGTTCACACACGTTTGTTATCATCAAACACAAAGTTCATAGATCGTTGCTACCAACAATCTCCCCCTTTTGATGATAACAAACTAAGTACAAGATTTGAACATTAAAGTTGTGTGAAAGTGTGATAGAGGATGTATGCAAACACGTATAGCAGGATGTGCAACATATAAGCATGCAAATAATACGACCATGGTATGATGGCATGCTCCCCCTATTTTCATGCTCCCCCTTGAACCAATAATCATGTATACACAAATAATACCAAATACCGATTACCAAATCTTCCCAAATTTTTCTCCCCCTTTGTTATCATCAAAAGTGGAAACACGAAGTCAAAAACATATACCATGCAAAAAGAGAGTATTAGTAACCACTACCAACAATTGCATGCATACAATCCTAAAATAATCAAGTCAAAATCCAATGAAATTAAACAACTAAGACTTCAACACCAACGTGTACGGTGTGATGATTAAAATTGAAGCACATAGGGAGAATCAATAAGAAAGTCAACCGGAACCAATCCACATTTTCCAAATAACATTCTATCACCTAGGATTGATTTTTCCCACCTCATCAAAAATGAGTTCAAGGTACCACACCCCAAAACATAGCCTATAAGGACTCTTAGATGTGGGGGTGACATTGCTTGACGAGTAAATACACCAACGCTAAAGTTTACCCATAAAGCTTATGTTGGATACTCGTGGGTAATACCGTTGCCAAGGATTGTATCCATTTTTCATACGGAGCAATTAACTTTTGTTTTCACATTTTTTTAATACTTATAACAACCATTTCTTTTGCTCAATTTTTATCCATGGCAATGTATATCATATCCCTTAGATTTTCAGTTACGTTTTCCTCCTACATTCACTTTCCATACTTTATAAATGATATCTCCAAATGTGCAACAATAATAATACATGTGGAAGTGAAGTAGGCGATGTAGAAATCAAGTTATTTTCATTCATTGAATATGCCATGAATATTTAGAAAGATGAACATGCGCATGTGGCAAAAGAAATAATACACCAATTTCTACATAGACATGAAAATCTTTCATGAATACTTATTTTAATGAATCAAAGAGAAAGATACACATTTAAGCACCATTTTTTTTATTTTCAGTTTTTTTTCCATTTTTTTTCTTTTTTTTTAAAAAAAATGCATGAAGTATTAAAGCAAACATGAGATGCAATCACACAAACAAAAAGAATCATGCACACATAACAATGCAACTACTAGCACACAAACAAAGAAAAGTCATGCACACAACAAAAAAACTATGAAGATATTCATTAAGTTCAAATAATGAGATATACCTTCGCGTCGCCGTTTGACTAAGGAGCTAAAAAGTAATGAGACATTCAATTTAGCGCTCCTCGTCAAATTTCCATCCACCTACAAAAGAGGTGTCGTGTGTGACCTTGGAATCCAACAAGGTCCACTCACGTTAGTCATCAAAGATTTAGGAACCCATATTTGTTTGAACTTAATATTTTTGTTCCTATATTTGCAATGATATGAAGTATGACCAACGCATCCACATGTAAAGCACTTAGCATGAAAATTTCCAACCTTTGTTGATTCAATGTGAACTTTTCTATATTTTGATTTTTCAACATTTTAAGACCATATCCTAGTCCTCGCCTATTATTGCCATAAATTTGATTTCCAAGAATAATGTCCAAATTTTGTTTTCCAATGGAAAATCTCTTTAATGACAATTCTAGGGTGGTGACTTTGGATTTCAAGATATCATTTTCATTCACAAGCAAAGTGCATTTACTAATGAAAGCTTGCTTGTTTTCCTCTTCTTTCTTTTCAAAATCCCTCATTTTTTCTTTAAGTTCAAGATTTAGCATGTTAATCTTTTCAGAAAGCAATTCATTTTCAACTTCAAGCTTTATCTTATCTAGCTTATACATGCTAACATCATTTAATAAAGAGGGACATGAAAGACAATTAATTTTTTCTGGCAAGCTAGCTTTCTCTTTTTCTAACATGGTAATGGTAGAATTACATGCAACAAGCTCTTGTTTAAGATTTTTCATTTCTATAGACATGTCATATTCAGTTTGTTGCATATCAAAGTTATCATTTCTATAACTATCCACATCAGCTTCTAGTTCATCAATTCTATGTTGCATTCCTTTACAGATTTCTAAAAGTTCAGCTTTAGTGGGTGATTCTACCTCATTGTGTTTGGCCATCAATGCCATGCAAGAGTGGGCTTCATGTTCCTCATCCTCCTCCTCAGCTTCGCTATCCATGTCCCACGTCAGCACTTTCGTTTTTCCTTTTGCAACTTGAGCTGTGTGTTGTTGTGGGCAATCTTTTATGTGGTGCCCTTTCTTCCTGCATTTAAAACATTCACTTCTATTAATAGCTTTCTGATCATAGGAATTTCTACCAAAATTAGAATTATTAGAACGAATAAACCTTTTTCCCATCTCAGCTCTTCCTTGATCAGTCTGAATGTATCTCCTGAAGTTTCTGACCATTAGGGCTTGCTCTTCATCAAGATCGTCGTCGTTAGCTTGAAGAGCTAATGGTGTGGAAGCTTTGGTCTTCTCTTCAGGTTTCTCTCTGGCTTCTATACTCTGCAACTCAAGCTCGTGTGACATCAGGTTGCCTATCAAGTCCTCCACTTTCATTGTTGATAAGTCCTTAGCTTCTTGAATAGCGGTGACTTTAGGTCTAAACGAGCTTGGTAGCGCCCTTAAGATCTTTCGTACCTGTTCATGGCTAGAGTATGGCTTACCGAGGGAACTGGATTTGTAGACAATGTCCGTGAACCTCGCAAACATCTCTTTCACAGATTCTGTTGGTAGCATGCGGAAGCTCTCATATTCTGTAGAAAGCAATGCAAGTCTGGATTCCTTCACTTGCGATGTTCCCTCGTGTGTCACCTCCAGAGTATGCCATATTTCCTGTGCAGTTAGACAATGTGAGATACGATTAAACTCAGATTTATCAAGAGAACATATAAGCGCATTCATAGCTTTACCATTAAGAGTATAAAGTTTCTTATCAGCTAAATCCCACTTGTCTTTAGGCTTATTCATAACAGTGTCTTCAATTTTAATAGTGGGTAGACTATAACCATTTTCAACAATATCCCACACATCATAATCTACAGACACTAGATAGATTTTCATCCTCGCCTTCCAATATGCAAAGTCTACACCATTAAACTTAGGTGGTCGGGCTATAGACTGACCCTCAGCAAAAGCACAATCAGATATATTCATGGTCATCTAAAAAATCTAGACTAGATCCTCTAAACTGGCTCTGATACCACTTGTTGGATCTGGATCGTAGCCTAGAGGGGGGGTGAATAGGCTAATAAAAATATTCGTGCAACCCACGAACAATCCCACGCAGTTATAGACACAGACAGTGCAGTAAAATAACAATCACAGAATACGCACAGATATACCCTGGTTTGGTCGTCCCCACGACCTACTCCAGCCCCCGAAAGCAACTACTAGATAGATATGTAATCAAGTACAGCTACAATGAGTCAAGATCCCAAATCTACTCTCACCTAGCTCGTACGCACACCACGTGCTCTACACTATCAGTCTAGTCAGATGCTCTCCCTCCGTGACGACTCCCAAGTCGTCAGGTCCCCAAAAAGTAACACAGATGGTAAAAACGTTTCCCCCACAAAGATCGCTACTACTACACAAAATAAATAATACTAGAGTTCAGAAATGCTCAGTTTGTGTATCGTAGTCGTCTCTGTCAATAGGCGCAGGTCAGATCTGTATCTGACGTGATGTAGTCGTCTCCGTAAGTCGTGCAACTCAAGTTACGGCTCTCCTTACAACTTGCGGCCTTTGGTACCCGTCTATAATCTTGCGCCCTTCTCCTTGATCTCCTTTGTTGATGGCACACGAATAGCTTGCACACAAAAGTTCTGCACATCAAGAGGAAACCAACGTGCCCCTCTGTGTGTTGCTCCTTGATTTGATTTGTTGCAAGAACAATGTCATCCAATTACAGCTTCTCACCTTTTCTCTTGGTTCCACCTGCAAACAAAACAAAAGAGATTGTGAAGGGGTTAATTAAATAAACAAGATGTCAATACCCCCTCTCAAATATTCGGCCCTGCTCTTGTTGATGATGAGTGCGCCCAAAAATAATCCGGCCCTCTTCTTGAGTTGCAACTTGCAACACCTGCACATAAAAAAACAAAGATTAAAATTTTAAAGCACACAAATAATGCAGGTGCTCCTGGAGATTTTATAGGCCGGCTCTTTGAAATTCCCTTAATCTTTTTGCCACTCTCCACATTAATGCCTTAAGAAAAAAACAAAACCTGCATAAAAAATGAGTAGAAATAAAGACACATGCACACAGATTTCGATTGAGTGGGGGATTAAAAACAAAACAAAAATTTGATGAAGAATAAAAAAGGAAATGGCCGGCTCTTGGAACTTGATGTGCGGCTGATTGTTCAAGAGGAATCAAATTTCGGCAATTGTAGATTTGCTTGCTTGGAGAATTTCACAGCCAAACAAAAATGTGGAGAATTGCTCTGTAGGATGATTGCCCAAGAAATTCAAAGGTTGCGGCTCTTGGGAATTAAAACACGAAGACCCCCTCTGAGAATTCTGTGTGGCGCCTCTGATTCTCAAAAAAAATTTCGGCTCACACAGAATTCGGCCACTTGGATTTTTGGCAGACAAACACAAAAACAATAGCAGCTCACGTTGCCTTGGAGAATTGATGAAGAAAATAAATCAAAGGGGCCGGCTCTAATATGATTGGAGATTTTTTTAAAACAACAGAAACTTTGTGCCCTTGGGCTTTTTCGGCTTGATTGATTCTCCCCTCAAACAAATTGTGCGGCTCTGGAGGTTTTCAAAAAGAGATGCTACAAAAACAATGTGCGCAGGCTTCTTGGGGATTGTTTTTGATTGGCCCTAGGGTTTTTACAAAAAGGAAAACCCAAAAAGAATTCGGCATGCCCTAGGACTAAAGGCATTGGAGAGAACATGGGAATTGGAGAAATTTTTTTTATATAGCCTGGGAAACACAAAATTTGAAGTGCGGCTCTCTTTCAAAATATTTCGGCCACTAGGGTTTTTCAAAGTTTTTTGTTTGTTGCGTTGATTCTGAGAATTCGGCTGCTACCCTTTTTGAGGACTTGGGGATTTATAAATGAAGGCCGGCTCTCATGACTAGGGTTTGGCTTGGTACTGAATAGGTTTAGGGGTTTGACTCCAATAAATATAAGTTAACACAAGTTAGGTTCTCCCCTTTCTCCATTGCACACTCCCCAAATCCTTTCCATGAATTAATCGCATGTTCGCCGTTCCTGAAACACTTAACACACACGTTAGAAACGTTCACACACGTTTGTTATCATCAAACACAAAGTTCATAGATCGTTGCTACCAACACAATGTGTGTCCGAGCGGGGCTCGGAAGAACCATGTAGTCAGCGCTGAAAGGACAGTGCAACCACACCCAGTGCTGGCGACCGTGGGGACGAAGCATCTTCATCCAGGCCATAACATCTATCGAAAGTGAAGTGGGGCCCGGAGCTTGACGCAAATCGTCGGGTAGGTCCACGCCGGTTATAAGGGCCAAAAGAGTGATCAGACTGCCACAACAGATAGGTGAGCGAGCGCTCACCGAAATGATGATGCGGTCCAAAAACCAACTAGCAATGTCGATCTCGACGGCAGGGACCAAGTCGTCGCTACCCCTATCCAGAACCCTAGGGCGAGTCATCGCGTAGAGCATGTAGAGCTCTGGCGTAGACATGGTCCCAGGCTCGTACCTCGCTAAGAAAGTAGTCGCCATTAGGCGCTGTGCAATGTGGAGGTAGGGGTGCAGGATAGCTGAGGCCTTGGCCCTACTAGGGTCAAAGGCGAATGGGGATCCCGTGATCCGTGTCCAGAAGGTGGAGGTGTCGAACGACGGGGGTGGGATGTGCGTGGGAGCGTAGGCGCGGTCAGGGACAGGGATGGCAGGCCTCTGGAAGAATGCTTTAAGCATGTCAAGAGTGATCTCACACTCTCGATCCATCAAGCAGAATGTGCATCCTCCAGGGGTCTGGTCAATAGAACTCAGGACCTCTAGTGTCGGACGGATGTAAGTATCCGTCGACACCGACAAAAAATCACGCCATCCCACGTTGTCGTACAACGTGAGAAGCCCCTCGAGTACCCTTAGGCGGTCAAGGTCAGCTAGGTGTGCAAACCTAGAGGGTACTATCGAGCGATGGCAGATACGCTCGAATCTGGCGCGGTGTGCGTCATTTCGAAACGTAATCCCCATTGGCCCGACGGAGGGAGCGGGTGGAGGGACAAGATCGGCAGGGATCGGCTGTGTAGGTGGCGGGGGCGGTGGCGGGCTAGGTGGAGGGGAGTCCTCCCTAGCATGAAAGGGACCGGGATCATCGGTCCTCTTCCGCTTCGAAGAGGCTCCCCGTGTACGTGGCTAGTGCACGGCGGCATGTGTGCCGCGAGACGTGTCCCAACCAAATAAATACAGTGACGTGCTAAATGATAGAACGAGTGTACCTGAACAAGCCGCGAGAGCAATAAGTAGTGTGTGAAGATACGCTTCTACCGCGAAGCTCAATGCACGTCCAAAAGCTCCCCCAAGCTCCCCCAAGCTAGCCTGCAAATCAAACGATCAAATCAGCAAATAATATTCAATTTATATGGGGGAGATGGGGGATAATAGATAGATATAAAAATTAATTTGGATTTTGGGCTCAACGGGCGTACAGATCAAGAGATACGGGGAGAAACGGGGCGTTTTGGGGCAAAACGGGGTGATTGGAGGCGGGTGGCGGCCGGCGCCGGCGAGGGGGGGGGGGGGGGGGGGTCGAATCGGGTGAGGGACGAGTAGCAGCGGCCGAGGGAGCTCAAGCGGCTGCGTGCTCGGGCACGATTTGGGATTTTTTTGGTATCGAAAATCGTGCAGCCTGCAACCGCATATATATATATGAATTGTTACGTCTCGGCCGAGTGACAATGTCACTCGGCCGAGTGCGTAAACGGAAAAAATTTCAAAAATTTCCTTGCCACTTACGACTCGGCCGAGTGGCTTTGGCTCACTCGGCCGAAGGGAGAAACTCCACTCAGCCAAGTGGCTCTGTCACTCAGCAATTTTTGAGCTAGGAGGGTATCTATTTCACTCGGCCGAGTGACAAGTCACTCGGCCGAGTGGCAAGTCACTCGCCCAAGTGGCAATTAAAACTAAAACTTACAGAAATTAACAGAGAGTTGGTCTGCAGAAACCTCCCTGATTAGTGCTCCACTCGGCCGAGTGGAGTCTTTGCTCGACCGAGTGGCATAAGCTACTCGGCCGGGTGACGTGATGTTTTCTGCATCGGTTCGCTCTGGTCTCTATTTTTTCTTCCTCCAGTCTGTTTCCTCCTTCTCCTAAGGCCTGAACGTGTTCCTGGAGCGATCTTCCTTGCCTTGATCATCCTCCATATGATTGGTCTCCCTTTCTCCTCCTCTTGTCATGAAAATTAGGACCCGTTGTCACGATTTCCATGGACATAAGACTCTAAAAACTAATAAAAGGCTAAACCAAAAATGAAAATCAAATAAAAATAATTCAAAAACCGTCGGGTTGCCTCCCGATAAGCACTCGTTTAAGGTCATGAGCTCGACCCATTTAGATATTCTTTTAGCTCGTGATGTTGGGCGCATACGAGATACGCCCATCAAACTTGCCGAGAAGACCACTTGGATTTGGGTCGTGATGATCATTGGTCTTCTTTGGTGCCTCCTCATCATGGGCAATGTTGGGGGATAAGTCCCCCAAGCTAGAGCTTGTTCCTATCTTCTTCTTGGTCGATGACACCGATCTTTCGTTCGGTGGAGCTTTCTTCGGATTCTTGGCCTTTGAGAGCCTGCAAAGCTCTGGTATTCTTGCGACATCAGCGTCGCCTTCATCACCATCCGTGGAGCTATCCGGAGGGTCCTCCAACTTCTCTTCTTCACCCGAAGCTTGGTCTTCTTCAAAGCCGTCGTCATGGAGAGCACCAATAGAATGGGGGATTGCTTCTTTAATCACTTCATCGAGGAGATCCACATAGTCTAACTCCTCGTAATAGGGCATATGTTTCATGGCCTTGGGTATGTGAAGCTCGACTTCTATGTTCCCGACATTCAAGGATGTAGTTCCTTCACGCACATCGACGATAACACCGGCGGTTGCGAGGAACGGGCGTCCAAGTATGAGCGAAGTGTCGCCCTCTTCCTTGATGTCCATTATGATAAAATCACATGGCAAGCATATCCCTCCCTGAACTTGGAGTGGAATATTCTCTGTGATCCATACCGGCCTAGTAATCCGACCGTCCGCAAGTTGAATTCTCATGTCGGTCGGCTTCAAGTCGGTGCCCGTGTTCAATTTTCGGAACATGTTAAGGGGCATAAGGCTCATACTAGCGCCCAAGTCAACTAGAGCTTTTTGCAAAGGGACGCCTCCTAGTGTGCAAGGGATGCGGAAACTCCCGGGATCCTTTAATTTCACCGGCTCCTTCTCCTTCCGGGTAAACCAAGTTCCTTGTTCCGCAAGCATGATTTTTTCCTTCCTTTTCTTTCCTAAAATCAAGTCCTTCAAGAACTTCACGTAAGACGGGATCTCAACAATTGCATCTAAGAAAGGAATATTGAGGCTTACTCCCCTCAAGTATTCTAGGAACTTGGCGAGCCTTTTCTCTATCTTGGCTCTAGCTAGCTGTTGTGGAAATGGCACCGGCGGCATGTAGCGGCGTTCATCAAGTGGCTCCACCACTTTAGAATTTCCTTCTCCAATCGGCTCCTTTTGGCTCTCCTCTTCAATTGCCGTCTCTTTTTCTTCCAAAATTTCCACCACGGGTTGCTTGCTTTGGGTCATAGCGGGAGTGGTATCCTTCCCGCCCCTTGTTGTAACCGCAACCACCGCATTGATGTGTCCGGTGTTGCTTCGTGGATTGGGCTCCGGTTGAGCCGTCAATTGTTGGGCGTTCTTGTTGAGCAACGCAAGTTGCTCTCCAAGTTGAGCGACGATGGTATTTAGTGACTCTTGTCCCGCCATCAATCTAGCATTGATCTTTCTTTGCTCCACCATAAATTCCTCCACCCTAGCTTCGTGGTGCGATCGTGGTTGAGCTTGAGGTGGGTTGGGAGCTCTCCAACCTTGGTTATAACCGGAAGGTCTATATGGTCCCATTTGTTGCCTCGGCGGGAAATTTTGTTGCGGTGGCCCACTTGGTTGATATTGAGGTTGGGGTAGTGGAGGTCGAGCTTGAGAAAGTTGTTGTGGCGGGAGATTCAAAGCACCATCATTGTTTGCATATGAAAAGCCCAGATGGTTCTAGCGGCCGGGTTGGCCCAATATCCGGAGTTCCCCGCAACATATTGTACTTGCTCCAAGGCTCCCTCTCCATTGTCCCCTCCTACATACATGGCTTGAGATTGGTCTTGCCAATCACTCATATTAGTTATCGGCGTAGATGTAGAGGGTGCTCCATGTGGCTCGGTGATATATTTCTCCAATCTCTCCACCACCTTGTGGAGAGAGTCAAATTTGTTTAAAAGCTCCGCCACGGCCTTGGCCTCATAAATGCTAGTGGGCTTCAAGGAGGAAGAAGAATGACCTCGCTTGTCCCCCTATTGTTGATTATTAGAGGCCATCTCCTCCAACAAGGCCGTAGCTTCATCCGGGGTCTTTGATAATATGGCTCCATTGGCGGTTGCGTCAATGATTTGCTGCGTGCCCGGTTGGAGTCCATTGTAGAAACTGTGAACAAGATCCCAATCTTCTATACTGTGATGGGGGCATTGATGTTATAAATCCTTGAAGCGCTCCAATGCTTCATAGAGGGTCTCCTGCGGTCCTTGCTTGAAAGACATGAGAGCACTCCGTATTTTCACCGTCTTGGATGACGGGTAGAATTTGTCGACGAAGGCGCTTGCCAACTCGTCCCAAGTGGTGAATGTACCTTCCGCCTGCGTCCTCAACCAATATAAAGCTTTGTCCTTAAGTGTAAAGGGAAAGAGTCGCAGTCGGATTGCATCAACGGAAACGCCCGGCATTTGGAAGGTGGCGCATTTGGACAAGAAAAGCTGGATGTGATAGTGCGGATTCTCATGGGAGTTCCCATGAAATGGGTCTTGTTGCATCAATACAACCAATCCCGTCTTTAGCTCAAAATTATTGTCCGCCGCTAGTTCTGGCATGGCAATGGATGATGTGGTGGAAGAAGCCTTAGGTCGAAGCCTATCTCTGATGGATATGATCCTCTTCACACGTGCGGCTAGCTCCTCCGGTGTCTCCGCACGGTTCATACAATTGTCCTCTGTAGCGTGCCTTCTCTCGGCTCTGATCCTCCTCACGGTACGCTCGATCTCCGGATCAAATAATACTTCCTCGGGGTTCGCCGTAGATCTCGTGTACATGCAAGGGAAAACAGAGTTTCAAAGGAATTGTTAGAACGAATAAGGAGTGAAAAGATAAAAGTAACAAAAGAAAAAGAAGACACTAAGTAAACAGAATAAAACACGGCCGCCACCTCCCCGGCAACGGCGCCAAAAATATGGTCGACCCCGGATATACACCCGGAGAACGATTGTAGTTTTACCGCAAGCGCACGGCATAGTGTTGAGCGGGTATCAAACTCAGGGAGGAACAATGACGGTGTCTCTGGTTCTAATCACCTAGCTATCAAAGTGGTCGAGAATAATTTTGGGTAAAATTGTCACAATCGTTCGAATGTCGATAGAAATATCAATGAAATAAAGTGCCTAGGGATAGGGAATCCCCGCTACGGACTGTATCTCATCGTTGTGATTCGTAGGTTACATCATTGCTAGACTTGAATTTTAGGTGAACTAGTCGTAACTAAATGTAGAACCAAGCTCACGCTCTCACGCTATTGTCGGTCTATAGCGAGCCTAAGGTAGGGCCCAATCTCTTGCAAACCCTAACCTAAGCCGCTAGCATTGGGATCGACATCATCGTTCGATCGTATCTTGAGCCCACTCTCGTGCAAACTCGAGCTACGACCTAGGTTGAGATAGTTCCTACCCGTCCAATCTCTTGCAAACGGGTATTGGTATAGAATTACGATTGAAAACCCTAGCTTTGGTCCAATCTCTTGCAAACCAATTCTAGAAAAGTCCAATCGTAAATCTAAATCGAATTTCTAGGGTTCCCTATCAATTGGGACCCAATCTCTTGCAAATCCCAATCGATATGAATCCCTAGCTATCCGTAATTTATCAATCCCAACCTAACCCTAATCAATTCTAGCAAGAATTTCACCAATCCATCACAATTCAGAAATAGGGTTCATAGGGTTCATCCCTATGCCCTATGATAATAAAACTACTCACTAATCATCATACAATTCATAAGAAATTCAATAGCAAAATCAACACAATTCATTGCAATAGAGAAATTACCAACAAAAATAGGGTTTTTGAAAAGAAGAGAGACAAACCAATGAGAACCCGATAGCATCCAACAAAAATAACCTTTTACTCTCCAAGAGAAAAGCTAAATCTATTGATCTAAAAAGCTCTCTAAAAAGGCTGCCAAAAGTATCAAAAAAGTTCTTCTAAACTAGGGCAAAAACTGGGTTTAAATACCCCTCAAAATCGCCCAAAAAAAATCGTGACAAAAACGCCCCTGCGCAGCCCAGAAATCACAGTTTACGCAGCAGGCGGGGCGGCTCACTCGGCCGAGTGACAAATATCACTCGACTGAGTGACAAATATCACTCGGCCGAGGGACAAACCCTGTACAATTACAGTAAGTTGGGGATTTTTGGGGGTCTGTCTTCGGAGGTGACTCGGCCGAGTGGCTTTACTCACTCGGCCGAGGGGCTTTTCATGCTCGGCCGAGTGAAAACCCTGAATCGCCTTTACATTTCCATAAGTCGGCCTCTTTTGATGTGGATTTTCCCATGCCACTCGGGTGAGGGGATTTCCATGCTCGGCTTAGTGGACTATCGTCACTCGGCCGAGTGCACGCCGATTTCCTTCTGTTGATGCGTGTCCGGTTCGGTCGGCCGAGTGGTCTTCTGGCTCGACCGAGTGAGTGCTTCACTCGGCCGAGTGAGATGCTGCAGATGCCCAATCTTCATCGTTTTGCTTCCTCGTCGCTCCTATGAAGTTCCTTCTTCTTCCAATTGACTTCCATCGCCAAATATCCCTCCAAAGAGCCTTGGGTGACACTCCGGAGTGGGTGCAAATCCTCTTGATCTCAAAATCACTCCGAATTGCTCCATATCTCCTGAAATACGACAAAAACAAGAAATCGTGAAAAGCATCGCAATATTTTCGAATAATCGTGAAAAACGCGATATAAGCGATCAAAGTGGCATGCAAATATGCAGAAAAAGAGTGTAAAATATGGAGTGATCACGTGTCAAATAAATCTTTACAACTAAGATGATTCTCTATTCAAGGTCTCCAAAGTGTGTAATTTGTGACCATCATGTTGATCATGGCTTCTGAAGATGATTCTTCCATTGGAATCTTGATATTAAAATGTATAACTGCTTAAAAAATTCTGTGTTGTTGAAACTCAAAAGAAAAGAGTAACCATGGCATGAAGCCATGGTCTTCTATTTATTCATCAATATGGTATACCAAAGGGCATGAACTCCAAAGGTCTCAATTATACTAACTAATGGGGAGTAATGGAGGGATAAAAGAGTGGGGAGGCCTTTGGCCTCCCTCACTCATAACACTCCCCCTTATCCATCCATTACTTTGGTTTTAGCGTATAAAGCTAAGGGGGTGGATACTTTTGGATCCAGAGTAGTCGTGTTTTGTCACGACCCGCTTCCCTAAAATGGAGGCGAGGCGTGAAAAGTCCGCTCAGACTTGGAGTTGTGATGCTCCAGTCTGTAAAGCGTCTGGAATAACCAAGTATAGGTCCTTGCAAATGCGATACAGAACAAAAATAATAATAAAGCAAAGAGACAGATAAAATTTATTCCAATCTCAGAACGTCCAAAAATAAAATCTCAACATCACAGAAAAGCCACTAGGCTAAAAGAAAAGTCTAAAAGGAGAGTACAAGAGCCTGAACGAGGCCTAAGGCATGGCCGACATAATACATAACATCAACAAGAAAAGAGAGGTGCTACGCACCGATGGCCTAACAACGACTAAGCAGAGAACAACAACAGCCGGAAGGAGCTCTAAGACTGGTCTCCAATGTCCCCGAGCTCAACACCTGCAACATGTTCGCCCTCGATGACCAGCTCTGGCTCACAATCTAACATGTGACACCCAAAAGAGAAAAGGGGCACATGTCAGCAAGTCTACTAGAGACTTGTGCAAGGAAACTAAAAGAAGGAAAGCAACCTAGCAGTTCTAAAATGTGCGATGACATGGCAGTTTAATGCATGGATGCAACAAGTGAGACAATGCAATAAGTATGACATGGCAGCAAGTATAACATTCACACGGATTTTTACAAGTCAAGTAACATGTCGTGCTCAGAGTTTACGCTTTACAGCTGAAGTGGATGTACGGGCACACTTCTACGCTGAGTGGTCGCTTAACCCTACCCCTCCACGTGTAATCGGGCATTGGCTTTTGACCAACACATATAGCCCGCTTCTGGATCACGAGCCAGGAAATACATTTGGCATAGGGTTGTGCCTGCAATGCAGGTGCCTAGCCTCAACAAGTCGGGCATTGTCTTTTGACCAACACATGTAGCCCGCTTCTGGATCACGAGCCAGGAAGTGTATTTAGCATAGGGTTGTGCCTGCAACGCAGGTGCCTAGCCTGAACAAGGAAGTACGTAGCGTGTGCTACGAATGCAACACTCAAGCATGGATGACATGGCATGGCAAGTTGTAATTTAAATGCGTACAGATAAGAAATTTAAACGTGACAGGCAGAGTACAAGTAAAGACCATGCAGTTATGAAAATTTAAACGTGACAAGCAGAAATGCATGAATGACATGGCAGGGTGACAGATCTAGCTTCGTTGTCAAGCTAGATCTTAAAATTGCGTCTAAGCGAGTATCATTTCGTCGCCTAGTCTCTTTTACGCCTAAAACAAGAAATGGCCTAAAGCACGGCCTAAACAAATAACTGGCAAGTTTCACTTGCCTGGAATACATGCTGGTATCACAATTCTCAAAATCCAATCAAAGATTCATAACGTCCAGAGCTCCCACGCTCAGTCCAACAATCAGCCTACAGTCCCGTATTATTAAGTTGGATTAGTGAGTTACAAAGCAGTAAAGATAATCGTTTTTAATCTTGTATTAACATGTGATGGTTGGGGTTTCTACAGTTAGAAATATACACTCACACGACGCGAGAGCTACACTGACGTCGGGTAGCGACGTCAGGGGTTGAATTAACCGAAGCGTGCGACGCTCCACTGCACAGTAGCGATCAGTGTCAACGACAGACGATAGTGACAGCGAACGACGATCAGCTGGGTAGCGGCATGATCACCGTTCAGCAAGGCGGGGGTAGACGGCTGTACGACGTTCCACGGTGTCGGGAAGACACCGACGGCAGGCAGCGGGTCCTATGGTATCGGGAATAGCCGTGTTATGCATGGCTACGGTACAACAGGGCATGGCAACGACGCGGGGCTGTTTTGATGGAGCAACAGCAGTCTCGACAAGGGGAGAGAGGATCCGGACGGTTTAGGGCGAGGCCGGAGGCTAGTGAGCTGATTTGTGGAGATTCGGCCAAGGGAAGTTACTGCAATTGGTAGTTTTAAGGGAAGAGGATGGGTATGTGTTGCAGTCTTAAACAAGGGGAGATGCGGCAACGGCGGCGTGCTCTTGATGGCCGGCGACCGGCGGTTGCAGAGGTGGCCGGCGGCAATAAACAACTTGTGTGAAGCCAAAACAGTTTTTTAAGAGGAGAGTTGGGGGTTTTCCGGCGGTTTAAGGGTGGAGGGTTGACTGGGTGATCGGATTCCTTGAGAGGGGATGCCGGAGTTCGCCTAGGTGTTGGCCGGCGACAGCCTCGAAGGGAAGAGCAGGCGGCTACAATAGAGTGCGACGACTAAATGGTGAAGGCTGCTGCGGCGATCTCGTGATGTTGGGCGTTGCTCCGGCGAGATGGGCGGCCGGAGGTGGAAGGGGGTCGCCGGCAACTCGACGAGGATGGTCGGGGTTCTATTGTTGGCGGCTGGGTTGATGAGAAGGGAGCCCTAGGTCTGCGTGAGAGATGAAAGGGTGAGAGGTTGTTTTGCTATCTAGATATAGAAGTGGGGTGTAGATAAGGTGATTGGAGAGAGATTGTGTGAGTGAGTGAGAGTAGAATTAGTTTAATGTAGGATGACAAATAGCCAGATTTGGTAAGAGTAAGAAAATTGTTTTGATATATAGATGTAGGAGGGTGTACACTTAGGATTGATGTAAGGAGGGTGTGTGAGAGGGGGTGGAGATTGTGTGATATAGGTTGGTGAATAGCTAGGGAATACTCCAACATGAGATGTAGATCCTATGGCTAAGATTAAATCAGATTTAATTAAGTTTTGAATTAAAGATGAGCTAGGCTAATTATAATTTGGAAGTTTTTAGTGAAAAAGGCCAACTAAACGATGTCCAAAAAATATAATAAAAATACCGAGACGACCGTGTCGACGAGAGAATTGAGACTAAGAAGATTGATCACGGGCTAGGGCAATAAAAGGCGGAACTAAAAATAAAGAGATTTAACGACGAAGGTGGAAACTACGACACCTCTTCAAACAAAGTTAGTTTGTGGGGGAACGACCCGTGAAATGACGTTCCAAAATAATTTCACAAATTAATACTCTCAGAGAGGGTCACAACGACATATCACACTATAGGGCTCGGATACAGACAAAGTGTAAAATAAATACGTGCACGAACAATACTACGTGCACGTAAAGCGTATAAAGGATACGGGGTCCAAAGGCGACAGAAATTCCAAGTTGGGCACACGTCGGGGTTGGCTTGCTAAAGATGCAACTAAGGTGCTACGGCCCTATCGACTCAACGACACGACTCACACACAAAGCAACAAAACCAATCAGGTACCCGAAATTGCTATACGCACAGTCGTATAACGAATAGTGGGTACCGGCTGTTACATCCTACCCACCTTAGAACAAAGTCCGTCCTCAGACTTTCTAACATATCTAATCACTCTAGTAACTACCCCAATCATATCACATTATAATTCAAACCAGGTATAGTCATTATAAGTGCTTACATATGCACTAGGTAATCAAGCATTAACACTACTATCATGTATATATTCACGCACATTATACACTTATACCTATCATAGTCAATCAAATTCATACGCGTATTTCAATCATATATATATGCATACATCCCTTATATAACTACTACTTACCTTGCGCATAATAATAGTTCAGATACTCACATAAGAATAGTCTCACACTAGCAAATACAGTCATTACTCTACGTATAAATAACTACTTATGCACAAAACAAACATGGGTATACTACTCCCTAATATTTCCTAGTATACATCCAATACCAAACACATCAACACATGTAGTCACACCAAACCATTATTAAATCATGTTAATATATCTAAGATACACTTACCACTACTATAATTTCACAATTATTTAGTCATTCACAGGCATGCAAATATTTCACCATATATTCATGACACGCCACACATACCATAGTCACCAATACCTATAACTAAGCACATACTTACCCGTGCATGGTGCACACCCACACACGCTAACCTTTCATTCATATATATCAATCATACCACTATATACTCAGCACAACTACACACCTAGTTTAGCTAGCACACATACGTTCACACAGGCAAGTACTTAGTAAATAACTATACCACAAGACCAACACCTATAACTATATACTGGTATAGCGACCCACAATCATGTGCGTAACACAACCAGGCACAAACAATCCTATCACTATACATACCTCATCCATCGCTATATTCATAGTACTATACGCAAACCACAGACATATATAACAATACACTTAGAGTATACCCACTCGAGCTCGAGTGAGACTCAAAACTCATATCAGAATACTCTATATACATAGCACGATACTTATATCTATACCAACACAATACCCTAATATATACATATATACCTACCAACGTACTACACATACATATCATAATATCAATCACAACTTTATATTTAATCAAATAACACCCACATAATTCAATCACTCTACATACCGTAATAATATTACGAACATCAACACACGTATACAATTAAATACATCCTCCTAAGTAAGCATACTTGGTATATTCACATACATGTAATATATATTCACACCATAGCCATCTACCTATAATTAGTATACCAACACATATACTTATCCATACCTAGTTACGACATTCAATAATCGTGTATACCGCAAGGCATACACGCGCACACACAACATCCCGTAAAGGCAAACAATACCAAACAATTTATAATCCTACTACCATACGTATATCACATATATACTCATGCAGCAAATACATAACTACTTACGTCTAAGCACAACACATATCTACGTACGAGCACACACTCACACGTACTAACATATAGGTCATATAATAGGCCTACTCACTTAACTATACGTACACCTATTATCGTTACACCTAACATACACATAACTTTACCGACATATTATTTCAAACATTATAAGTATCTCCAACTACATACACCCCATTATATATTCCAACACTGATTCTTATATACACAGACGTCCCTAGAGTGGTATAGCTATCCACACACATATCTATAAATACTAACACACATACAACTTCATAACATCATGAATAACTCTGAGTATGTATATATCACACAATAGGCAAACATTAATATACTACAGGGGAGTACACTCATACGTGAGTGATACGCCAGGGTTCACACACACGGATCCACACACTCTACTTATACATGCACCACAACGACATCGTAATAAAATCAATGGGCTCGCTACTATGCTAAGGTTGACACACGCAACGACGAAAACTACACTAGAAAGGAAACCGAAACCAAAAGTGTAACGAAGGAAAGATCGATAAGCACGAGTTCAGATAGGACGAAGATAAGGAGACAGCTTGGTTAGGTGAATCAGGGGTATAATTGTGAATGTTTAGATGGGAAAAGAAGGATGTAATGATACTCTTATAGGATACAGGAAAATAGTGTGTATAAGGTATAAGTTAAAATATGAAGAGTACAAAACTGGTCGTACGTCAAAAGTTGGAGTCCTCTTATGCATAGAAATATATTGGTGGTCGATAAAATGAGTTGTTGAATTAAACTTGTGTAGTTTATATATAGTAGAGGAGGAAATGGTATTTTAAATTATCGAAATGTCATTATATGAAGAAATTAAGATATTTACGCGAGTGTGGAAGACATAGGTTAGTAAATATGATAAGATAATAATTTTAAAGATTTCAGCGAAAAATTTCGAAATTCAGAGAATGTATGGAGTCGTAAATGCATGTTGAATGTTTTCAAATAACTTAAACCGGAAGAGAAATTCAAAATAGATAACATTGAAAATATTCATCGAATGGTCAGGATAGTAATGGAGAAGTTTCAATGATTGACGATGGTGACATGTAGATTCACGTGATTCGAAAGGAAGGAAGTGAATCCAATAAAACGTAAATATGAAGGGAAATAATTTAGTGAAACTGCTACGATGGAGTTCTACGGTCAGTAACAAAGAAGTGTAGTGATCAGGAAAATGATAGAATCAGAGGGTTCTAATTATCGGGTGGACTAAAGGTCAAGAGAAACTTAACACTAAGGCTTTCTAATGAACTAAACTGTAATAGAGATCTCTGGAAAGGGTCCTACGAGAAATTAAAATTACGTTCTGCTGGGCCCGAAATCGATGAACCCAAGCGAACGACCATAGGAATTCTAGAAGTCTATCATGGTCAGAGCTAGACAGGAACCACTAAGGTAACTCCTAAGACGATTATATCAATTTCTGGCATGGAGTCTAGCTAACAATCAGGGACCTCTAACTAACAAGAACAGACGTCTAACTAAGTCTTACTAAGGTCCTGATCTAATGGATTCCCTACTAAGCTGAGACAGATGTTCGGGCAACACGTCTACCAGCCACCTAAGACATAGGAATCGATAAAAATTAGACTCAAGGCTTATGATTTGGATGTTTGAATTTATTTAATGGACATTCTATAATTATTATCATTGTTCCGATAATTCGCAGTTACAAGAGGACCTGCATGGGCCACCAATAAAACCTGTCACGACCCGCTTCCCTAAAATGGAGGCGAGGTGTGAAAAGTCCGCTCAGACTTGGAGCTGTGAGGCTCCAGTCTGTAAAGCGTCTGGAATAACCAAGTATAGGTCCTTGCAAATGCGATACAGAACAAAAATAATAATAAAGCAAAGAGACAGATAAAATTTATTCCAATCTCAGAACGTCCACAAATAAAATCTCAACATCACAGAAAAGCCACCAGGCTAAAAGAAAAGTCTAAAAGGAGAGTACAAGAGCCTGAACGAGGCCTAAGGCATGGCCGACATAATACATAACATCAACAAGAAAAGAGAGGAGCTACGCACCGACGGCCTAACAACGACCAAGCAGAGAACAACAACAGCCGGAAGGAGCTCTAAGATTGGTCTCCAATGTCCCCGAGCTCAACACCTGCAACATGTTCGCCCTCGATGACCAGCTCTGGCTCACAATCTAACATGTGACACCCTAAAGAGAAAAGGGGCACATGTCAGCAAGTCTACTAGAGACTTGTGCAAGGAAACTAAAAGAAGGAAAGCAACCTAGCAGTTCTAAAATGTGCGATGACATGGCAGTTTAATGCATGGATGCAATAAGTGAGACAATGCAATAAGTATGACATGGCAGCAAGTATAACATTCACACGAATTTTTACAAGTCAAGTAACATGTCGTGCTCAGAGTTTACGCCTTACAGCTGAAGTGGCTGTACAGGCACACTTCTACGCTGAGTGGTTGCTTAACCATACCCCTCCACGTGTAATCGGGCATTGGCTTTTGACCAACACATGTAGCCCGCTTCTGGATCACGAGCCAGGAAATACATTTGGCATAGGGTTGTGCCTGCAACGCAGGTGCCTAGCCTCAACAAGTCGGGCATTGGCTTTTGACCAACACATGTAGCCCGCTTCTGGATCACGAGTCAGGAAGTGTATTTGGCATAGGGTTGTGCCTACAACGCAGGTGCCTAGCCTGAACAAGGAAGTACGTAGCGTGTGCTACGAATGCAACACTCAAGCATGGATGACATGGCATGGAAAGTTGTAATTTAAATGCGTACAGATAAGGAATTTAAACGTGACAGGCAGAGTACAAGTAAAGAGCATGCAGTTATGAAAATTTAAACGTGATAGGCAGAAATTCATGAATGACATGGCAGGGTGACAGATCTAGCTTCGTTGTCAAGCTAGATCTTAAAATTGCGTCTAAGCGAGTATCATTTCGTCGCCTAGTCTCTTTTACGCCTAAAACAAGAAATGGCCTAAAGCACGGCCTAAACAAAGAACTGGCAAGTTTCACTTGCCTGGAATACGTGCTGGTATCACAATTATTAAAATCCAATCAAAGATTCACAACGTCCAGAGCTCTCATGCTCAGTCCAACAATTAGCATACAGTCCCGTATTATTAAGTTGGATTAGTGAGTTACAAAGCAGTAAAGATAATCGCTTTTAATCTTGTATTAACATGTGATGGTTGGGGTTCCTACAGTTAGAAATATACCCTCACATGACGCGAGAGCTACACTGACGTCGGGTAGCGACGTCAGGGGTTGAATTAACCGAAGCGTGCAACGCTCCACTGCACGATAGCGATCAGCGTCAACGGAAGACGATAGTGACAGCGGACGATGATCAGCCGGGTAGCGGCATGATCACCGTTCAGCAAGGCGGGGGTGGACGGCTGTACGACGTTCCACGGTGTCGGGAAGACACCGACGACATGCAGTGGGTCCTGCGGTATCGGGAATAGCCGTGTTACACACGGCTACAGTGCAACGGGGCACGGCAACGATGTGGGGCTGTTTTGATGGAGCAACAACAGTCTGGACAAGGGGAGAGAGGATCCGGACGGTTTAGGGCGAGGCCGGAGACTAGTGAGCTGATTTGTGGAGATTCGGCCAAGGGAAGTTGCTGCAATTGGCAGTTTTAAGGGAAGAGGATGGGTATGTGTTGCAGTCTTAAACAAGGCGAGATGCGACAACGGTGGCGTGCTCTTGATGGCCGGCGACCGGCGGTTGCAGAGGTGGCCGGCGGTAATAAACAACTTGTGTGAAGCCAAGACAGTTTTTTAAGAGGAGAGTTGGGGGTTTTCCAATGGTTTAAGGGTGGAGGGCTGACTGGATGATCGGATTCCTTGAGAGGGGCTGCCGGAGTTCGCCTATGTGTTGGCCGGCGACAGCCTCGAAGGGAAGAGCAGGCGGCTACAATAGAGTGCGGCGAATAAATGGTGAAGGCTGCTGCGGCGATCTCGTGATGTTGGGGGTTGCTCCGGTGAGATGGGCGGCCGGAGGTGGAAGGGGGTCGCCGGCAATTCGACGAGGGTGGTCGGGGTTCTATTGTTGGCGGCTGGGTTGATGAGAAGGGAGCCCTAGGTCTGCGTGAGAGATGAAAGGGTGAGAGGTTGTTTTGCTATCTAGATATAGAAGTGGGGTGTAGATAAGGTGATTGGAGAGAGAATGTGTGAGTGAGGGAGAGTATAATTAGTTTAATGTGGGATGACGAATAGCCAGATTTGGTGAGAGTAAGAAAATTGTTTTGATATATAGATGTAGGAGGGTGTACAGTTAGGATTGATGTAAGGAGGGTGTGTGAGAGGGGGTGGAGATTGTGTGATATAGGTTGGTGAATAGCTAGGGAATACTCCAACATGAGATGTAGATCCTATGGCTAAGATTAAATCAGATTTAATTAAGTTTTGAATTAAATATGAGCTAGGCTAATTATAATTTGGAAGTGTTTAGTGAAAAAGGCCAACTAAACGATGTCCGAAAAATATAATAAAAATACTGGGACGACCGTGTCGACGAGAGAATTGAGACTAAGAAGATTGATCACGAGCTAGGGTAATAAAAGGAGGAACTAAAAATAAAGAGATTTAACGATGAAGGTGGAAACTACGACACCTCTTCAAACAAAGTTAGTTTGTGGGGGAACGACCCGTGAAATAACGTTCCAAAATAATTCCACAAATTAATACTCTCAGAGAGGGTCACAACGACATATCACACTATAGGGTTCAGATACAGACAAAGTCTAAAATAAATACGTGCACGAACAAGACTACGTGCACGAACAAGACTACGTGCACGTAAAGCATATAAAGGATACGGGGTCCAAAGGCGACAGAAATTCCAAGTTGGGCACACGTCGGGGTTGGCTTGCTAAAGATGCAACTAAGGTGCTACGGCCCTATCGACTCAACGACACGACTCACACACAAAGCAACAAAACCAATCAGGTACCCGGAATTGCTATACGCACAGCCGTATAACGAATAGTTGCCTCGTTAAAACCTTAGCCGTGGAAAATCCAGTGAAAAAAACCAATAGCTTAAGGAAAAAGAGTGCAATCCACAAGTTACTCTCCCTGATCCGTACAAGCCTTATGCTTGTAGGTCTTTCAGCTTTCATTAGAGGTGGACACTTCAGGGTCCAGAGTTAAATGAGGTTGCCTCATTAAAACCTTTGGCTATGGAAAACCCATAGCCAAGGGAAAAAGATTACAACTCTACTATCAACTCCCCCTGATCTGTATGATCGCTCCATATTTTACACCTTTTTTGCATGTTTTCATGCCATTTCGATTGCTCATATTAGGATTTTCATGAGTATTCGATGATATCGCGTTACTTTTCACTATTTCTTGTTTTTGTCGAATTTTTAGGAAATATAGAGCAATCGGGGGCAAAAATGAGCTTAAAGGACTTGCACATGTACCGGAGCGTCGCCTATGGCCCTATCAAGAAGCTAACTGTGTTGGAAGATGAGTGGAAGATGAAGGAAATCGATAGAATCGATGAATAGGTGAGGAGAAGAAGAGTTGACTCCAGAAACAGGCCACTCGGCCGAGTAACACAGCCCACTCGGCCGAGTGGAGATCGCCACTCGCCCGAGTGAGTCAGGACTTCTGAAAGAAATCAAAGCCGACTCTCTGGAATTCTGGGTAGAACATTAGAAGACCCTACTCGACTGAGTAGAGAAGTTCACTCGCCTGAGTGAAGAATCCCACTAGGCCGAGAGATGCCGATGACACGAGCGCTCAGATTTTCAGACAGCCGTCCACTATTTTGAAATATGCTATCATTCCATTAGTCAAAGTATTTTTCTCATATTTTTTATAGATAGTAGACTTCATGACGGTTCCAAAGCCGCCAAGAACGTGCCAATCAGAGGTCGAATGAAATCTAGGGAATTTCTGTAAGTTGATGCTGCAGTGCTGGAATTCGCGTATCAGTGTCACTCGGTCGAGTGACACTTTCACTCTCCCGAGTGAGTTTTCCACTCGGCTGAGTGACCAGTTTTTGACAGTTTTTGACAGAATGATATTTTCTGGAGTTTCTGCAGGAATTCTCACTCGGACGAGTGAGCCTTCCACTCGGCCGAGTCGCTGCTGCCCCAGAACTTAAGTTGCGCGCAGAATTTATTTTGGGCGCGGGTTTCAGAGGGTTTTTAGGGGTTTTTGCTAGGGTTTTCGGGGGGCTATTTAAGAGATTTGTAGCCGTCATTAGAGAGGGTTCTCATATGTTTTCTTAAAGACTTTTTAGAGGTTAGGCCATGCCCTAAGCCCCCTCTTGGATCCAAAACGTTGTAATTGGGTTGAAGCTCTTCATCAAAGCTTGTATCAAGATAAGTACTTTTGTTCTTGTTAATTCTATCGTTGATTCTTAGTGATTTCTTATTGTTTATCTCTATTTGATGCAAGCAATGTCTTTTATTGTCTTCTATATCGTTATTGCTATGCTTGGTTGATTGTTGTTCTAGGGAAGGGGATGAACCCTATGGATCTCATGTCAAATTTGTGATGAATGAATTTCTAGGTTGCTAGAATTGTTAGATGGTTAGGTTGTGATTAATTTAATACGAATAGATAGGGATTTTCATCGATTGGGGTTTGCAAGAGATTGGATTCCTATCGATGGGAAGGCCTAGATATTCGAATTAGGTTTATAATCGAAATTCTCTAGACTTGGTTTGCAAGAGATTGGACCAAAGCTAGGATTTTTATTATAAATATATATCCATATTCGTTTGCAAGAGATTGGACGAATACGAACTATCACAACCTAGATCGTGACTCGAGTTTGCACGAGAGTGGGCTCAAGGAGCGATTGGACGATGATGTCGATCTTCATGCTAGTGGCTTAGGTTAGGGTTTGCACGAGAGTGGGCCCTAATCTAGGTTGCTATAGACCGGCAATAGCGCGAGAGCGTGAGCTTGGTTTTATATTCAGTTACGATTAGTTCACCTCAACACAAGTCTAGTAATATTGAGACTCACGATTCACAGAGATGTATGACGATCCGTAGTGGGGATTCCCTAGCCCTAGACACTTTTATTATATTGAATTTGAATCGATATTTGACCAACATCTCTATCACCGACACCGACAACCACCACCATTTCCATTACATCACACCATAATCATCTCCACCAATAATACATTCGTAGCCAAACCAACCTAGGATAGATTGGAACCAACACCACCTCCTCGTGTTCGATACCCGCTCTCCACTTGACCGTGCACTTGCGGTAAAACTACAATCGTTCTCCGGGTGTATATCTGGGGCCGATCAAGTTTTTGGCGCCGTTGTCGGGGATGTGTTTCCCGTTGGGTGCCAATTTGTCACAATTAGGTTGATTAGACTACGAAGAAAAAAATTAACAAAAAGAAATTTTCACCCTTGCCACCATTATTATCATTTCTATATTCTCTTGTGCCACTGATATTTTTCTTCAGGTATTTGACTTTGTTGATCAGGTTATCCGTAAAGCGCAATGATGAGTATAGACTCTGACCTGCAACACGATGAAACTTTTGCATCCCTACTGGAGGAACTCGTGGATGAAGTTCAGACCACGGGACCTATTGCCATCAATATGGAGGACCACCTTGAACAACAATTCGCCACCTACATCATTGATCAACTCTCCCCAGAAGGAACAATCAAAGGCAGCATTAGGGTCGATATTAGAAATGATAAGCTGTATCTGGAAGTTGACGGAGTCCCTCAGCTACCGATAAATGAAGTCATCGAAATATGCACCGAAGAGATCAATGCTCGAGAAGAGCTACCTTGGGATACCCACGTTCAGGGAAGTATACTTGATGAATCCTTTTGTGACACCGGTTTATACACTGACTTATCCTTTTATGGCAGGTGCGAACAAGAGGAGAGCGGTAGTTCAATTGATTCAGGAGCAGAGTTACCTGAGCAACTAAGAGAGGATACCACAGAGATAGCTATCACAGCGCAAGAGGATATTGAATTATTTCCAGGGAAGTATCGTCCACCACTATGTATTTCATATATCTCTATAGACGATCCTCTTTGGAATACTTTTATTATGAGGGTGAATTTTTTGCAGCGAACTGATGCATCCAATTCTCTGCAGGGTACAGGTGGGGTCCTTGTGGGAATGCTGGAGGATGCATTGTTGGAGTTCGTTGGAGTCCGTGGACATACGCGCCTGGCGGAGCCACGGAAGGAGCAGTTGGAGCAGTTGCCTGCACCGGCAAAGATACTGGATCTGCCTTTTGCTATAGGTGATATCAATCCAGTAGTGTAGCAATAGCGTAAAATTTTATGCTTTCAATAAACATGAATCCTCTCAACAGCGAGAGGACCGTATAGATTTAATTGAATAAATATCACCTCATATGACGGCAATAAAATTTTTTACACCCCAAACCCATTATATATATTAATTGCCCTCTTCATATTTTGATGTGTCACATCCCTTTTGCTCACCACCATCGAGCACTTCTTTCAAGTGAATACTCACTTTCTTATTCGTTTGACTTGATCACGCTTAGCAAAGTCGTGATTTTATTGATCAAGTCATTTGAATAGGATTGTTTGGTTTAGCTTGGGGTAAGGCGCTCTTATGCATCATTGCATGTGCATGTAGTTGCATTAGGATTTCATGTCATTCATTTCATCATTTTTCATTCACCCTCATTATTATCGTTGTTCCTCATATTCTTCCACTAAGATCACATTGAGGACAATGTGAAGTTTAAGCTTGGAGGACTACATTTCCATGCCATTTAGATGCATTAGTTGCATTTTTACTTTATTTTAGGGTTTTTAAATTTTTTCAAAATTTTTGCATCATCTTTTTGATTTTTCCATCTTATTTTCCTTTCATGTGTGTTCATGCATCATATTTTGTGCCTCTTTTTTCTTTTCTTTCCTCTCTTTTATTTTATATCTTTATTTTCTTTTCCTCCTTTTGCTAGATTTGTCCCTTATGATGATATCTCTTATTGCTTTAGTAGCCATCACGATACTTATTGTTCCTTGCCATGCTATTTAGAGTATTACATAGTCTTGCTATTCACATGTGCTTGCAAATCTATTTCTCTTGATGATTCCTCTATATGAATGCATGATATTAACTGAAGCTGAATGTATGGATTAGTGTTTAGTATGCTTTTGTTGGAAATGCACCAAGATTCACGCATCATTAGTATATCTGAAGCATCAGTTTTATTGTCGTATTCACCTTCTGTTGCATGCCTGATATGATTGTAGACATTACTGCTTGACTTCACTTTTTATTGAAATAATTGAGAATATCCATGCTTACATATGAGTTTAGTTGATGTATTATCTTATTAAACCATTTGTGCACGTCTTAGAGTGAACCGAGTGTTACATTATTTCTTTCTCCATATATATATTTTTATTCTATATATGTCACTTGAGTTCACCTCCTAAAGCTACTTATATCGCATCTATTTCCCAAAAATCCCTACAAAAGAAAAAGGTTGCTCCAAAAAGTCCAAAAAGCCAAAATGAGCCAAAAACCAAAAATACAAATCATATAGCTCCTACAAAAATCTAAAAAGAAAAATGAGAAACAAAAGTTCAAAAAGAAAAAGAAAGATATTTCTCTATCTCATTATTGGAGCCACAAAATACTTGGGAAAACCAAGGCAAAAATCCTATTTTCCACTATCATATTCCTTTAGATGCGATGCCTCAAGCTAGGCTTGGGGGGTGAATTCACTTGACCATATGAGTGAGTGCGACATTAGAGTGGAGAGGTGCACGAATGGGGAAGTTTGATAATACTGAGACTTAGCGAATTACTTTAGCTATGGAGATTTATTATGAATTGATATAAATATGTGAATGCCATGATTTATTCCATTCTTCATTGCATGCTTGGTGTGATTCTTATATGCTTCTGTTATAACTCTTGATTGAATAGTGCATCGCCAACATTTGTATATTAAATTCTATGAAATGCGTGATGTGGATACAAATTGATTGTATAAATTTAGAGAATCCCTTTTGTTGTTCTTAAAAGCTTGCAAGTATCATGTCTAAGTAAGATATGAAATCCTTATAGCGTGTGATTCGTATTTTCCAAGTTATCGTGATGTGTAGCTTATGGCTTGAGATCTGAGAGAATAATCTAGCGACCCCTTCCACCTCGTGTTCTTTCTTTTTCATTTCATTTTCTTTGTTTTCATCTCCCGAGTTTGTCTCTCTACTTATCTTCCTCGAGGACGAGTAAGAGGTAAGCTTGGGGGATTTTGATCGCTCCATATTTTACACCTTTTTGCATGTTTTCATGCCATTTCGATTGCTCATATTGTGATTTTCACGAGTATTCGACGATATCGCGTTACTTTTCACTTTTTCTTGTTTTTGTCGGATTTCAGGAAATATAGAGCAATCGGGAGAAAAAATGAGCTTAAAGGACTTGCACATGTACAGAAGCATCGCCTATGGCCCTATCAAGAAGCTAACTGTGTTGGAAGATGAGTGGAAGAAGAAGGAAATCTATAGAATCAATGAAGAGGTGAGGAGAAGAAGAGTTGACTCCAGAAACAGGCCACTCGGCCGAGTAACACAGCCTACTCGACCGAGTAGAGATTGCCACTCGCCTGAGTGAGTCAGGACTTCTGAAAGAAATCAAAGCCGACTGTCTGGAATTCTGGGTAGAACATTAGAAGACCCTACTCGACCGAGTAGAGAAATTCACTCGCCCGAGTGAAGAATCCCACTCGGCCGAGTGATGCCGATGACATGAGCGCCTAGATTTTCAGACAGCCATCCACTATTTTGAAATCTGCTATTATTCCATTAGTCAAATTATTTTCTCATATTTTTAATGGATATTAGACTTCGTGACAGTTCCAACACAGCCAAGAACGCACCAATCGGAGGTCGGATGAAATCTGGGGAATTTCTGCAAGTTGATGCTGCAGTGCTGGAATTCGCGTATCAGTGTCACTCGGCCGAGTGACACTTTCACTCTCCCGAGTGAGTTTTCCACTTGGCCGAGTGACCAGTTTTTGACAGAATGCTATTTTCTGGAGTTTCTGCAGGAATTCTCACTCGGACGAGTGAGCCTTCCACTCGGCCGAGTCGCTGCTGCCCCAGAACTTAACTTGCGCGCAGAATTTATTTTGGGCGCGGGTTTCAGAGGGTTTTTAGGGGGTTTTGCTAGGGTTTTTGGGGGGCTATTTAAGAGGTTTGTAGCCGTCATTAGAGAGGGTTCTCATATGTTTTCTTAAAGACTTTTTAGAGGTTAGGCCATGCCCTAAGCCCCCTCTTGGATCCAAAACGTTGTAATTGGGTTGAAGCTCTTCATCAAAGCTTGTATCAAGATAAGTACTTTTGTTCTTGTTAATTCTATCGTTGATTCTTAGTGATTTCTTATTGTTTATCTCTATTTGATGCAAGCAATGTCTTTTATTGTCTTCTATATCGTTATTGCTATGCTTGGTTGATTGTTGTTCTAGGGAAGGGGATGAACCCTATGGATCTCATGTCAAATTTGTGATGAATGAATTTCTAGGTTGCTAGAATTGTTAGATGGTTAGGTTGTGATTAATTTAATACGAATAGATAGGGATTTCCATCGATTGGGGTTTGCAAGAGATTGGATTCCTATCGATGGGAAGGCCTAGATATTCGAATTAGGTTTATAATCGAAATTCTCTAGACTTGGTTTGCAAGAGATTGGACCAAAGCTAGGATTTTTATTATAAATCTATATCCATATTCGTTTGCAAGAGATTGGACGAATACGAACTATCACAACCTAGATCGTGACTCGAGTTTGCACGAGAGTGGGCTCAAGGAGCGATTGGACGATGATGTCGATCTTCATGCTAGTGGCTTAGGTTAGGGTTTGCACGAGAGTGGGCCCTAATCTAGGTTGCTATAGACCGGCAATAGCGCGAGAGCGTGAGCTTGGTTTTATATTCAGTTACGATTAGTTCACCTCAACACAAGTCTAGTAATATTGAGACTCACGATTCACAGAGATGTATGACAATCCGTAGTGGGGATTCCCTAGCCCTAGACACTTTTATTATATTGAATTTGAATCGATATTTGACCAACATCTCTATCACCGACACCGACAACCACCACCATTTCCATTACATCACACCATAATCATCTCCACCAATAATACATTCGTAGTCAAACCAACCTAGGATAGATTGGAACCAACACCACCTCCTCGTGTTCGATACCCGCTCTCCACTTGACCGTGCACTTGCGGTAAAACTACAATCGTTCTCCGGGTGTATATCCGGGGCCGATCAAGTTTTTGGCGCCGTTGACGGGGATTTATCTCCGTGTAATTTGCGTCATAGATAGGTCTCTCTAGGGTTACATTTTGGACGCGATCACTATACAAGCTTCAGGCTTGTATATCTCATATGCATCTATACAATCATTTCCTATTCGTCTATACATCCATCATGTTCTGAAAGCAAATACAATCATCACTCATCTATACAAGTTTCACCCATATCTAGCGGCTACTGGAAAACATTGGTGCTCAGGAGTGATACGCTCTTCGAAGTTTGGTAGATGACTCCATGTATGTATTATTTTTGCTCAGTCTACACCGTGTCTGCAATGTACTGTTGGACCTGGATGAGCGTATTCTATATTCAGTTATGACTAGTTCACCTCAACACAAGTCTAGTAATATTGAGACTCACGATTCACAGAGATGTATGACGATCCGTAGTGGGGATTCCCTAGCCCTAGACACTTTTATTATATTGAATTTGAATCGATATTTGACCAAGATCTCTATCACCGACACCGACAACCACCACCATTTCCATTACATCACACCATAATCATCTCCACCAATAATACATTCGTAGTCAAACCAACCTAGGATAGATTGGAACCAACACCACCTCCTCGTGTTCGATACCTGCTTGCCACTTGACCGTGCGCTTGTGGTAAAACTACAATCGTTCTTCGAGTGTATATCCGGGTCCGATCAAGTTTTTGGCGCCGTTGCCGGGGATTTATCTCCGTGTAATTTGCGCCATAGCTAGGTCTCTCTAGGGTTACATTTTGGACGCGATCACTATACAAGCTTCAGGCTTGTATATCTCATATGCATATATACAATCATTTCCTATTCGTCTATACATCCATCATGTTCTGAAAGCAAATACAATCATCACTCATCTATACAAGTTTCACCCATATCTAGCGGCTACTGGAAAACAGTGGTGCTCAGGAGTGATACGCTCTTCGAAGTTTGGTAGATGACTCCATGTATGTATTCTTTTGCTCAGTCTACACCGTGTCTGCAAGGTACTGTTGGACCTGGATGAGCGTATTCTATATATGCTTTTTCGATGATGAGCTTCTCAGAAGATGTAGACTTTTGGAGGATGATGCGTAGATCTTTAGGAGGTGGCCGGCCATTTGTGCTTAGTCATTGTGATGGTCTGTAAACCTGCATATGCGATATTTATTCCTTGGATGCTGATCCTTGACCCTTGGAAGTTGCGCAGAAGCAGCTTATCCTTGGTCCAGTGGTGCTCTCCATGGCAGCACTGTATCTGGCTAATAGCTTTACTGCAGACGTTCTATTATAGACACGTGTAGTTGGCCAGATAAAGGAATGTAACTAGTACACTAGAGCTTGTTGAGTATTGGACTTCTCCCTACTTGGTGTTAATGATGAGCAAACATAAATACTTGTGACTAATCCCCTATTTTGCAGTTAATCCATTGCCTAAGCTAATTATGAAGATCTACTAGCAATGGATGACTCACAAACGTCATTGAAGGCAAATGACATGAATTGGATGATCGTAGATTGATGATTGAAGCTCCGTAAAGACTTCAAGCACATACGATGGAAAGAAGATATTATTCGTCAATGTAATTTTTCTTTTATCTCTTCTAGTATGTAGCTTAGAAGTAGAACTTTGATGGAGCACTCACACACATCTACATTCAGTCATAGGACTTCATTAGATCAATTGTCCTTTGATCCCAATTCAATTCTCTTCTGTTTGTGCTAGGATTGTTTATAACAGCCGACTGCTGAACAGTTTACAGTCGCCTGTCTCAAAAACAGTCGACTGTGTTTTGTTCTACAGTCTCCTGTTATGCACAGACTATTACAATATAGTTTTGGGCCTTCTCTGATTATTTCGCATAAGCTACTGATGAACGATTCACAGGCGCCTGTCCAAATGACAGTCAACTATGTTTTGTAAATCAGTCGCCTGTCTATCCTTACCTAAACTCTGTTTAATCTGACTTTTACGGCCAGTCGACTAATGTTGTATATACAGTCGACTGTCTCTTGGATCAGTCGACTGTCTATGTTGAAACAGTCGCATGTCTGTAAGTCATTTCTTTGACTCAGCTCTCTGAAAATTTCTCTTGCTTTTGACAGTCGTCTGTTTAAGGTTTTACAGTCGCCTGTTCTGATTAACAGTCGACTGCATTTCTTGAATCATTCGTCTGTCCTGTTACTTGTGAGATTTCTAGTATTTGTCAACTTACCCATCTCTCGGCCTGTCGCCTGTCGAAGAAATTACAGTCGTCTGTTGGTTTAACAGACGACTGTCTTTGCTTCATCAGTCAACTATCCATGTGGTAAGTTATCGTTATGAATTCTCACCTACCCGTGCTGACTGTGCAACAGTCGACTGTGGTTTGTTCAACAGTCGACTGTCGCGAGTTTAGATTCTATCCGTTGAGATTTTTCTCACGGATTTCAATTGGGTTTTTGCTTAAACTGTTTTGTGGATTTGAGAAAGCTATAAATAGAGGTTCTACTGTTCCATTGGAAGGTTACTCATTTATTGCAAAATCACTCAAGCTTTTCATTTCCAAAGATCAAAGCTCTCAAATCCAAAGCCCTAAGTATTTTCATATCTTGTTCTCTTGCTCTCCAACCTAGAACCAAAAAGTGATCATCTAGGCAATTGGTGCAGTCAAGAGAAAGGGCTTTTCCTCTCTTCCAAGAGAGTTCTTCAACACACATCACACTCCTCCTTCAAGTTCTACTTCAAGGCATAGGTGATTGTAAGTGTTGTTTTCATTATTTCATAACATTTGTTATTTGAGTTGTGCTCTCGGTTGTGAGAGTGGTTTTGCTTGCTCTCTGGTTGTGGGAGTTAAGGACATCGATTGTATTCGATTGCACTTGTAGGGTTGCTACAAGTGGGCTTTAAGAAAACCTCAAGTTAGGGTTCTAACTTGAGTATCCGGTGGTATCCGGGTGGTAGGGACGTAAGATTACCGGGAACAAGTCGGGAGTTGACTTGGGTAATCCGAACCCTTGAAACATCTCTGCGTTTGCGTGTGTTTCATTTTGGGTTGTTTTTCTATTCCGCACTATTTTTTGGATTGCATTTTATTTGGTGTAAATTCCTTTTAAATTTGCATAAACACTATTCAACCCCCCTTCTAGTGTTTTTCCCCATAGACAAGGTCCTTACAATTGGTATCAGAGCGCAAGGTTTTATCTATGGCATCCAACAACAACAACATTCCTCCTCTGCCTATGTACAACAATCACGACCGTGATGGAGCGTCCACACTTTTCGATGGTCAATCTACGGTACGTCCTCCACGTTTCAATGGTACTAATTTTGGCTATTGGAAGTGTAGGATGGAGACATTCCTTAGGAGTTCTTCACTTGGGAGAACTCTCCACAAGGAGTACGTCGAGCCCGCCGAAGAGTATTTCGAGAAATGGAAGACTTCCGAGAAGTCCGTCGAAGTCAACAACGCTAAAGCAATGAACGATCTTCATTGTGCGTTGGACCGGAATGAGTTCAACAAGATATGCACATGTAAGAGTGCATATCAAATTTGGAACCATCTCATCGTTACCCACGAGGGAACGAATAAGGTAAAGCTTTCAAAGTTATATGTTACCGTGCAAAACTTCGATTTGTTTCATATGCAGGAAGATGAGAGCATTGCATCGATGTACGGACGCTTTACCGACTTCACGAATGAATTGGAAGCCCTTGGGCAAATCTACACCGAACCTGAAAAGGTAAGGAAGATCATAATGGGGATGACCTCCAAATGGGAAAGAAGAGCAATCGCCATCGAGGAGGTCCATGACTTGAAGAACTACACCGTGGTGAATCTCATCGGGACTCTTATGTCTTACGAAGTAAGACGGGATAACCGATTGAAGATTCGAGCCATGATAAATCCCTCAGAGGCCAAGAAGAAAGCTTTGGCATTCAATGCCAATTCATCATCCTCCGATAGTGAGGAATCCGAGAACGAGATGAATTTGGGTGAAATGGCCCAAATGGCGAAGAAGTTCCAATGCTTCTTTCGCAAAGGTAAATTTCCCTCAAACAAACGTTTTGAGTCTACTAATACTACTTCCTCTCATTGTTATAAGTGTAATAAGCCAGGGCACATCAAGAGGGATTGCCCAATGCTAAACAACAAAGAAAAGTGGAAGGCACCAAAGTACCACAAGTCCGACAAGAACAAGAGAGACAAGAAGAAAGGACTCGTAGGTACCTTCGATGACTCAATTGATGACTCATCAAGCGATTTCGATGATGAGAAGGGTGAGAGCGCCCACATGTGTTTCATGGCACTAGAAGACCCACTCTCAGATGAGAGTGATTCCGACACGGATGACACCGAGGTAACAATGGATGACTTCGTATTGCTAATGAAGAACTATTTGCTAAATACCAATCTTTAATGCTTAGATACACTAACTTAAAGAAATCAAATGTTAGCAAGTCATCCATTCCATGCATTATCAACAATGACACCATTGTAGATACTTTAACTCTTGAGAAAGCGAACTTAGCTTCTCAAAATGTCACATTGAGAGATGAGGTGAATTCCCTCAAATCTCAACTAGATCAAACACATCCTAAGGATAATAGTGATCTAGTTACACGTCACACACAATTGGGTTTAGAGAATGATTCTCTTAAAACCCAAGTGCACGAGCTCAAAGCACGGGTATCCACTTTGGATACCAACATTTCTTCTTTAAAGGAGAAATATGAGCTCATGTCCTCCCGTATTGTGAGATTTAATAAGGGAAAAGGACAATTGGATGATTTACTTGTAAAACAATTTCCGGCCACACATCGTGTTGGCCTTGGATTTGTAAAAGCGAATGCATCCAATGCTCGCACCTCCTATAGTGGTGTCACTATAGATTTTGTAAGGCCTTCCTCCGGTGCATCCACAAGTGGTGTCAAAGACACTATAGGTAGCAAAACCTACCAAGAATGTCACCACTTCACCTTCTCTTCCTTTTGGCAAGAAACCCTCTAAGGGTGGAAACCAAAAGCAAGGCCATGCTTAAATGTACATTAACACTCATCCACGTAGGAAACCTCCTACTTCACAAGTAGATAAGCATGACACATTCTATGCTCCGCACCCACAGACACGTACACCACCACACATGAGAAATACTCATGCAAGTGATCCTATACACCCGTATGCTCATACGCATCATTCTTGTTGAATATTGGACTCTCCACCTTGATTTTGATGATGATCAAACACAAATCATTGTGACTAACTCGTGTGATTGCAGTTAGCTAAAAAGTCACCAATTAGATTCAAGAAGATCAAAAGTGACTACACGTGTTGATTCAAGTAGAGGACTTGGTAGATCAACAAAGGTGAAGCATTGGCTTGAAGAAATCAAAGACTACCTCAAACCTCAAGCCAATGGCATCAACAAATGAATGGAGATTCAATCCAAAGAGAAGAAAGGAATGGATGAGTCAAAAGTTTCGAAGACTACGACGTTGGAGATTTTTCAAGTCATTCAACTAGAAGACTTAAGACCTTGAAGAATTATGGAGATCATCGCCAAAGTACTTTGTTCATCTCAAGCGACGTCCCAAGACTTCCTCAGAACGCGTGACGTTGTGCCTGGAGCTTCGTTGAAGCTCAAGGAGTTATTCATGAAGTAAATGGATTCGGATTCTCCATGTTGAAGCTTTAAAGACGGTTTGTCGTGTTTACTTTTATGTCTTCTAGCTTTGGTTCAGTAGAATGTTAAGCCTTGAGTAGTACTTGACTAGAAATCTTCATAACTATCATATCTTATCTCTAGGATTGCCTTAGAAGACCTTAGAAACTTTCCCGAAGCTTTTCGCTTCATTTCTTGGCTTCGTCTGCATCTTAGTTGGTTCAAGTAGAAGAACCAACCGACTAGATGACGATCTAATCGGTTGGAAATCCTTCTTGAACCGACTAGACATCCTTGCTTGTTTCAGCCCATTCACTGTTGATCATTTAGTCGGTCCAAGAAGGTTCACCGACCGACTAGATGACGATCTAGTCGGTTGGAAATCCTTCTCAGACCGACTAGTTATCCTAATAAATTCAAGCCTATTTGTTGACTAATTAGTCGGTCCAAGAAGGTTCTCCGACCGAGTAGTTGTCCAACTAGTCGGTTGGAAATCCTTCTCAGACCGACTAGTTCTCCTAGTGAAATTCGACTTCTTTATTGTTGACTATTTAGTCGGTCTAAGAAGGCTCACCGACCGATTAGTTGTCAAACTAGTCGGTTGATGTTTCTTCTTAGACCGACTAGTTCTATCTCTTGATTTCATCATCTTCCCTGTCAACCTTCTAGTCGGTCCAAGAAGGTTCACCGACCGACTAGTTGCAAAACTAATCGGTCAGTGATCCTTCTTAGACCGATTAAGCTGCTCGAAAATATGCCCGTTGGGGGATTTTTGACCACGACTTTTCTTGATTCTTTCTATATAAACCTGATTCATTTCAAGCTAGAAACAAGGTCCATTATCAGAGTTATTTCAGACCTAATAAAAGAGAATTCATTATCTATTCCCAAGCTCTCTCTCTCTTACAAGAAAATCTCTCTCTTTCTCTTTGAAGCCCTAACTTCTCAAGAGAGATTTTCAATCTTTGTGAACTCCTATAGATAAGAGCTTGAATCACAACCATCATCTTCACTATAAGCCATCTCTTACTGATCATCTTGGTGGTGCTAGGGTTTGTGATCTCTTCTTCCTTAAAATCCACTCTTGCCCTATATTGGTAAGTATTTCTCAAGGCATAGGATTTTGTGGTAAGTGCTTTAAATTTCATTCTCTATACTTCATAATTATTGTATACTCTCGGTTGTTAAGAGGGTTGGCTTGTCCCAAGTTGTGGGAGTCAAGATTTATGAGTTTGCTCTCGGTTTGTGAGAGTGTGCTTAGTCCCTAGTTGTGGGATTAAGGTTTTGCGTGTTCCCTGGTTGTGAGATACACGGACATCGATTGTAGGTCGATTGCACTTGTGGGGTTTCCGCAAGTGGGCTAAAGAAAGCTCTAGTGGTTTACTAGAGTATCCGGAGGGGATCCGGGTGTTGCTGGATTAGGGCACCGGTAACAAGTCGGGGAGACTTGGGTGGCACCGAACCAGGGTACATTGCATGTTAGCATTGCATTCTTGCTTGGGTTGTTAATCATTTCTTTCATTTCGCATTTGTTGGTTAATTAGGGTTTTATTTGGCGTAAATTCCTTATAATTCAATAAAACACTATTCACCCCCCTCTAGTGTTTATTCCTCATAGCTCAGGGTCACTACAATTGGTATCAGAGCGAGGTAATAGCTATGGCAACCAACAACAACAACACACGAAGGCCTTTTCCACCATATCTCATTGGACCCAACTATCAAATTTGGTGTGTAAAGATGAAGGCTTATATTCAATCCATTGACGATGATTATTGGAAGCTTGTGGAGAAGCCCCTTCGTGCACCTACCACTTCCGAACATGAATGGACAAATGAGCAAAGAGAATTGGTGGAGAAACATCAAGCGGTAATGGATATCTTGCTTGAGTATTTATCTTATAACATTCGTATGTGTGTGTCCAAGGCAACAACGGCATATCAAATATGGCATATGCTAGCGGAGCAAGAAGAGTCCACCTAGGAGTGTTCTTCCTCCAATGATGAAAGGGATTCACTGATGGGTTTGATGGGATGAGAGGATGCCACTAAGGGTGACTCCAGTGACGGATCAAGTGATTCAAGTGGAAGTGATAGCGACGATGAAGAGGTAACATTGGATGATCTTAGAATTGCTTTTGAACAATTAGTTGATAAATATCAAAATCTTACGCATAAATATTGTGATGCTAAGAATAAGATTGCTAGTCTCACTAACACATCTACATGTAGCACCTCAAATAATGACAACATTGTTGAGACACTCGCTATTGAGAAAGCAAGTTTGCGTACTCAAAATAGCATGTTGAGAAATGAGGTGGAGTCCCTCAAATCTCAACTTGATCGTGTATCTATTGTGGATAGTAACGATCTTGAGATTGATAATCTTCAATCTCAAAACACTAGCTTGGGCATTGAGAATGAGGATCTCAAATCCCAAGTGCACGAGCTCACCACACATGCATCCACCTTGAATGCCACTATTTCTTCAATTTCGAAGAAATATGAGCTCATGTCCTCCATTGTTGAGAGATTCAATAAGGGAAAGGACAATTTGGATGATTTGCTAAAGAATCAACTACCGACAAACCATCGTGTTGGCCTTGGTTATTCTAAGGCAAGTGCATCCAATGCATGCACCTCCTATAGTGAAGTAACTATAGATTTTGTGAGGCCATCCTCCGGTGCATCCACGAGTGGTGTCTATAACAACTTGTGTAGTTCTACTACTAAGGAAACCACCAGTCATATTCCTCCCTCCTTTGTAAAAAAACCCATCAAGGGTGGACATCAAAGGAAGGGACATGCTTTCATGTACACCAATACACGTAGGAATGCCTCCACTCCTCACATTTCTACAAATGATAGTTTTTATGTTTCACACCCACGAGCACGTGCAAACACTCATTTGAGACACTCTCATGCACGTACTCATGCTCATGCACCTTCACATGCTTATGATCACACATCACATCCACATATGCATCCTTATTCTCATGATCATCCGCATGCATACACACCTCATATTCATCCACGTATGTATGTGACACCACACCATGGACCATATGCCCATCATCATGCTTTAGCATAACACAATGTTCCATACACATTTCCTCATGCTCTTGCTAGATCTCATGTTCCTAGGCCACATGCACCACGTAGAGATCAACCTTTTGTGCATGCAACCACTAGGAAGAGGATACCCAAATCATACACTATTTGGGGTCCTAAGAACACTAGTAATCATGCTAAGGATATGTATGTGCAATCTTATATTCATGATATTATTTTGAATGATAATTATGTTGGGAAATCACGGTCCTCTTGGACTTGGTTTCCAAAGGGTTAGTTTCTGTTGACCCTTCATTGCTTGGTACCATAATGTTTATATTCATTTTATGGGTACCAAAGCATTTGTGTTAAGAATTGGTTTATTCTTTTGTTTGCATATTGGTCTTAAATGCTCTTGTTTGTTAGAAACGTAAATTCATATTGAATTTGATTTCCATTGAATGTTTATTAGTAAATCATTGTGTTTATGATTTTCATGTCTAAAATATTTAATATTTTTATGCAACACATGCTTTGGTTCATATTTATGTTTTGTTGCATGTGATGCATGTCATGCTTTTGGATTAATATACATATTTATTTTTGGTACATTTGGTACATGCATGTATATGATTATATATTTATCTAGTAACATGATTACATGTTTCATTAATATTGTGTATGATTACATTAGGATATGGGTTACAATAATTTGAATTTAGTTTGTTAAATTTGTTGCCTAACCCATAGGATCCAAAAAGGTTTTTGGATACCAAAATTATGTTTTCTAGGTTCAATCCACATTCGGATACCAACTCTACCAACTCCTTGATTTGCAAAGACTTTCATTCAAATGGAGTTGATGGTGCTTAAGTGATGCACCAAAGTAGGGGGAGCTTAATGTAGTAAGTATATTCTTACATTTGGTATCCATGTGTGTTGGATGCATGTAGATGTCACTTTGTGTTTGAGACTATCTCATGCATATCCTATGTTTGCATATTGTGTGTCTTGTATGTCATTCATGTCTATGTATTTCACGTGTGTCAAATTCTTGACTGATGTGCATTGTGTATTCATAATCCTTACTCATATGTTTATTCGAGGATTATTAATAACATATGGCTTAAAAATTTTCATGTTAGAACTAATGCTCATTTGCAGGTTTCACACACGGGACACGCTTATATTTATGTTCCACTTCACAAGCGTGCATCCCAACTTCCTACTCATGCCACTACACAACCTCTTCTTAAGAATCCCAAATCACTATCTTTTGGATTCCTAAAATTGTTTCTAGGCATGGTATGAACACACATATAGAATCGTATATTAGGAATGACATATTCTCATGCGACTCATATTGCACTTCATTGCTTGGGTACCATGCTTGTATGATTACTTTTTGTACCCATATTTATGTGAGTCCACTACTCCCAAGTTTGCATAGTTTGTATGATTGTGTGGGAGTATGACATGTTTTGATTGCTATCATGTTATGTTCATCTATATGCCATTGCATTTCATTCATATTATGTTTGTGCATATAGATTAGTTGATTTCTCTAACCCTTGGTGATTTATTATCAATTTGCACCTTCCTATCTTGTTGATATACCAAAGGAAAGAGAAATTTGGTTATGAATATTAATACTGTATGCTTTTCTTGCACACACTATTGTATTAGATGTGTGTATTCATAATGATGTTGCTTGATTAAATCATATGCATAGGAATTATTAGTCTAGGTGTTTCTAATTTCTAATGATTGAGAATTATTAATTCATGATATGTATGACTTTCGTGATTATAATAACTCATATTAATGTATGTCATGCATTTCTATTGATGAGTGTTATTTACAATTGGTAAATGATTGGTTATTGGAGTACTTGATTTTGTTCCTTAACCTATTGGATCCAAAAAGTTTTTGGATACCACCAATTGTTGAATTGTCAGATTGTTGTGCAATATGCCTTCCCTACGCACTCCTTGGTTTACAAATGATGGATCAATTCAAAGGAAAGGATGGTGCATTGGAGATGCACACATATAGGGAGAGCTAAATGGTTGCAAGTATGTGTTTTTGTACAATTGGTATTTTAATATATTGGTTTTGACTACCATGTTTACAATTGGTATTTTAATATATTCGATTTGTGTAATATAGCATACTTCTTCATTAGCTCATTCTTGTCACACCCTCATGAAGATTGTTTGTTTATGTGACTACCTTATTCATGTATGTCATATATGTCTTATTACGACTCATGTACCATGGTAGCTATAACATTCATATAATGAATTGGTTAGTTGCTTATTGATGTTCATATCTTTTTCATGCCATGAATAAGATTAATAATTTAGGATCTTTATGCATATTTGTTCATTGTATCACCACACATCTCATACTTTTCTTATAGTTTGTATGATTATCTTTATGAAACGTATTGATATGATTTGGGGTGATCAATGTATGTTACTTGTCATTTTAATTACTTCATGACTGATGTTTAGCTATAATTTTATTCAAGAGATCTTTCATGTCTATAGCTAAACCTTTCATGTATGATATTTTCACAAGTGACATAACATTCATTCATATTAGTTAGTAATCTTCAAGCTATATTTCTCACTATGTCATCTCTCATCTCATGCTCATATTTTATGCTATTTTTATGAGATGTTAGAGATAACTTGTGCTATACACGATCATATAAGCTTTATATTGTGTTTGATGATATGTATATTCTGTCATAGATATTCTTCCACGAATATATCTTGATGCACTATGACTTCTTTGATGCTACCTCCGATTATATTGTGCTTACACAAGCTTTTTATTCTCTTCGCACAATTGGTATGCATGCATGTGATGTTCATGATAACTTTATTCGTTTATGTCCTACCTTGTGACTTTGAACGTAGACTATCTTCATGCCTTTGCTCAAAAGATGTTTTGTCACATTTTGCCTCATGTTGAATCCTTTATGATAATTGAGCTAGGATGAGATCATGTCTCTATTTGTTCACTTGGTTTCCTTCTCAAGTGATGTCATGATCTTGACATTATTTGCCTGCTTTGCATGCTTTGTTAGACTATTTATATTAGATATCATCTTTACATGCTCTTGCTTGATGCTAGTTTTGAGCTTGTAATATAGTGCTTATCTTCTTTATGTTCATGGCATTCCATGCTTATCATTGACTCATTATGTGAGTATCTATTCTGGAATGCATGCTAGTACTATGGTTCTTTTGAATATTGTTTCAATTAGTATCCTAGTGTGCTAGAATTGTGTATGCCATATGTTTTATGATGTTACTATCTCTATTTTGACATAACACTTTTGCTTGATATAGATATTTGTGTATGCCCACATCGCACACTTCACTTAGATTTGGTATGACTACAATTGATTTCTCATGCCATTATACTTAATTTATGTTATTATTTCATAACATAACTTTGTACACATGATTAAAAATTTCCTTAGGCATGTTTGTTGCATTTTTTTATGTTTGACTTAGATCTCAGTTTATTGATATTATTTGTTGATCTATGTCATTATGATGATTTTGATTCCACTATTATCTATTTAATCATGTTCATGTCATATGGCATGCACTTGCTCAAGGACAGTCTATCACATTATGCTTAATGTTATAAATTTTGTGATAATTGAGTTTGTTTGTGTACTTGACACTATTTGATCACTTGTTTTTCTTTCACAAGTAATGTCATGATTTTTGCATTGTTATCCGCATTCTTTATCATATTTATAGCTAGTAGCTACTGCTAATTATGCTATTGTCACTTTTCTAATACTGCTCACACTACTCTTTACAATTAGTATCTATTGTAATCTTTTATCACATATACTTATTGCTTATCTTCTTGTGATAATTGAGGGTAGTTGAGTTGTTGGATATTTGCTCTTGCAATTGATATCTTTATTTTGATATCTTGTTTTAAATTGGTAGCTTATCTAGTTTACATTAGATATACCTTTTAGTTTTCCACTCTATTCTTGCTTTTGTTGGTTTCTATACCCCCATGTCTTTTGGATAATGCCAAAGGGGGAGAGAAATAAACAAAGGATGTGCTTATTAAATGTTGAGTGTTAAACAATAACCTGAACCATATAGACTTTATGTATGATCGTTCATGTATATGATTCAGGGGGAGCATTGGTGATTACCTTGGTTTATATTGATTACATTATATATATATTGGTAATCATGCTCATGTTTATGATGTGTATCACCTATATGATTTATATTGTGTACGCATATTATTTCTGGTCCTTCATGCGATATATATACAATCTCATGTGATACACACACTATTAACTACTGAATGATGCTATTGATTATTGATATTAACCTGATTGGCATCATTGCAGGGGGGTAAGTATATTTAATGCACAATTATTTATTTTGTTTATATTTGGTTTGTCATCATCAAAAAGGGGGAGAATGTTGAGTATTGGACTCTCCACCTTGATTTTGATGATGATCAAACACAAATCATTGTGACTAACTCGTGTGATTGCAGTTAGCTAAAAAGTCACCAATTAGATTCAAGAAGATCAAAAGTGACTACACGTGTTAATTCAAGTAGAGGACTTGGTAGATCAACAAAGGTGAAGCATTGGCTTGAAGAACTCCAAGACTACATCAAACCTCAAGCCAATGGCATCAACAAATGAATGGAGATTCAATCCAAAGAGAAGAAAGGAATGGATGAGTCAAAAGCTTCGAAGACTATGACGTTGGAGATTTTTCAAGTCATTTAACTAAAAGACTTAAGACCTTGAAGAATTATGGAGATCATCGCCAAAGTACTTTGTTCATCTCAAGCGACGTCCCAAGACTTCCTCAGAACGCGTGACGTTGTGCCTGGAGCTTCGTTGAAGCTCAAGGAGTTATTCATGAAGTCAAGGGATTCGGATTCTCCATGTTGAAGCTTTGAAGACAGTTTGTTGTGTTTACTTTTATGTCTTCTAGCTTCAGTTTAGTAGAATGTTAAGCCTTGAGTAGTACTTGCCTAGAAATCTTCATAACTATCATATCTTATCTCTAGGATTGCCTTAGAAGCCCTTAGAAACTTTCCCGAAGTTTTTCGCTTCATTTCTTGGCTTCGTATGCATCTTAGTTGGTTCAAGTAGAAGAACCAACCGACTAGATGACGATCTAATCGGTTGGAAATCCTTCTTGAATCGACTAGACATCCTTGCTTGTTTCAGCCCATTCACTGTTGATCATTTAGTCGGTCCAAGAAGGTTCACCGACCGACCAGATGAAGATCTAGTCGGTTGAAAATCCTTCTCAGACCGACTAGTTATCCTAATAAATTCAAGCCTATTTGTTGACCAATTAGTCGGTCCAAGAAGGTTCTTCGACCGACTAGTTGTCCAATTAGTCAGTTGGGAATCCTTCTCAGACCGACTAGTTCTCCTAGTGAAATTCGACTTCTTTACTGTTGACTATTTAGTCCGTCTAAGAAGGCTCACCGACCGATTAGTTGTCAAACTAGTCGGTTGATGTTTCTTCTTAGACTGACTAGTTCTATCTCTTGATTTCATCATCTTCCATGTCAACCTTCTAGTCGGTCCAAGAAGGTTCACCGACCGACTAGTTGCAAAACTAATCGGTCAGTGTCCTTCTTAGACCGATTAAGCTGCTCGAAAATATGACCGTTGGGAGATTTTTGACCACGACTTTTCTTGATTCTTTCTATATAAACCTGATTCGTTTCAAGCTAGAAACAAGGTCCATTATCAGAGTTATTTCAGACCTAATAGGAGAGAATTCGCTATCTATTCCCAAGCTCTCTCTCTTGCAAGAAAATCTCTTGTTGGAAGCAACGATCTAGGATCTTGGTTTGATGATGACAAATGTGATGTTATATTTGACGTGTGTGCTTAGTGTTTTTTAGGATTGGCGAAACGATTACTCTGTCAAGATTTGGGGAAATTGCTAATCATATAGCAACTGGAGAGAGGATGAAGTATTGTGCGCAAAGCAAGCAAATTGGACTTGGTCCAATATAGGATGAGATGGAGCTAATTCATATCTATTGGGATTGAATCAAATCAATTAGAGATTGAACCAAAATTTGTTCTCCCAATTCATATCATATTCAAATATCCTATCCCTTGCCAAATATTCAAAACCCTAGTCTCCCCTATTTAAACCCAACATCATGCGGCAAGAAAAAAAAGGGGATCAAAAAATAATTCGGCCATAGGTCATATTTTCTTAAGGTAGCTAAAACCCCCAAGGCTCCTTCATTATTCTGTCGTCCAAGTCAAGTAGCAGCAAAAAAATATACAAAGGCCGAAATCCTTAGACTAAAAAATTTCCAAGAGCCTCTCAATCATTCCCTTTGATTACATTCTTCCAAGAGCTGGCTTATTATTTTTTTTCCATACAAAGATCTAGAAGCCTTGCCGAAATTTTCATAGGGCACGCACAAACCGAACTTGATCAACCCACTAGCCTTTGAATCAATTTTCTTTGAAGAAGTGCCATTAAAAATCCCAAAGTCCTGCCATTTTTTTGTTGCAATGTTCAAGAGCCAGCCGCTATTCCTGTTGTTCATTTTCGAAATTCCCAGGAGCTCACAAATCTGTTTCTGGTTGCAAATACAAAGGAGAGTCGAAATAATTCCTCAACATTCCTTTTCCATTGCTTAATCCCCAAGCCTGCGCAAGTTTCAAATACAAATCCCCCTGAGAAAAATAAACACAGAGGCAATCTCCAAGGCGCCGACTTCTTCATCAAAAAATTTCCCAAAGCTAAGATATTTGTTAGCACTTAGAATCTCCAAGAGGCCGGCCAAATTAAAAAATAGGGGCTTCCAAGTCTGTGGCAGGGAAAAAGGGGAAGAACAATTCAAAAGCCTTGATTTATTTCTTTTGCTCTCCTATTTAAAAGCTAATTAACATTTTTCTATGTTTTGTTTTGCCAGGGACCAAGGTGTTGTGCGTTGATTGCCAATTCCAAGAGCAGGCTGGCCGAAAGTTGAAAGGCTAAAGTTTTTTTTAAAAGCACGCAAGAGGCCTGACAACTTTTTAAAAAGGGTCCCTTGGGTTGAAAATAAGGTGATCTTGTGGCAGCCGATTCCTCAGGTTCTTTTGAAGGCCAAAATTGGTTCATGCTGCTGCAACAAACAATTCACTTAGGCACAAGATTTTAAGAGAGAGACCAAAGCAGGCAGGGACAATTATCGAGGGGAGTTGTGCACGTACACATTGCTAGCTGAATCTTCAGAGCATCTTGAGTTGCTGACGAGACGAGGGGACATCTACATCTACGTCAGACGAGATCTGACACGCGCTAAACGACAGAGACGACACACCATTACTGAGCATTTTTAAAAATCTATTTATTTATCTTTGTATTGGTGTAGCGATCTCTGTAGGGGAAACTTTACCATATTTTGTGACTATTTTGGGATTTGTCTGGTTGGGCTAGACAAGTGGGACCCAGCTAGTTTGGGACTAGCTGGTAGAAAGCGGTACTAGGATTGATAGTGAGAGAAAACAATGTGTGTGTGGTACTGAGAGCCTGGCGAGTGTAGAGACGTAGAGGGTGCTCTGAGTGTGCTCTAACTTGTGGTTTTGTACCTATTGCGATATTTAATACTAGTATCTGCTTTGGGGGCTGGACTAAGTCGTTGGGACGACCGAACCAAGGGTATATCTGTGCGTACTCTGTGATTGTCTATCTTTTAATGTGGTTGTGCTGTTATAACTACGTGTGTTTGTTCGTGTGTTGCACGAATTATTTCATTAGCCTATTCCCCCCCCCCCTCTAGGCTAGGATCCAGATCCAACATCTCTCTATTTCTCTTTGAAGCCCTAACTTCTCAAGAGAGATTTTTAATCTTTGTGAACTCCCCTAGCTAAGAGCTTGAATCACAACCAGCATCTTCACCATAAGCCATCTCTTGCTGATCATCTTGGTGGTGCTAGGGTTTGTGATCTCTTCTTCCTCAAAATCCACTCTTGCCCTATATTGGTAAGTATTTCTCAAGGCATAGGATTTTGTGGTAAGTACTTTAAATTTCATTCTCTATACTTCATAATTGTTGTATACTCTCGGTTGTTGAGAGGGTTGGCTTGATCCCAAGTTGTGGAAGTCAAGATTTATGAGTTTGCTCTCGGTTTGTGAGAGTGTGCTTAGTCCCTAGTTGTGGGATTAAGGTTTTGCGTGCTCCCGGGTTGTGGGATACACGGACATCGATTGTAGGTCGATTGCACTTGTGGGGTTTCCACAAGTGGGCTAAAGGAAGCTCTAGTGGTTTACTAGAGTATCCGGAGGGGATCCGGGTGTTACTGGATTAGGGCACCGGTAACAAGTCGGGGAGACTTGGGTGGCACCGAACCAGTGTACATTGCACGTTAGCATTGCATTCTTGCTTGGGTTGTTGATCATTTCTTTCATTCCGCATTTGTTGATTAATTATGGTTTTATTTGGCGTAAATTCCTTATAATTCAATAAAACACTATTCACCCACCCTCTAGTGTTTATTCCTCATAGCTCAGGGTCACTACAATTCTTTCATGTATGCTCATCCTCCTCATGTCATGCATGATCCATATGCTTCATATAATATGCATGTTCCCAAGTATACATATCATCCTAGAGTGTACAATGCATATCCTCCACCACATCTCTATGCTAGAAATCATGTTCAAGAAGCATGCACCACATAGAAATCCAACACATATGCATGCAACTAGGAATAGGACTCCCAAGATGTACACTATTTGGGGTCCTAAGAACACTAGTCTTAATGATAGGAATGCTTATGTTGATTCCTATTTTCATGATGTGATTAGAAATGATAATTATGTTGGGAAGCGGAAGTCCACTTGGACTTGGCTTCCAAAGGGCTAATCCCCTTGGACCCAACAAACATTGGGTACCATAAGCTTATGGTATATTATATAGGTATCCAAGAGAAAGAAGAAGAGCAATAAATGTTTTATTAGCTCTAAAGGGAAAGGATGGATTCTTGATAGCGGTTGCTCCAAACATATGACGGGAGATCCCTCATTGTTCTCCGAAGTGATAGCATCAAGGATGGTGCAACGGTCACTTTTGGAGGTAATCAAAAGGGAACCATCATTGGAGTAGGTATCGTTGGTAATCCTTCAAAACCATTAATTACTAATGTTTATCTTGTTAGTGGTTTGTGTCACAATCTCATTTCCATTAGTCAACTTTGTGACAAATGTTACAAGGTTAACTTTGGAGAAGGATTATGTACTATTGTTGATTGTGATTCAAATGTTTTATTTTCCGGTATTAGGCGTAAAAATATTTATTATTTGAGCTTGCCTAAAACCGTAGAACATAGCTTAGTTCCTAACACAAGTGAACAACTTTTACGGCATCGCTGTTTTGGTCATGTTCATTTCAAGCACTTATATAAGTTAGCTAAGCATGATCTAGTCAAAGGTTTTCCTAAGATTGTTTTTAATAAGAAAAACTTTTGTGATTCATGTCAAAGAGGTAAACTAAGTAAATCTTCATTTAAACTTAAAGAAGGGATTACTTCTAAGAGGCCCCTAGAACTTCTTCATCTAGATTTATTTGGGCCAACTAGAACCGCTTCTTTAGGTAATGCTCATTATGGATTAGTTTTCGTTGACTTTTCTAGATTTACTTGGGTTTCATTCTTAACTAATAAGAATGGAGCTCATGAAGAGATTACCAAATTTGCAAAGAAGATTCAGAATCTTTTAGGATCCACCATTATCACTATTTGTAGTGATTATGGAGGAGAATTTGAGAATGAGCCTTTTACTAAGTTTTGTGATGACTCCGGGATAACTCATAACTTTTCCTTTCCTCATGCACTACCACAAAATGGTGTTGTAGAAAGAAAGAATAGGACTCTTATTGAGTGTGCTCGCACTATGCTCTATGATAGTCATTTAGGACTACAATTATGGGCAGAAGCGGTGCACACGACATGTTATGTGCTCAATAGGATCCTAGTGAGACCCCGAACGAACAAAACTTGTTTTGAGTTGTTTTATGATAAAAAGCCACAAGTAAAATATTTTCGTGTTTTTGGTTCAAAATATTTTATAAAGAACACATTTGGTAATTTAGACAAATTTGAGCCAAGATCCGATGAAGGAATTTTTGTTGGATATTCCACACGTAGCAAAGCCTACCGGATATACAACAAAACTTCTTCAACGATTGAGGAATCACTTCACGTATCTTTTTATGAAGATTTTGATTTTCCTCATGTTGATGATGATAATGTATATATTCTTTGTGATTCTCTTAATAATGTTAAGATTAATGATTCTATTGTTGAGACTAACACTTCTAACGAAGTTGTTGAAGTTGTTCCTAGTGCTACAGGTATACCCCAAGCTTATCCGACCGTTCGTAACCATCCCCATAACCAAATAATTGGAGATATTGGTGTGGGTGTTCGAACGAGATCGAGAATTGAAGAATTCTCTCATTGCGCATTTGTCTCTACCATTGAGCCAAAGAACATCCAAGAAGATTGTGAGGATAGCTCTTGGATAGTGGCAATGGAAGAAGAACTAATGCAATTCGAGAGAAACGAAGTTTGGGAACTCGTAGCTCTTCCAGGTGGTCACCAAGTCATTGGGACCAAATGGATCTTCAAGAACAAGATGGATGAAAACGAGATAATCACATGGAACAAAGCAAGGTTAGTAGCTCAAGGCTACCGGAAAGAGGAAGGTATTGATTTCGAAGAATCTTTTGCCCCCGTAGCTAGATTAGAAGCTATTAGGTTACTTTTATCTTTTGCATCCCATAAGAATTTTAAACTATTTCAAATGGATGTTAAAAGTGCATTTTTAAATGGGTTTGTCAATGAAGAGGTTTATGTTTCTCAACATCCCGGTTTTATTCATGAAAAATTTCCAAACCATGTTTTCAAACTTAAGAAAGCGTTGTATGGGTTGAGACAAGCTCCTAGAGCTTGGTATGATCGACTTAAGACCTTTCTTTTGAATTTAGGTTTTAAAATGGGAGAAGTTGATTCTACACTCTTCATTAAAGATTATGAAAATGACATTCTTTTGATTCAAGTTTATGTAGATGATATTATTTTCGGTTCTACTAACTTTAATCTTTGTCAAGAATTTTCCAAGTCTATGAAGGATGAGTTTGAGATGAGCCACATTGGAGAGCTCACCTACTTCCTTGGATTGCAAATTCGACAAATGGAGAATGGCACATTCATACATCAAACAAAGTACACAGGGGAGCTTATTAAGCGATTCGGGATGGAATCGTCTTCGGGCAAAAGGACTCCCATGAGTACTACTACTCATCTACACAAGGATGAAAGCGGAAAAGATGTAGACGTTCGTCTATATCGAGGTATGATCGGTAGCTTACTTTACTTAACCGCTAGTAGGCCCGATATCATGTTTTCTGTATGCCTTTGTGCTAGATATCAAGCAAGACCTAAGGAGTCACACTTGATTGCGGTTAAATGAATATTTCGTTATCTCAATCAATCTCTAGAGTATGGGTTACTTTACACTAAGTCTAGCACATATGAGTTAATCTCATATAGTGATGCCGACTTTGCCGGATGCAAGTCCGACAGGAAAAGTACTAGTGGCACTTGCCATTTCTTAGGAAATTTCTTAGTTTCTTGGTTTTCTAAGAAACATAATTCGGTGTCATTGTCCACGACTGAAGCGGAATATATTGCAGCGGGTCTTGCATGTGCACAAGTTCTTTGGATGAGACACACTCTTAGTGACTATGGTGTCAATTGTGATACTTGTCCTATCATGGTTAATAATCAAAGTGCTATTTGTCTTTCCAAGAATCCGGTACACCACTCCCGTACCAAACACATAGACGTGAGACACCATTTTATAAATGATCATGTAGCTAAGAAGGACATCATCTTAGAGTACATTGAAACCCAAAAACAAATTGATGATATCTTCACTAAACCTCTTAAAGAAGATTCATTTGTGATGTTACGTGGAGAATTGGGAATTATGGGTGAATCTGAAATCTAGAAGCTCAAACTTTCATGTTATAACTTCTTTTTGAGCTCATATCTTTGTGTTGCCTATCTTCATGTGCTTTATTATTTATATGTGATTAAAAAAGGCAATTGTGACTTAATTGATTTCATGAGTTTTGAGATTGATTGGAGTGATTCGTGTTTCAATGGATTTATTGTTTTAATATTGTTTTTACGATGTATTTGTGATTAGAGTATAGGTCCTAGGGTGAGTGTTCTTATTCTCTGGAATTCTATCTCACTGTGCATTTTTGGACCAGGACAGACGACTGTCTTTCCTTCGACAGTCGACTGCCCTACTCTATCTCCTCAGTCTGAGAATTGGTATCTTTCGCACAGCCGACTGATAACTGTTGTACAGTCGACTGTTAGTTTAACAGGCGACTGCATTTTAGTCATCAGGCGACTGTTCTCTCTGTCGAATTTTTTACAGTGTTCTCTGTTATTCTTGATGAACTGTATTAATTCTCGGCCAGCCGACTGTTGAGTATATGTCAGTCGACTGTCCAATGGACAGGCGACTGCATTTTACTTGCCAGTCGACTGCCCATCTTTCTGAGCTTTATCGTTATCACTTCACCCAGTCGACTGACATTTGTTCTTCAGTCGACTGTCTTCTGATTGTGACGGTTCAAGTGATTTGATCCGAGCCGTCGATTCCTTGATCCAACGGATCAGATTCATTCCCCAAATTTTATATTCGAGAATGCGCGATCACTTCCCCTCGTCGACTCTCTCTCATCCGAATCAAGCGCTTCGTCTTCCCGCTCGATTTCTTCTCCAAAACCTTCGATCTCGTGCTGTCTTTGTCCTCGTTTCGTCGCTGGACTAGGTTTGATTTCTTCCCTCTATCTCGTGTTATTTCCTGTTAGGGTTCGTTCACATTTGTGTCTTGCCCTAGCTTCGTGTTCGAACATGGCTCTTTTCGATCGTTTCTTTCCTAATGTCTCTCTCGACTTCCTCGATGAGCCGGTTCCTTCATCGAAGCCTGATCCTTCTCCCGCCTCACCTCCATCGTCTGGAAAACCTCTTCATATCACTGTCGGTGACCCCATCCCCTCTGAGCATGCTGCTGAACACTCTTCTCAGCCTGCTGAGCATCCTTCTAGGTCCCCCGGAGTTTCTTCTTCGTCTGCTGGATGCTTGTGTCTCTGCTCTTGAAATTCTTTCCGTCTCTCTGGATTAGAAGATCTCGCTTTTGCTTAAGCTTCAGTTAAACTCTTATAAGCATCATGGTTTTCCCATCCATCCCGAGCTTCAGGCTATGTTTGCTACCTCTGAGGACACTTCTCCTGCTTGTGTTTCTCCTCCTCCAGGCTTCACGCCTAAACCCTATGTGGTTCAGACCTCCTGTGCCCAGACTCCGCTTCATGTTCCTGCTGAATCATCTGATGTTCGTGCTCCGTCTTCTAAGAGGAAGACTCCAGCTTTTCCTACACGTCGCTCTGCTCGGCTTTTGTTCCGATCTTCTGGTCGCCCGTCGGACCCCTCCGTCATTCTTATTGACTGAGGATGTTGCATCTGTCTTTTTGTTCACTCATCTGAAGACCTGGTTTTTGTTTTAAGTGTGGTCTGTTTTTGTTTGGGTTGAGTGATTCATCTGCTGATGTTGTTATGGATGATGTTGTCAGTGACTCTATATATGTATAGTGATGTACCTTGCTGTCGTCATGATGATGTATTTTTTGTCTTGATCATGATGTATCTATCTTTTTGTGATGGCCATGTAGATGCACATCCGTTGGTGTACTCATTTTTCTATATATCTATATATGTTGATGTTGTTTATCTTGTGTCACACTATGCTATACTGTTTATCTTATCTGTGTGATGAATGATATGTTGTCTCCATGTATGCTATACTCTCTTTGATATGATTTTGAGACAATATATGAATTTGGTATTCGATTTTTCAAGCTATCTCTGGTATGATGCATTTGTGAAATCTCGTTTGAAACTATTTTTGTGTATATATCTAATGTTGATATTGGACTTCAATTCCATTACTCACATGTGTATATGATGTAATTTTATGAGTTTTTTTGATTTGATATATCTTTATACTCCTTGATTGTTGTTAGTTCGTATTTAGCAATATTATTGTTGTTGTTATTTGCTCCCACCTTTTTGGATAATGCCATAGGGGGGAGAGAAATAAACATACAAGATTCATAATGGATGTGCTAAGTATGTTCTAACGCTTGAATCTAAGTTTTATGTTGCCTTATATTCAGGGGGAGTAAGATTACAATGAATAGGGATTTTATTTCCTAGATTTCTTAAGTTGAATTCATCCATATCTCACTCATTTGCTTCAATTGTTATGTAGATGCTCTAATATTTGTTGACTAACTTGATTGGTATCTATGTAGGGGGGAGTAAGTTTTCATTACGCACAATTATTTATCTTTTTGTTTATGTTTGTTTGTCATCAGCAAAAGGGGGGGAGAATGTTGAGTATTGGACTTCTCCCTACTTGGTGTTAATGATGAGCAAACATAAATACTTGTGACTAATCCCCTATTTTGCAGTTAATCCATTGCCTAAGCTAATTATGAAGATCTACTAGCAATGGATGACTCACAAACGTCATTGAAGGCAAATGACATGAATTGGATGATCGTAGATTGATGATTGAAGCTCCGTAAAGACTTCAAGCTCATACGATGGAAAGAAGAGATTATTCATCAATGTAAATTTTCTTTTATCTCTTCTAGTATGTAGCTTAGAAGTAGAACTTTGATGGAGCACTCACACACAACTACATTCAGTCATAGGACTTCATTAGATCAATTGTCCTTTGATCCCAATTCAATTCTCTTCTGTTTGTGCTAGGATTGTTTATAACAGCCGACTGTTGAACAGTTTACAGTCGCCTGTCTCAAAAACAGTCGACTGTGTTTTGTTCTACAGTCGCCTGTTATACACAGACTATTACAATATAGTTTTGGGCCTTCTCTGATTATTTCGCACAGGCTACTGATGAACGATTCACAGACGCCTGTCCAAATGACAATCGACTGTGTTTTGTAAATCAGTCGCCTGTCTATCCTTACCCAAACTCTGTTTGATCTGACTTTTACGGCCAGTCGACTAATGTTGTATATACAGTCGACTGTCTCTTGGATCGGTCGACTGTCTATGTTGAAACAGTCGCATGTCTGTAAGTCATTTCTTTGACTCAGCTCTCTGGAAATTTCTCTTGCTTTTGACAGTCGTCTGTTTAAGGTTTTACAGTCGCCTGTTTTGATTAACAGTCGACTGCATTTCTTGAATCAGTCGTCTGTCTTGTTACTTGTGAGATTTCCAGTATTTGTCTAACTTACCCATCTCTCGGTCAGTCGCCTGTCGAAGAAATTACAGTCGCCTGTTGGTTTAACAGACGACTGTCTTTGCTTCATCAGTCGACTGTCCACGTGGTAAGTTACCGTTATGAATTCTCACCTACCCGTGCTGACTGTGCAACAGTCGACTGTGCTTTGTTCAACAGTCGACTGTCGCTAGTTCAGATTCTATCCGTTGAGATTTTTCTCACGGATTTCAATTGGGTTTTTGTCTAAACTGTTTTGTGGATTTGAGAAAGCTATAAATAAAGGTTCTACTGTTCCATTGGAAGGTTACGCATTCATTGCAAAATCACTCAAGCGTTTCATTTCCAAAGATCAAAGCTCTCAAATCCAAAGCCCTAAGTATTTCATATCTTGTTCTCTTGCTCTCTAACCTAGAACTAAAGAGTGATCATCTAGGCAATTGGTGCAGTCAAGAGAAAGGTCTTTTCCTCTCTTCCAAGAGAGTTCTTCAACACACATCACACTCCTCCTTCAAGTTCTACTTCAAGACATTGGTGATTGTAAGTGTTGTTTTCATTATTTCATAACATTTGTTACTTGAGTTGTGCTCTCGGTTGTGAGAGTGGTTTTGCTTGCTCCCTGGTTGTGGGAGTCAAGGACATCGATTGTATTCGATTGCACTTGTAGGGTTGCTACAACTGGGCTTTAAGGAAACCTCAAGTTAGGGTTCTAACTTGAGTATCCGGTGGTATCCGGGTGGTAGGGACGTAGGATTACCGGGAACAAGTCGGGAGTTGACTTGGGTAATCCGAGCCCTTGAAACATCTCTGCGTTTGCGTGTGTTTCATTTTGGGTTGTTTTTCTATTACGCACTATTTGTTGGATTGCATTTTATTTGGCGTAAATTCCTTTTAAATTTGCATAAACACTATTCAACCCCCCTTCTAGTGTTTTCCCCATAGACAGTGTCCTTACAGAGCTAGGTTCTTCAGGACCTAGGATGTCCTCCCCCTCTTTCAGCGACTGGAAGGTGTCATAAATAAGCATCCATGTTTAATAGATTGCAAATGGACATCTTTCTTCATAAACTCCTGGTGTATGAAGAATATGATAGGTATAAAAGGATTCCACCACGAAGGTGTTTAATCTGTAAGGCGAGACAATACCTTGTTTTGCCTAGGTATTTCATTTCGAATGTATGCTTAAGGCTATCAGATATATCAATGGTCTCTGCAGGAGATCCTATTAGATTTAAGTCGTCCACATAGACGGCGATTAATACAAATCTTGTCCCTGTTCTTTTGATAAAGATACATGGGCAGATTTCATTATTAGGGAATCCTTGTTCAGCAAGGAATTCGCTAAATCTGTTATACCACATTTTTCGTGTAAGATCATATAATGATCTTTGAAGCCTTTAAAGAGGAGACGTTCATACGTCTCTCTTTCATCTCTGGGGGTAGAGTATACCCTTCTGGAAGTTTCATATAGATCTCTATATCTATATAGCCGTATAGATTTGCAGTCACAACGTCCATGAGCTGCATTTCTTGGCTTTTCCAGAGACGTTTAGGCTTAGTATGAAATAGGAAAATGATCACATTTCCTTCATTTTTTATTCTTATGAAAACCCAACTTATATTCTACATGTTTTACACATTTAGGTGTTTGGACTACTGGTCCAAAGACTTTGCGTTTCAAGAGTGAGTCCAGCTCTACTCTTATTGCCTCGTCCCACTTTGGCCAATCTATGCGTTTACGCTATAGAAAAGTGGGTTGATGTCATCGTTGTATTCAGCAACGTGAACAGCAATAGCGAACGCAAAATCTTCGTCGACGACTGTGCTATATCTGTCCAGTACCTCTCCACTACGTACGTAATATAATGATGTTTCTCCTATTGTTTCCTCTGCAGGGGAAATCAGGAGGGGAGAGGTCGCTGGTCTGAGCGCAGCATCCTGTTGAGGGATCATTTTAATATCTCCAGGAATCTTACTCTATCAAGGAACTTATCTTTTGAACCTGTCGGGCGTCCTCTTTTCCATTGAGGTACAACCAATTCTGTTGTCAGTGGATTGCATCCATCTTTGGGGATGTCAATCCTAGCTGGCGTATTGGCAGCAGGGACGTGTGAACGAACAATCTTACGGTTTGTCCGTGAATTTATCTGGCAATTGATGTACTTTAGTCTGAATGTGAAGGATCTTCAGGATCTCATCTTCACACAGAAATAGTATGTGGATCATAACGAGATTAGGACTTTTGTGTCACATGATATGGTCTCAGAAGCTTCAGGCTTCTTTAGACTGCGTGCCTATTTTAATGAGACTTTGCTCATCAAATTCACAGTTATCAAGACGTGCCTTTAATGCATCGCTTGTCAGAGGTTCTAGGTATCTAATAATACATGGCGAATCAAACCATATAAAGATAACTAGTTTTGATGAGGACACATTCTGAGTATGAACATGCTACAGGATGTTCAATTTCAATGCCAGTTGCTTGGCAGTAGTCTCGAAAGACATGTGTGGTGAATTCACCCACATTATCAGCTTTTGAGAAAGCTAAGTTGCGGGTGGAAAAAAAGGCACATATAAGACCATCAAGTAGATGCATCTATCAGTACAATGAAGTACCGAAATGGGCCACTTGTAGGGTGAATAGGCCCGCAAAGGTCACCATGTATTCTCTCAATAAAGCCAGGAGACTCTAATCCAAGGAAATTCAACCTTGTGAAGAATCTTCAGGTTCTCCAAGGGATTCATTTAATGATACGTCCATCATCGCTGATCCAGGTTGACCAAGTCTATTGTGCCAGAGTTGAAAACTCTGGCAATGAAAGGCACTTCTGGTGCTCAGTCAAGTTGGCTTTATATAGGATGAATATCTGTAATGATAGGGACCCGATGGGGGTCCAACGAATCATGCGTAGATGGTCTTCTGGCCATCCTCTTGACGATTTACATAAAGATATTCACTATTTATTATCCATAGTTTCCAAGTTATGTTTGTTCAAAATAAATATCCTTGAAACTTGGGAGATTACTCTATGATTTAGGAGAGAAATATGCATCTTTCAGTCTCGTTGTAAGTGGGAGCAATTTTAATGCTTCACCAGTGCATCGATGCACTGTTCACAATATATCACACTTCATCTATATATCAGAATGAATAGACTTTATAAAATAAAGCTAAATATGCATTCATAAAGTTACAAAAAGGAAATACAGATGAAGGAAACTAGAATTTAAAATGCAAAGATAAAATCAAACTAAGATAAGGCTCCGTCGAGCAGATCATCATTCTCAAAGTCTTGTGCAGTGGACTTGGTCGGAGCTTGTATATCCGCCAGGTTAGTTTCAGGGGGGGAGACTTCAGGCTCGCCTGATACAGATCCTGGAGGTGGCAAGGGGGGCGACAGTTTCTGGACCAATGTCCAGTAATGCAACATCTATGACATTTGTCCTCCCAGTTCTTCTTTGGAATTGGCACTGTACCAGTGTTCTTACAATTCCATGTGAAGTTTTTCTTCCTCTTGTTGTTGTTGTTCTGGGGTGATGCTATTGCTGGCTTCATTGCAGCTTTCCCTTTGTTATGTCTAGCCTTCTTCTTATTTTTCCACTTCTGGGGAGAAACATGGTGGGCTTCAGAGAGAGGGGCAGCACAAGCAGGGCGCAGATTATGAGTGGCAAATAGTAAGTCTCTATTTTGATCTGTCCTAAGAAGGCAAAAGAGAAAATCAGATAACTTCGTGAAGTTGCGTTCACGATACTGTTGCATGAGGATTGCATCTTTCTCGTGGAACGAGGTAAATGTCTTTTCCAACATGTGATGCTCCGAGACATCTTCACCACACAACTGCAGGCATGAGGTGATATTATGAAGTGCTGAGTTGTCCTCAGCAACGGACTAATAGTCCTGAAGACGGAGATTTTCCCACTCATAACTGGCACGTGGTACTATGACGTCAATTTGATGCCTAAAACGTGCCTCCAGCGCTGTCCACAACTCAAGAGGGTCTTCCACCATTAAGTATTCGGCCTTTAAGGTCCGATCTATGTGTCTCCTGATATAGAAAATGGATTTCGTCTTATCCATGTCGGAGACAACGGTAGTAAAACTGCCAGCTGGCTGGGCCGCTTCAGGGGCCTGACTAGCCGTTGTCTCGGCCGCTGCGGGGGGCCAGAATTGAGTGAAGGAGTGCCATTGAACGCAAGTGGAACTTCAAGTCCATTCGCCAGCTCAGGTAGTTCTTTCCTGCTGCGTCAAGTACCTCGAAATCGACGCTAGCCAATTTTGCCATTTATCTATGCAATTAAATACACATGAATTAATATTTGTGAAAAATAAATTCATGCAAAGTAAATAAACAGTCATGTGGGGGATCAGCCAGATACCCTTAGAAACAAAATGTCCAAAAATGTCCGAAAACACTCCAAAAAATGATATACAAAGAGAAATAAAAAATACAAATTGGAAACCCATTTTGGGTCCCAGCATAATGCAGATTTCATCTCCATCTTCAATTTAGTTAAGCTCCGGTCTTTTGCATTTTACATTATAACCTCACTACAATATCTCTCAAAACAGAAAAAGAAAGCGGGGAATGTAAAAAGGTGCATCTCAAAATGGCCGATCCCAAATCACAAGACTGAATTATTTACAACATCCACGCAGTTTATATATGCTACAGGCAATATAAAAATCAACCCACAAACACACATGCATAATCAATACAATTATTCAACATCGCAGGCAATTATATTGGATAAATATATTAAATTTACGTTAAAAAATTACTTGGACCACAGGAAAACGTCATTACCCGTTAGGTTAGATAACGACAGAGCGGTCTCAGGATCATTGTAATCATTAAAACGTAAAATAATTTTTATACAATTTAAAATAAGGCGATTCGACTTCAAATTCATTAACAAATTTATTTATTCGCCCCAAAATGAGTTATTCATACCCAATATCCTCACCATGATTTTTCCTGATTTTTCTGGATTCATCCAGGATTTTTTTTGGGCTTCTGGCCCATCAGGTGAGATCCATGCATCTTCTCCCCCTTACCCTAGGGTTAAGGGATTAAGGAGAGAGGGTAGGAAGTGCAGCCGCCATCATCAGATCGAGCCACATATCTTCGACAGGGAGGGGGTGCCCATCCGAAGCCCCCGGTTCGGTGGGTCGTCCGAACGGGGGTAGGGAGATTCAAAGCCCCCACCCCGACTGGGGGTGGGGTAAACGGCACAGAGAAGGCCCCCATTCATAATATAGCCTTGGATACTCTCGCAGAATTATAAACTGAAACATATGTGATGATTACTCAATAATTCAATGGGAGCCTGTTCTACCAGCACTTAGAACCAGAGCCTTATATTTGTCCTACACAGATATAGACCAGTTACACATACTTGATGTGGATATGAATATGATTGATCTCGCCTGTAATAATTTCCTTCACCAACCAATCGATATGTACAGTCCCTTGTATATCGAGTTGAATTGTGAAGGAGCAAGAGATAAAGTGCAGTTGGAAGTGAAGGGGAATTTCTTCCTCCTCGGCCTTTTCCCTTGGTTTTTGTAAATATCATCCGGTTTTATCTATGTCAGATTGTTCTATGAGTAAACTTCATTGGCCTTTCTTTTTCTGGTGGCTTGATTCTAGTATGATACAGTAAAGAATGCATAGATGTGAATGTTGTACAGTAAAAGGAACAAATAGCATCCATGGGACCAGTGAACAGAGAGTGACAGAGGAACAAATTAGGAATTAACTTTTTCTCTGAGAAGAGAAAGTTGTCGTTTTTTTCTTCGTCTTCGAAGGCTCCCCTGGGGGGGGTTCAACTGTCTTTTTTTTAATTAAAAAATATATAAAATGATGTTTAGCCGATAGAACAACATGCTAAAAACTCATAGATTGAATCTCTTTAAATCTGTGTTTGTAAACTATTATTCTTACTATAAATTGAGCTATAGATAGCTTAGACAATAAATCTCACAAATTTAACAACATACGCATGTTAATATTATGATCTAGGGGTTTCTAAAAATTTACATCTAGATCAAAGATCTAGGGAAGGTCGATAAAAATAAAGATCCGTAAAATGAATCCCCGATTCCGATGCCCAGTGAAAATCGCCGCAACTGATCGCTGCAACCAAAGATTCCAAAGTATAGAGCTTCAACGCGCAGAAATCGTCGCAACGGATCGCAGCAACCAAGATTCCTAAACGCGGTGAGGGTGCTTTTAGGGGATAAAAAGCAAAGCTCAAAAGAGCTCACGTACTGATAACGTGTTGAAACTCAAAAGAAAAGAGTAACCATGGCATGAAGCCATGGTCTTCTATTTATTCATCAATAGGGTATACCAAAGGGCATGAACTCCAAAGGTCTCCATTATACTAACTAATGGGAGGGATAAAGGAGTGGGCCTCCCTCACTCATAACATGTGTTTTTTTTAAAAAAATTCCACTCCTCTTTTTTTTCCTCATAGCTCATCTGACTCTAATGCCACTTGTTATGATTCATTAATCTGGAGAGAAAAATAAATACAAGTATTTCTCTCACTAGGAAATAAATACTTAGATGTAAACAAACACTTTACAAAAAACTTGCACTACATCTCTCTAAAGAAGCTTATTATTCTCGCACTAAAAAGACAATAACCCTCTCCGGAGAAGTATCTCCTTTTACTTCTACTCTTCTCTTTTCTGTGCTTTTGCTTTGAAAGCCATCCCAATGCATCCTTTTATAATGATTAGGGGGAGGTTAAATGTATCACTTAAAGCAACTCCAACCGGCCTTCATTTCTTCAAAATGAAGGCCGGTTTTGCTCCAACCGGGCTTCAAAATGAAGCCAATTTTGAAGCCCGTGAATAGTGCCCCTTCAAATATGAAGGGGCACTATTCACCCCTTCATTTGAGAAGTTGTTTGGATAATTACAACTTTGCCACCCTATTTAATTAAGTATGGTTATTTAAATGTCTAATATCTTTTAAACCACATAACCAAATTTAATAATTTTAGTATCATTGGAAAGATCACGATAATACCTATAATATGAGACCAATATTGAATATTTTTAAAGCATATTTAAAAATTGTAACAAAAAACTGAATTCTTAAATAATAAAAAAACTGAACACGGAATAACTAAAATGCTAGATACTGAATACATTTCAGCGGATTGCAAATAGAAAATAATTAAAAAATTAAAATTAAAATATTATTTTTATGGACAAATATTAAAATTTAATATTTTTCACCAAAATTGTTAATAAAATAATAATATTTAAAAATTTCTTTGATAAAGAATTAATTAAATAGATTAACCAATTTTCAAATGAAATATTATATCATTATGTAAAGATAACTAAATATGAAAAAAATATGAAAAATAAGATTTGAAGGGGGAGGGTTGGAGTTAACCATCCTTCAAAATGGAATCTTTGATGTATATTCCATTTTAAAGGGGCTTTTTTGAAGAATAGGGTTGGAGATGCTCTTACATACGCCTTTGTTAAGTGTTGGTCCAAAAATTATGAGCTATTCATGTAAAAGTATGGGTCAAAAGTTGTTGGCTGCATGCATGATTGCAGAGTTACGGGCGGGCTGAAAGACGTGATTGCAGCTGGACTATCAATATGCTAATGTTCCACACTGCTGATATAATGGTGCCATATTTTAAAGCAATAAACGTCATGCAATTTTTTTTAAAAAAAATATTCCTGAAGAACTTTTGTATAAAATTGATTTTATACAAAAAAATCAAGAATACATTGTTTCCTCCCATCAAGTCAATTGAAAGAACAGCCGATCTTCGCACACATGGACAAAAGAATGAAACAATAGAATAGAAAATAGAAAAGGCTAATTCATTAAGCATCCAGCCGCTTCTTATCTAAATAAAACTTATGGAAATTATTACATGCCAGCGGACAGCGACGAAAATACCCCCGGTTGTGCGCAGTGAGTAAAATGCACGATCGCCGGCGAACAGCGATGCCTCCGTCTCCAGGATCTTCCCAGCCCAGCCCCTCCACCGCACCCACCTCCGATCTCCCCAACCCCTCTTCATCTTTCCAGCCCCCTCTGCCCCCACCCCACCCCCCTTACAACCCATCCACCAAACTCCCCAGTCCTTCGGCCCCATCCGCTGAACTCCCCAGCCCCTCCGCCACCCCTTCCTCCAACATCCCACGTCCCCATCGCCAATTCCAAACCCTAAAAACTCGTCAACAGGGAGTGGACGTCGACGGGGTAGAAGAGGTTTACATTGAATGGCAAACTTGTAAATAGTGGTCGTGCTTGCTGAGTAAAAGCGGTCGTGCGTATAGCAATTCCCTTTTTTAGAAGGGGGAAAAAGAGGTAAAAAATCAAGAACTTTAATCCGGAACCATTGACTGATAAAGAGTGGCAATAAAAAGCAGCCGTAGCCATTCCCAAAACCAAGAGCCAACCGTGTGTAAACATCGAGAGAGTTGGCGTAGGGCAACTCTGGTGTTTTTGTAAGCCAACACCCGTCATTCAAAAGCTATATTATAGCACCCTTACATTTGAACACTATGAAACAAAATGCTACGCCTATTCAATTTGGTGGCAGAATCCCAGGAGCCGTCTGAAAGATCAGATCAAAACGTTCGATGTATTAATGGAAAGATTTCAATGATTTAAAGTCAAGGGAAGAAAAGTTATCCCTTTAGGATTTAGATATGAAGAAAAAATTCCTCCTCTGCTAAAACTGAAGCATTGAAAGACTAGAAGCCAAATTTGTGTCATTAGCTACACAGGAGGAGGAATCTAAACTCATTTAGTACATATTAATTAAAAGAAAGACCCCAACTCCGATCGCTTATGAGTTTCCTTTTGAGTTTATTCTATAGGGCAACACACAAGGCATTTAAGTGAGCTAGAAAGAAAGATGATTCCTAAATATTCCAACAGTTTTACATATGATGCATGCAAACAGAAGCAGATATATGGAAATACAAAAAATAATGTCAAAAATAATGTATCCCCTTCATATATCACAAGTTACCTCAAATAACACAAGTTAAATGTGTCAGTTAGGGCTAAAATGGCACGGTATCTTGACCATTTTAAGCAAAGTAATATCTTGCTAACTTCACATGTTACTGACCAAGCACGCAATAAAGAACAAAATGGAAAAGATTGATGTTTTTCTTACAATTACCAGAATATTGCTTTAAGCAGTCCAAATTCAGCGGGCCTAGAGATTTTTTTTGGTTAACTTGTGATTCTGCGAGCATAAAAATACAAGGATTAAGGGGATGCGAATAAAATAAGGAAAACATTAAATGAATGCATATCTAAAAGGCCCCATCAAAACAGCCAAGTTAATTATTTCAATTAAGGGAAATGGTTATTGTTACGCCTATTTGGCCGAAGCCCGACTGACACGAGCCCAGAAACCCGACTACCGATCAGAAGCCCATCTGCGAGATCGGGCCCGCCCGACAAGGCCCCCTAGAGGGCCCCCGAACGTCAAATCGGCCCGACTCGGGAAGCGTGCGACTCACCCACGGATAAACGCCCCCGCGAAATCCGCCGCCCCTTTTATGACCATTAAGGGGAGGTGCTGGCACGGCGCGGGCGAGTGGCGAGTGGGGGCGGATCGAGGGGGCGCGATTGGGGGCGGGCGAAGGACGTGGATGACGGGCAGTCATGGCAGGAGGCCTATAAAAGGACTAGGAGGACGACTGAACAAAGGACCGCATTTGAGGTAACAAAACCTAAGGTACTCCATCAACGACCTAGTTCCCCCACTTCACCTCCTTCCCCCCGCTCGCGCCGGAGGACGTCGTTCCGATCTCCTCTCGAATCGAACCGTCCCCGCCGAGCCTCCTCTTTCAGACTGTCATCTGACTTAGGCATCGGAGGGGATTTGGCCGGAACCAAGGTCCGGCCTCCCTGACGAGTGTTCTCGTCTGTTCAGGAAGACGTTAGATCCAAGTGCCAAAGCTTCCCTTCGACACCAGGCGAACGTCGTCAAGCTTCAGCCAAGGCATCGAGGCCACCCCTCGACGCCAAGAGAGACCGAGGCCGAGCGCATCCATCCGAGCCGAGGCTTCCCCTCAGCTCCACGCCGGCCGCGCATCAAGCGAGACGACCGAGGCTACCCCTCGTCGTTCGACCGATCGAGGCCGAGCGCACCCATCCGAGCCAAGGCTTCCCCTCAGCTCCGCGTCGGTCGCTCGTCAAGCCAAGGCGCCGAGGCTTCCCCTCGTCGCCCGACCGTCCGAGGCCGAGCACCCCACACCGGGCCGAGGCTTCCCCTCAGCCCACCAGAGGCCGAGGATCCAGACCCGGCCCAGCTGACGTGCTCTGCGTCGACTACATCTCCAATTCGTGTCGCGTCTACACGCGCTCGACACACCCAAGGGACCCTAATCGGCCCCTTGACCACGTTGACCGGGCAGTCCACGGTCAACGATACTGTAGTGAGAAAACACTCTGAAACATCTGGCGCCGTCTGTGGGAACGAACTATCCCCCGAAAAACAAACCACACCTGTAATGACACGGCTTCACCCATCACGGCGAAGGGAGGGCAAGGCTCAGGCGCGAGGCGACAGGACCCGCCATGGTTGGCAAGAAAGGGCCCGGGCCCAGCGCGAGGAGGACCATGAGGAGAAGACCGAGAAACCCTCACCGGCCCTACCGGTCGGGAGGACGGGCACGACAGGAGCAGCGCGCAGGTCGGACGCAGCTTTGGTAGTGTCGGTGATCATCGACACAACAATGGTACGGCGGCTGCTCATCGACACCGGCAGCTCCTGCGATGTCCTCTTCATGTCAACCCTGGAGAAGATGAGGCTGCGGAAGGAAGACTTGGAACCTCGCTCGGGTCCCGTGGTAGGGTTCACGGGTCATTCCACCCCCATCGTCGGCACGATCCGCCTCCCATTAACACTCGGAGGCCCACCAGACTCGGTGACCCTGACGGTAGAATTTGTCGTATTGGGGATCGGGTCGGAGTACAACGGAATCATCGGCCGACCCATTCTCAACGCCATCGGCGCAGTAGTCTCGACCCTTCATCAAACTATCAAGTTCCGAACGCCAAGGGGGATGGGGCAGGTCGAAGGCGACGCGGGGAGGCCGAATACCTGCTACCAACTGGAGGAGGAAAGGCCCGAGGATCGCCTAGTCGACCAGATGGCCGCGCTCGACTTAAGGAGCGGGCCGAGACCCGCCCCTGCGGAGGAACAAGAGCAGATCCCGGTCACGGACATCGAGGGCAGGTTCGTCTCAATCGGGAGAGGACTAAGCCACGACCTGAGGAGCCAACTGGTCGAGTGCCTGGAGGCGAACCTTGACGTCTTTGCTTGGTCATCGGAGGACATGCCCGGCGTAGATCCCCAGGTGATCGTCCACCAGATTAACGCCGACCCCAACTTCAAGCCGGTCAGGCAGGAGAAGCGAAACCTGGGTGGCGAAAAGATGAAGGCGGCCTCCGAGGAGGTAGAGCGTCTTCTCGACGCAGGCTTCATACGAGAGGTCTGGTACCAGGAGTGGCTATCGAACGTGGTGATGGTCAAAAAACCCAACGGAAAGTGGCGAATGTGCGTGGACTTTAGTGACCTCAACAAAGCATGTCCCAAGGACAGCTACCCCCTGCCGCGCATAGACCACCTTGTGGACAATGCCTCGGGGTACGAGATGCTTAGCTTCATGGACGCCTACTCAGGGTACAATCAGGTCCAGATGGATCCTCGGGACGAAGAGATGACAGCCTTCACGACGGACCGGGGAACCTACTGCTACAAGAAGATGCCCTTCGGCTTGAAAAACGCAGGGGCCACCTACCAGAGAATGGTCAACAAGGTTTTTTACTCCCAGATCGGGAGGAACCTGGAGGTCTACGTCGACGACATGCTTGTCAAGTCGAGAAAGCCGGAGGACCATGTCGCCGACCTCCGTGAAACTTTCGAGCGGTTGCGGCGACACAACATCCGACTCAACCCCACGAAGTGCACGTTCGGGGTAAGATCCGGCAAATTCTTGGGATTTATGATAACTAACTGTCACGACCCGCTTCCCTAAAATGGAGGCGAGACGTGAAAAGGTCCGCACGAGAGTGGAGCTGTGAAGCCCCAAACCCGATAAGCGTCAATAAAACATAAGCAGGTCCCTGTAACCACAACGGAATAACAATAATAACACAAGGAGAGACTGGAATAAAAACTCACATCTCATAAATTGTCCAACATGAAAATAAGTCCAACATCCAGAAAAGCCACCAGGCTAAAAGAAAGAGTCTAAAGGCCCAGAACAATGCCAACAAAAGCAACGGCATAACAAAGTATAGGTGCTACGCACCGATAACAAAACAACTATCTAAACAAAAGTAAAACACAACGAAGACACTAGGACTGGTCCCCAGTGTCCACGTACTCCCCGTCAAACACAAGCTCGGGCTCGGCGTCAGCAAACACCTCGTCCTCAACAAGGTACTCAGGCTCAGGATCTAACATGTGTCACCCAAAAGAGTATAGGGGCACATGTCAGCAAGTCTAAAAGACTTGGGCAAGGAAACTGAAAGTAAGGCAACTAGCAACCTAGCAGTTTAGTATGCATGACGTGGCAGTTATAACATGAGTGCACAATTAAAACATGGCAAGACAATTTGTACAAGAGAACAATCATCGGGACAAGACAAGACAAGACAAGACAAGAGTAGCCAAGCTACTATCAACCTCAATCAATTCACATTGTTTGTAGGTGTTTACGCCCTTCAGCTGAATGGTACATCATTCACACCGATCGGCACTAAACACAATTCATTAATCACGTTTCACGTTGTTTTGTAGATGTTTACGCCCTTCAGCTGAATGGTACATCATTCACACCGATCGGCACTAAACACTACCCCACCCCAGAGTTTACGCCTTACAACTGCAGTTGTTGATCAAACAGACTGCCAGTTGAATGGCCGCTTAACCCTTACCCCATCCCGCACTAAACAAGCCAGGGTCCCTGAACATGAGCCCAGCAAGTGAGCCAGGGTTGCCCCGCACGGGAGCTTGTTTCTTAGTTCACAATTCATTATATCGAGCGTTGGGGTTAGCAACTCATTATGCTCGCTTCTGGTCACGAGCCAGGAACACAAGTATTGTAGCGATGCTACGCAATCACGGGATCACTTAAAGAATGCAATGACATGACATTTAATTTACGTACCGTTAATGGAAAGTAAACATGACATGGTAATTGTGCAACATGATATATGTCGGAACTAGCTTCGTTGTCAAGCTAGTTCCCCAATTTGCGCCTAGGCGAGTATCATTTCGTCGCCTAGCCTCTTTTACGCCTACAACAAGCAAATGGCCTAAAACATGGCCTAAACCCTAAGTGGCAAGTTTCACTTGCCTAGCACCGGGAGTGACGACCACTTCGCCACACGGATGCTAATCTACGGGGAAATCGCTGTTATGGGGAGACAAACATCAAACAACATGAAATTTATTAGGTTTTCATAAAAATACCAATAAGCTATGAAAACATAGAGGAATCGATTTCTTACCGAGAGGAAGCGGAAGAAACACTCCGGAGAACCCTAGGATCAGATCTGGAAAAGATTGGAGAAGTTTGGGGAAACTAGGGTTTTGGGGGATTTTGGTGGATTTGGTGAGATTTTGGGGAAGATGAGAGGTAGATAGAGTGAATGGATGGTTTGGATGATGGATTTAGGGCTTGGAATGAAGGAATGAAGCTTGGAGGAAGATGGGGGCTCAAAGGGGGCGATTTTAGGGTTTTAGGTCGTGTTGAGGAAGAAGAAAAAGTTTGGGTTGGGTTTAAATAGGTTGGGCTGGCGGCTGCCCAGAAATTAGGGTTTTAACACAGGTTAGTCGGTCAAATAGCAACCACTGACCGACTAGTTTGGCAACTAGTCGGTCGGTCGACCAACGCAGACCGACTAAGTGCAAACAGTAACTTCTGAACGAAAATAGGATTTAGAATTAGTCGGTCCTTGAACAAATACTGACCGACTAGTTTAGCATCTAGTCGGTCGATGAACGTTCTTAGACCGACTAAGAGTAAACAGTAACTCAACTAAAATTAAGATGATGTGTTAGTCGGTTAAAGAAGCATTGCCGACCGACTAGTTTGCAACCTAGTCGGTCAACCAACGTTCTTAGACCGACTAACGATAAACAGTAACTCCTGAACAATTTAGAAAGCCAACTAGTCGGTCCAAGAAGGATTGCCGACCGACTGGATCGTCATCTAGTCGGTCGATGCCCCTTCTTATACCGGCTAATGAGCACCAAAAGTCCCGATACGGAGCGCGGAGCCCCGGGATCGATTCCTAAGACTCCTAGGCTTGATCTAATAGTAAGATACGACCGTTATGAAGTCCGTCACGAATGACATACTTCGAAATCGACAATCCTAAGGAAGAAACGAGAAAATACGACGAATCGTTCGAAAATGAAATCTACGGAGACGAAAACCACACAAGAGGAGAAAATCCACCAAAGCATATATTATATTATAATAAATCCAGATACATGAAAAGCAGTCGTTACATCCTCCCCAACTTAAGAAAAATTCCGTCCTCGGAATTTCCGAATACTCACGAGTCCGGAAACAAAAGTGGGAAACGCTCTCGCATCTCATCCTCATTCTCCCAAGTAGACTCTCCAGGTGAGCCGTGTCGCCACATCACCCTCACAAGATTGACAATCTTGTTCCGAAGCGATTTCTGACGCCTGTCCAGAATCTGCACTGGATGCTGGTCATACGTCATATCGGGGCGAACGGTAATCTCCGAAAAATCCACAGCATGAGACGGATCGCTAATGTATCGACGAAGCTGCGACACATGGAAAACATTGTGAACTCCTTCCAAAGATGGCGGCAAGGCCAAGCGATACGCTACCTCGCCAACCCTCTCCAAAATGTCAAACGGTCCAACGTATCGCGGGCTCAACTTCCCACGCTTCCCGAAACGAATCACACCACGATTCGGGGAAATCTTCAGAAACACATGGTCGCCCGGCTGAAACTCCAAAGGACGACGTTTAGCATCCGCCCAATGCTTAAAACGGTCCTGAGCAATTCTCAACCTCTCCCGAATATTCCTGACGATATCCACGGCCTCCACGATCATCTCAGGTCCCAACAACTCCCGATCACCAACGTCATCCCAACTCAATGGCGATCGACATTTCCTCCCATAAAGAGCGGCGAAAGGCGCCATGCCAATACTCGCCTGGAAGCCGTTGTTGTAAGAGAACTCCACCAAATGTAGATGGTCCTCCCACGAACCCTTGAAATCCAACATGCACGCCCTCAGCATGTCTTCCAAAATCTGAATCGTCCTCTCGGACTGGCCATCCGTCTGCGGATGGTACGCCGTGCTGAAACTCAGACGCGTACCCAAGCTCTTCTACAAACTCTGCCAGAACTGAGATGTGAACCTCGTGTCTCTGTCAGACACGATACTCACGGGGACTCCATGAAGTCGCACAACCTCCTGCACGATTCACGTTACATCACTATCCAAACTAGGAAAAAGGAAATAAAAACGGAGAGTAAAAGAATTTTACCTCCATATATCTCCTTGCTAGCGCCTCAGTGGACTGTCCCACTCGGAAAGGAATAAAGTGCGCAGATTTGGTCAATCGATCTACGATCACCCAAATCGCGTCATTCTCCTTCAGACTCCGAGGTAGTCCAGTCACGAAATCCATAGTGATGTGTTGCCATTTCCACTCCGGAATCGGAAGCGGTTGTAGCAACCCGGCCGTACGCTGATGCTCCGCCTTCACTTGCTGGCAAATCAAGCACTTGGCTACACTCCGAGCCACGCTTCTCTTCATACCATGCCACCAATAATTCAGACGAAGATCCTGGTACATCTTGGTGCCACCAGGATGCACAGAATACGGCGAACTGTGTGCCTCCACCATCAATTCCTCTCTGATATCCCCAGCCGGCACACACAACCTGGCTCCGAACCTCAGCGAGCCATCCTCATGAATCAAGAAGTCAGTCCGCAGACCGGCTTCCACCTGCTCCCGAATCTTCACCAGCTTCGGATCCTCAGCCTGGCCAGCCTTAATCCGATCCACGATCGTCGACTGTACCTGCATGTACATCAACGACGAAGCCTCCCCAGGAAGAACAATCTCCACACCAGACTCGCAAAAATCCTGCTGCAATCTCCACTGCGAAGTCAAAATCATCACCGCTGGAAGCCTACTCAAAGCATCCGGAACCACATTCACCTTGCCCGGGTGAAACTGCAAATCAATATCATAATCCGCCATAAGCTCCAACCATCGACGATGTCGCATGTTGAGCTCCTTCTGAGTGAAAATGTACTTCAAGCTTTTGTGATCGGTGAAAATCTTCACTTTCTCACTCAGCAGGAAGTGCCTCCAAATCTTAAGAGCAAACACAACGTCAGCCAACTCCAAATCATGCGTCGGGTAATTCTTCTCATGAACCTTAAGCTGACGAGACGCATACGCCACAACATGCCCATGCTGATGCAACACACAACCAAGACCCTTGCCAGAAGCATCGCAAAAGATCTCAAATCCACCGCTGCGATCAGGCACAACCAGAATAGGGGCAGTCGTCAACCTCTCCTTCAGAATACCAAAAGCACTCTCACAATCACCCGACCAAACAAAAGCAACATCCTTCCGCGTCAACCTGGTCATCGGCTCAGCAATACGAGAAAAGTCCTTAATGAAACGTCGATAGTAACCAGCAAGTCGAAGGAAACTCCGAATCTCAGATGCAGACGACGGAACAGGCCACTCTCTGATGGCCCTAATCTTCTCGGGATCCACTGAAATACCATCTCCAGTCACCACATGCCCGAGAAAAGCAACTCTATCCAGCCAGAACTCGCACTTCGAAAACTTAGCATACAAACGATGCTTCCTCAAGATCTCCAACACCGTCCTTAAGTGCGAGGCATGCTCTTCCTCCGACTTCGAATAGATCAGAATGTCGTCAATGAAGATAACGACAAACTTATCCAAAAAGTCGTAGAAAATCAGGTTCATCAGATTCATGAAAACTGCGGGCGCGTTAGTTACGCCGAAAGGCATAACCACAAACTCATAGTGTCCATACTTCGTCCTGAACGCTGTCTTCGGAACATCTCCCTTCTTCACCTTCAACTGATGGTAACCACTCCTCAAATCCAATTTAGAAAACACCCTTGAACCTCCAAGCTGATCATTTTAAGCAAAGTAATATCTTGCTAACTTCACATGTTACTGACCAAGCACGCAATAAAGAACAAAATGGAAAAAGATTGATGTTTTTCTTACAATTACCAAAATATTGCTTTAAGCAGTCCAAATTCAGCGGGCCTAGAGATTTTTTTTGGTTAACTTGTGATTCTGCGAGCATAAAAATACAAGGATTAAGGGGATGCGATAAAATACGGAAAACATTAAATGAATGCATATCTAAAAGGCCCCATCAAAACAGCGAAGTTAATTATTTCAATTAAGGGAAATGGTTATGATTTACATAAAACTTGAAAATAAGAATATTAAAAATGAAATTTTCCAAAATATAACCATGTTAATCGAAGAAACACAATACCTGTGTTAAAAATAATAAGAGTATAAATATGTCACATGTTCCTTAAATTTCAAAGTATACATGACTAAAACAGCTAAACCTTGACATTTAAAAATTACAATGAAAAAAGTGATATTACATCATAATGTTCATAGACTTGTGCCAACCCTATCTCAAATAAAAAATTAAAAAGAAGAAAAATATAGGTAACATAAGAAGACACAATTAATCTCAGCTTGTTGTGAGTGCAAATTTGAAATCTTAACTTAACAGTTGCATTCGCACTTTCAAACATGAAAGTTCTACCATTCATCGCAATACATGTCCTTCAAGAGACTAGTTTCGATAATCTATAGTATTAAATAGTGACCGTAGCAACATTACTAAAGTGCATATTATATTCCTTGTAAACTATAACCAAGCTGGGTAGATGGGGCAAGTGGAGCTATATTCAAGATTTGTTTTTTCTTTCCTTTTTCTTAGATAATTGAATAATTATGCAAAAGAATATAGTCTTCAAAATACTTGCAAAACTTCAATCTAAGGTTAACAATGTCTTTTGACACAAGATAGAGCCAATACTGTTTTTTTAATTATCCAAACTATGTTGAGAAAGAAATTTATTTAGACGTTATGATGTGCCATAAAACAATACTTATGCATGTTACACCAATTAATCACCTCCTATGAATAGTCAAGAAATTATCCTTCAACCCACTTATATAACTTCAATCCAATGTCAACAATATATTCTGACTCAAGATAGCACAAATATAATTATCAAACTACGTTGAGAAAAAATATATTTAAAAGTTCTGATGAGCAATAAAACAATTTTTATGCATGTTACACCAATTAATAGAAGTTCTGATGATCAATAAAACTATATGTATGCACGTTACACCAATTAATAAAAGTTCTGATGATCAATAAAACTATATTTATGCATGTTACACCAATTAATAACATCATATGAATAGCCAAAATTTTCAATTTTTTTTCCAATATAGTTAGGAAATCATGCCAAAATAGCTTTCATATGATAGTGCCCCCACACCATTTTCAAATTATATTGCCTTTATTGATTTTCTTCTATCAGTTTTCATCAAAGCCTTAGCATGTTATAGTTTCTTCCAAACTTTGATTTAATAAAGAAGACAGTGACAAGACAATCAAATAATAATGTCACAAAATTCAGCTTCACGTTGTTACTAATATTTAAAATGATTTTCTTAACAAAATCAGAAATATAAACGACTAAATCAAATAATCTGTTAGGATTTTCCCAAATCTGAAATTAAATCCAATAAAAACAGCAAATAATAAAGATAAATGGCTACAATAAAGGGGCAACCACCCTCCCAAGAAGCTGGTAAACGAGGACGTCCGCACTCTCCTAGATCTACCTAAGAACTCTCGAGGTGGTGCTTGACATCACTGACGGTGCTACTCCGAGGGGAAGTCGTCATCACCTCTGATCCCTTCGTCCTTCACATCATCATCATCGGCTGCCTCTGCGATCAACACTTGCAGCTTATGACCCCCACATTGGTGTCCTGGAGTGAACCTCTCATCGCATCTGAAACAGAGCCCCTTCTGCCTCTTCTCCCTCATCTCGGCGTCAGTCATCCTCCTAAACTGACCCCCGTTGGCGGTGCGCTGCTCTGCTCTCCAATCTTCTCAATACTCGCTTGATCTGCCCCCGCAGCTGCCTTCTGTTCTCCTGTCGCGATCGAGACACTCCGTGAAACGGGACCACTCCAACCACCTCTTGCATCTCTCCTCCATCTGCCAGTCCTCCGCCATCTGAGCGCACTCCAAGGCCTCCATCAGACTCTGAGGCTTATGCATGCGTACCGCTGCGCGTATAGTGGCCTTCAGCCCTTCATGAATGTGCTCTCCATCTCCTCGTCGGTCACCCCGTGCACCTGTCCTGAGAGAGACTCGAACCTCTCTAAGTAGTCTCTCACCATACCATCATGTCGGAGTGATAGCAGCTGCTCCCGCACGTTCTCCACGTGAGGGTCTCTGAACCTCTCTACCATCTGGTCTCTGATCTCCTCCCATGAGCGAAAGGAGCGCCTCGTGTCCTTCCACTGAAACCATGCCAGGGCCTTCCCATCTAGGCATATGCCAGCAGCCTCCAACTTCTGCTCCTCAGTCATCTGGGAGACTCTAAAAAATCTCTCTGCCCTGTAAACCCACGAGACCAGGTCCACTCCATCGAATATATGCATCTTCAGCTTTCTCAGTCGGTCCATATTGAATCCCCCTGGTCCCCGCGACCTCCGCTGTGTCTAGGCTAGTGGTAGTACTGATACCTCTCCTGGCGTCGCTCGTAACCCCCATGAGGTCCTCCTCCTCGGTCTCCGTACCCACCCCCTTCGTCGCCTCCAAACCAGTCCTCTGGCTTCTCCTGGAAGTCTCTGTAACCTCTACCCACACCTACTGTGCATCCCTCCGGAGGGTGGGACGGCGGCTGCCACCTTCCGTCGTCAAATCGAGGATCGGGAGGGTCCCGATAACCTTCGTCGTAGTCCATGTGCTCCTGAAATCCCCCGGGCTCCAATTCCTCCTCGAAGTCGTGTGCCGTTACCTCCCGACGCGGATGTCCATCGCGAAAAGCCTGAAACCGCCGCCTGTGCCCTCGAAAACTGCGTGTGCATGCCTGCTCAGGTTGGCGGGGCCGCGGCCTGCCTGAGGCAGGGCCGCCGGCCCCGCCCAGTAGTCATGGGGGCCCCAGCGGCCCCCTGGGGTCGAGGCGAGTCACCGGCCCCCCTGGGGGGTTCGCCGCCCCTGGGCGAGTCCAGGGGAGGCCGCCGCCTCCCCTGGGGGGCTGCCGCGGCACCCTTTCTTCCTCGCGCGTACTCCGGAGGGGTTGGGTGATGCCGCCGGTCCATCCTTGGGCTTCCGCTGCCTTTCACCCTACTTCTTCTCGATAGTCGCCCTTCCACGTCTCCTCTTCTTCATCTTCGACAAATTCCTCCACCAAAAAGTCGTTTTTCAGGTCAAAAATCTCAACTTTCTCCTTCCCCTTGCCTAAAGGTGGCGCCTTTCCTGCTGATTTAGGGTTCCCCTCTCCTTTGTTGTTCGCCGCCAATTGATTTAGGGTTCCCATCAATTGCGCGAATTGTTCGTCGTGCTTTGCTTGATTCGCCGTTAATTGGTTGATGGAAGCCGTCAACCTTGTCATGGATTCACCGTTTGCCGCCAACGACTTGATCCCGTCGATCTCGCTTGTGAATTTCGCCTCCAAAGCCTCAATTTTGTCTTACGATCTTGTCGAAGCCGCCATCGATCTTCACATGCTCTGATACCAAATTGTTAGGATTTTCCCAAATCTGAAATTAAATCCAATAAAAACAGCGAATAATGAAGATAAATAGTTACAATAAAGAGGCAACCACCCTCCCAAGACACCGGTAAGCGAGGACATCCGCACTCTCCTAGATCTACCTAAGAACTCTCGAAGAATTCTCTCAAAATATCAATAATCAAGCCTCTTACAAATGACGGTTAGCCCTAGTTTAAATAAGAAAAATCCTCTCCTAACACTAAAAATAAGAAAAAGACCAAAATGCCCTTAAGTCGGCCTCCCCCCTGCGCGCGTGGCTTGGGCGCCGGCTCGGGACCCCCCCGGGGCCACGGGTCTAACATAATCATTTGTCATAAATTTTAATTCGGGATTGATATTCTTCTCAATTTTTTTCACCAAAACAATTGTTATAAAAAATAACTATAATATTCTTTCTGCTTGAATTATATTTGATGACAAATAAAGCAGACAAGACAATTATAATAGGTTATGTCAAGTTTTAGTTTTGATTTATTTCTTTTTAAAAAATTAAATTTGAGATAAGTAATCAGAGGTAGCTTAACCTGATTTGGGGTTGTAGACTAATCAATTGGTTAAGGTTTTGGTTTGGAGAAGCAAACGACCAGTGTTTTTCTTTCAAATATTTATTTCCAAAAAAAGTTTAGTGTAGCTTTAAGATTTAGACAAAGCAATCAGTCTAGACATGGGACAGAGACATAATAAGAAATTGGTGTAGGGAAGATGAGAGTGAGAGTGAGAGTGAGAGTGGGAGTGAGAGCAATGAAGGGAATATGAGAGGAAAATAAGTTGGTTTTCATGGCTCTCCATTCAAGAAAGGAGCGAAAGTGGAATTGAGTTTCATAGAATTGCTTACGGATAGTAGAACCATCGATTTACGATACAATGCAAGAGGAAAATAATTTAAAGTGTGATATGAGAGAAAAATAGTAGGAGTTCAAAAAGTTTAGGTTAAATTAACAGAACGAATAACTGTGATTGACTTTCCAACTAATATAAATGAACAATCATAATGTGCTCAAGACAGAAACCAGTATATTATTGGTGATTATATATATAATTAGATATGTATATTCCCCCAAAAAAGACTTGAACATATTTCGTAATTACCATTTTTAAAATCTACAAATAAATTGAACCCGAAGGCATCCCAAAGTTCTGCACAACCACTTCGACAAGTTTTCAAGCTTAGAGGTATGTGTATCACATTCTTAGATTCTTTAGCAAGAAACCAATTAGTAGCATTTGTAACATAATCCAACTAAAGCATAGTTGGGGTTTCAACTGATTTGAGTCACCCAAGTACCGTTTAAGCTTGCATGTCAATTCTGACCATTCCGAATAATGCCAGCTTTGAAATATCTGGGAGGATAAATATTGTACAACAGTTCAAGTCCATCTTATGTGACACAACTATTGAAAATAAATAAAAACAAAATACCTAATTTTGTCTTGATCTTTTCATTACTGTTATGGTTGCCCTCTTAGAAACCCAATGAAGTTCGTAGCGTATTGCCAGAGCGTATTGCCAGAGACCTCGACTGCCTTCGTGCTGCCTAACTCAATGATGCAACAACCATCTCCAGCAAATGTTAATGTTAATTCTAAGGTTGTATAAAAATCTATACCTAATTCCTCTTCTTCTCTACTGCTTTTAATCTATTCTTGTTCTTCCCATTGATGTCATCTCTCCTATCCTCTTCTCTACCACTATCTTCTCACGTATTTCCATCGTATATGTCACTGCCTTTCAATGATTGCTGCTTCTTCTAGATTGACACATATGCAAGTCATCACACATTAGACTCACTTCTCACCAAACGATGGACATAAGCCCTATCTTGCTCGTTTCAATGTTAAATGCTATGATATGTTTCAGGTAGGCAAAAGAAGGGGTAAGTGTCTTATTCCATTATGGATGTTACATAAGGAATTTGTCTTATTCCATTTTGACTTTGATACTATAATGCATTATGGATGATATAATAGTTCATTATCATGTTAAACTTATCATTGTTTTCATATCATTGTTAACTCTAGTTAAAGAGGACAACTTAGGCGTTTTCCTCCTCATATTACTTACTAATACGTATAAGCTATAATCTAAAATTTTGTTTATAATTTATTAGTGATTTGATCTGAGTTATTTTCTTAATTTCTCATGGTTAGTTCACTTAATACTTGTTTGGTGATTGATTATAACCAGTACTTAGTAACAGTTTCTTCTGGTTGTTTGTTACTTATTATATGTTACTAGTAGACTTTTGTTGTCACTGTTGCATCTTTAATACGTTCAGAAGCTAGAATCTTAGTCCATAAATCATGTATGTTCACTATATTTTCCAGATCATTACTCCACTTTTGAGGCCTCAATGTTACTTAGGATATTATGAGTTTCTTTCCTAAACATGATACATAACTCAGCAAGCATTGTGTTTTATGTCTTACTTTGTTCACCCTTTGCCCCAACCAAGGACAAGGAGGATGCATTAGGCAGATGACAGCAAGAGTAAAACTTACTCAGGTCTCCACGGAAAAAATGATTCATGTAGCAGATGGTGGAAGTTTGAATAAAAGCCGTGTTTTTTGCTCTTAAGTTGGACACATCTACATCAGAAATTTTAAGCACCTTATCCCATCCCCATTAATTTTGTTTAGGAACCAACAAAAAATAGGTAATTTACATGTGTCCCTGAAAAGGTTTCCACCTCCTTTATCAACAACACTGACCCCAAAACATAAGGTGATTCCTAATGTCCTCTACTTAAACTATAATACTTTGAATTGGAAATTTTATTTACTGTCCATATCATCATAGAAAATGTAACACGATAGCATTTTACTGTGAAAAAAGATAGGGCCATAATGATACAATATGATTCACTGAAGTGATGGTGCTTGTAGTTTGCAAGTACGCCACTACAAAAGCATGTCCAAAAAGAAGTAAACAAAGTTTTGATGCACCAATATAGCCAGAAGAGAACTCTATATATTTCTGAGAGCTAAGCATGTAGGCAATAGAAAATTATATGCAACAAGTAGCAAAGTAGAAATTAATGTTATCCTCGCATCACAAAACACGACCATCTGACTAATAGATGCTTAAGGTAAACCATGTAGCAGAAACTATTATGATAGGCTTGTATGCGGAACTGTTTGTCCCCTTGAACAATCTGAGAAAAAAGTACTTGCAAATCGCACTTTCCCATGTCATGTGGCATTATAGCAGTTTGATGAATTTTTAATTCAGTATGTGTTAAGATTAGACCCTAAGCTACGCTCAAGTGGATCAGTTGTACTAATAAACAAGTATGGATAGGGTATTATAGAAATACTTATATCACAATTTAACTTTCTGATTCATCTAAATTTATTGTTGAAACCCAACATATATCAAAAAAAGTAAGTTGAGAGAGACATCCCATCTTCCCTTTGATACACATGCACACGCGTATATACATACTAACATAGTAACATGTTAGGTCAGATATACCCCAATTACAACCCAAATACTCTCAACACTCTCTCAAGCTAAAGCATTATATTAACCATGACGAGCCCATCTTGTTAAGCGAAGTGTAAAATTATTTAAATAAAATATCAGCTAACCATGTATGTGAAGAAGTGTAAGGAATGCATATCCACTTTTTATCAACATCATCTCAAACAAAGTGACAATTGATCTTTATATGTTTAGGTCTCTCATGAAACACAAAATTATTCGCAATGTAGATTGTAACATGATTGTCATAAAACATAGGCATATGCACATGATCTAGAAAGCCTAACTCCCATAAAAGATTCTTCACCCACATTATCTCACATGCAGAATGGGCGGTATGGGTCATATCACTGTACTCTGCTCCAACATTTGAACGTCACACAATTGCATGCTTCTTACTCTTTCAAGTGACCAAATTTCTCCCAACATAAGTGCAATGACCACTGGCAGAATTCATATTTCTTTTGGCGCACATATAATTAGAATCTAAAAAAGCTTCAATCTTCAAATGATTATTCTTTTCATACTCGAATCTTTTTCTTGATGAATTTTTGAAGTAATCCAAAATTCACAATCCATCTCGCCAGCGAACCCTTTAGCTTGTGCATGAACTGGCTCACTAATAATATAGCATAAGCAATATCTAGCATGCTCATTGTAAGATAAATGTGTCACCCAACCAACCATATATAGCTAGCTACAACTACAAATTCTGATCATGACGCATCCCATAATGCTACATCTATGCCCATAATAGTACTTGATGGCTTGCAACATGTACATGTATCCAGTAATTAATCATCATGTAATTAATCAAGAACATAAGTTCGGTTAAAAAAGAGACAATACATGTTTACTGTGAGTACACTCTCATGTCCTTAGTGATAAGATTAAAGAACGAGGTTTCGACCGAACCACATGATTTTGGTCATTTCGTTTCGATTTCAAAGGGGAACAAGAAGAAACTGCCGCTGAAACTCAGTTTCGACCGTTTTAGCTCGGTTTCGGCCAAAACATCTTACTATTTATAATAATATATGTGTTCGAGTTCTCGGTGCTGCTGTTGATGCTGCGGCTGTTATTCTTGTTGTTGGAACTTGGAGGAGATGGGGTATTGGGGAGTGGGCTTTGATTGAAGCGGAGGAGGAGGAGGAGGAGCAGATGGATCGGATTGACGGAGTGGCGGCGAGAGTCAGAGAGGAAGAGGCGGAGATTCAACGTTTTTGGGGGGAAGAGAGTCAGCGATGTGGCGGAGTTTTGTGACGTGGGGTTTTTTGGGAATGCGAACGAGAGGGCGCTGCTTTCTGCTTTGGGTTTTGGTCCCACATCGCCTAAACATTATGATTAATCTTTGTTTATTTCATATTATTCAACGTGATGTTTCGCCGAGCCTTGTGACGATGGCTTGTAATCCAAGTGGAGGCAACAAGATGGGTGGACGGTTTAAGCTAGTTAGGGTCTAAAAACAAAACATATGACATATCTCACATACATACATACGAAGACGTGGACGCATTGGTCATCTGAAGATTGAAGATACTGGTACAGATTGGATAACTATATGGAGCTGATATGGATGGATAACTTGAACTGGGACTCGAAGACACTGGCAGACACGGTTATCCTCTAGATAACCATATGGAAAACAGGCAACAGACGTACATGAATACAGATACGGATAGGATAACTATATGGAACGGATAACTGGGACTCGAAAATATACATGCACATGCATCTGGACAACTGTAACTGATAACCGACACCTAACCGCCGAACACCCATCTTTTTGCATCCTTTTTTTTATTAATCGAAAAGCTGGTTAAAGGTGCGCGCGCGTTCCGCATCCACCAGTGATCGATCCCTGGTGGCCTCACTTGGAAGCGGAACATATTTTGCATCATTTTCAAACTCGAGACATTACATATTTCACTTGTGGACACAGAACAATTGTTACCAGTTTTACATATAGTTTATCCTATAAATAACTATGTGCAAAACAGGTAACTGATACATATGGAGAGATGGACGGATAGAATAACTATATGGAACATGTATGGACAAAGTATATGGAAAACATGTAACGAATATATATGGATACATGTACGGATAGGATAACTATATGGAACAGGCATTGATAAACTATATCGAAAACAGGTAACGGATTTATATGGATACATGTACGGATAGGATAACTATATGGAACAGATAACTGGGACTCGACAACATATTTTTTGATGCTAGCATTGATAAACTATATCGAAAACAGGTAACGGATTTTTATGGATACATGTACGGATAGGATAACTATATGGAACAAAATAACTGGGACTCGACAACATATATATGTAAGGACCCTGCGGGACTACACACACTAGAGTTGTGGGGTGAATAGTGTAATAGTAAGCAAAGTGCTTAATTAAAAGTTACTAAAATTAAAGCACAATAAGCATCGGAAAATAAATAGAGTGCTCAACAACAACAATCGCAAACACAAGGATTTTACACCGGTTCCCCAAAACTTGGGTACGTCCAGCCACACCAATATTCACTATAATTCCCACAAAGAGAAGTGAATACAATCTCACACAGAGATACCTCACACAGAGGATTTAGGATTACCACAAAGAGATATCCTTACTCTCGCATAGAGAGACCTCGCATAGAGGATTCAGGATTCACACAAAGAGAGATCCTTACTCTCACACAGAGAGACCTCACACAGAGGATTTGTTCTCTCACACAGAAAGAACCAAACTCTTACAAAGAAAGTAACTCCCACAAAGAGAGTAACTGATTCCCACAAAGAGAATTAGGGGTATCACAAGGTGAAACGAAATAACACTTACTTTTGCCTTGATATGATCTTACCAATGTGAAGAAGGAGTCATGCAAGTGAAACACAAGTGCTTGAGATGAGGCTTTGATTGCACTTGATGATCTTTCGCTCTTCTAGGACTGAATCCTAACCCTTCTCACTTGAGTTTATGAAAATAAAGAGAAGAACGATGATCTCCAAGAAAGGAATGAGAATTAGATCCCTTGGAGAATTTCCCTATGATCTAGCTTCAATGCATGAAGAGTATGTGCTCATGAGAGGGAAAATAAGAGAGATTAGGATTGGCTATTGATTCTCAAAGATATTCAATATTAACCAAGAGTTCTAAATGAACTAAGCCATCTCCTATATATAGGAAGCCCAAAGGAACCCATAAAACTAGCCAAAAACCCAAATGGAAGAAATCTGCAACGGCTAGATTTTGGCAGTTTATGGCCCAGACAGTCGACTGATGAACAAGTGACAGTCGACTGTTCAACGGCTAGAAAAATCCCAACGGCTATAATCTGAGCCAGGACAATCGACTGTAGAAGACTACACAGGCGACTGAAAAACAGACAGTCAACGGTATATCCTTCATCAGGCGACTGCTGCAGGGATGGAAATAAAACAGAGAGAGATGCATATTTCGCACTTACGCCTTTCAGATGACTGATGAACATTTCACATGCGACTGTAAATATACAGGCGACTGTAAATACTTCATCAGTCGTCTGTCTTGCAAATTGGGATGAAGCCCAGAAAATGCAAGATGCGCACAGTCGACCAATTCACAGGCGACTGTAGAAACAGCGACTGTAAATTGAACATCAGTCGACTGATGCGAAAAGCTCAAGAAGAGTCAATAAAAATGTTGACTTGAGCTGAGCATACCAGTCGGCTGTAGAAGGTTGACCAGTCACCTGGTTGTCATCCAGTCGACTGTCGTGCCTTCATCAGTCGACTGTGGGAGAGCCAAAAACTCCCGTAAGAGTTTAAGGCATGGTGAACCTAATGGGATGATATCTATGAAAATCCTAAGGCTCACTAAGATGGTTAAATGTATATGCATGAGAGTATGACCATCTATTAATGCATTACAATAATCCTAGACTCAAAAAGAGAAATGCAAGTAATAGAAATTACATGGATTACATATTGCATCTCCTAGAGTCTAAGTCTTCAAGCTCACGATAACTTGATGCTCTCCATCATCTCCAAGCTTTGGCACTCCTTGATGAGCTTCCCTTCATCAAGCTCCAGGCTTTGGCAATACTCCTCTATATGTCCATCCATCATCATGCTCCAAGCTTTGGCTTCATGAGATGATTTTCGTGATTTCATCCAAGCTTGAGCACACCATCACTCTTGGAGGTCTTTAAGATATCCCTTGTAATATCCTCCAAGCATTATGCTTTGTTTCATCAACATATAATCATTAAGATAAACTGAGACTAAAACATAAGATTGATTAGCACACTAACATAATGTATTGATCATCATCAAAACAACGTTAGTCTTGAACCCAAGAACTAACAATATACACATGTATCCGAACAATTGTAACGGATAACCGACTCCTAACTGATATATGGATACTATTACTGATATGATAACTATATGGAAAACATGTAACGGATATATACGAATACAGGTACGGATATGATAACTATATGGAACAGGTATGGATAAACTATATGGAAAACATGCAACGGATAGGACAACTATATGGAACAGATAACTAGGACTCGAAAACATATATACACTTGCATCCAGATACATGCACTGATCGGATAACTATATGGAACTGATATGGATAACTTGAAGTTGAAGACATGCAACGGATAACTGGGACTCGAAAACATATATGCACATGGAAAACAGGCAACTGATATATATGAATACAGATACGGGTAGGATAACTATATGGAACGGATAACTGGGACTCGAAAACATATATGCACATGCGAACGTTACCCCGCTCCAACTGCTATAAAAGATGTTGTGTGCTTGTTTGCTTTTAAGGCGAAGATGATGTTCATTTCGGCTTTTTGTCCCATATCGGATGGCATGCAAATGTTACACTGGCTCTGATCGCGTCCGAGTGTACGCCCAAAAAACGACTTGTAGTCTTACCGCAAGCGCACGGTGTAGCGGCGAGCGGGTATCGAACTTAGGGAGGACAAATGACTGTGTCTTTTTCCGATCACCTAGATATCAAGAGAATCAAGAATAGTTTTGGGTATAACAGTCACAATCGTTCAAATATCAAGAGAAATATCAATATAATAAAACGTCTAGGGATAGGGAATCCCCACTACGGACCGTCTCTCATCCTTGTGATTCGTAAGTTTCATTGTTGCTAAGCTTGAATATAGGTGAACTAGTCGCAACTTAATGTAGAACCAAGCTCACGCTCTCGCGCTATTGCCAGTCTATAGCAAACCTAGATTAGGGCCCACTCTCGTGCAAACCCTAGCCTAAGCCGCTAGCGTGAAGAACGACATCATTATTCAATCGTATCTCGAGCCCACTCTCGTGCAAACTCGAGTTACGACCTAGGTTATGATAGTTCCTATCCGTCCAATCTCTTGCAAACCGATATTAGTATAAAATCACAATTAAAAATCTTAGCTGTGGTCCAATCTCTTGCAAACCAAATCTAGAGAAATCCAATTGTCAATCTAAATCGAATATCTAGGCCTTCCTATTAATTGGGATCCAATCTCTTGAAAATCCCAATCGATATGAATTCCTAGCTATCCGTAATCAATTGATCACAACCTAACCTTAATCAATTCTAGCAACAATTCTTACAGATTCATCACAATTTAGAAATAGGGTCCATAGGGTTCATCCCTACGCCCTAGGACGACGGCACTACTCACTAGACATCATGCAAATCTCAGAAAAATCAATAATAATCTCAGCACAATTCATTGCAAAAGAGAAATAATGCATAAAAATCAAGTTTTTAATAGAAATAGACAAACCAATGTAATCGCCGACGATCTCCAGCTGAGATTTCACAAAGAGTATTCGTCAAAATCCTAAAAGAAAGTATAAAAATTAATTGTTCAAAAATCTATCTAAACTAGGGCAAAAACTGGGTTTAAATACCCTCTAAAATCGTCCAAAAAATCGTGACCAAACTGCCCCTGCGCAGCTCAGAAATCGCAACCCTAACAGCATGCGGAGAGGGTCACTCGGCCGAGTGACCCTTGTCACTCGGCCGAGTGACAAACCCTATACAAAAACAGTAACTTCGGGGGTTTCAGGGTCTGTCATCGGGGGGGTGGCTCGTCCGAGTGGACTTCCTCATTCGGCCGAGTGAGCATTCATGCTCGGCCGAGTGGGCCTCCAAAGGATCTCTGAAAATTCCAGTAACTTCGGCCTTTTCTCTGGACGAATTCTCTGTATCACTCGGGCGAGTGAACTTTTTCACTCGGCCGAGTGGGCTTTCTTTGTTCGGCCGAGTATACGCTGAAAACTTCGTGTGCGTATCCGTTCTGGTCGACCAAGTGGGACTTCTTGTTTGGCCGAGTGAGTGGTCTACTCAGCCGAGTGATGTGCTGATGTGCTTGTTTCTTCTTCTTTTTACCTCCTCGTCGCTCCTATTGATTTCCTTCTTCTTCCGCTCATCCTCCATCGCTGATGAGCCCTCAAATGAGCCGTGGGTAACACTCCTAAGCGCTTGCAAATCCCTTGATCTCAAATTCGCTCCAAATCGCTCCATATTTCCTGAAATACGACAAAAACAAGAAATAGTGAAAAGCATCACAATATTGTCGAATAATCGTGAAAAACGCGATATGGGCGATCAAAACGGCATGCAAAAATGCAGAAACAAGGTGTAAAATATGGAGTGATCAAAATCCCCCAAGCTTACCTCTTACTCGTCCTCGAGGAAGATAAGTAAAAGGCGAACCCGAGGGGAAATTAATAAAAATGAAAAATGGAAGAAAAAGAAAGTAAGTAAGGAAAGAAAGCAAAGAGAGAGGTGCTAGATCATTTTCTCAGGACGTCGGCTTTGCTTACTCATATAGCATACGTCAAATATAATAAACACATGCCAGAGATTTTCATCTCGATATCATAGTCATATGAATGCATTCAAAATAGAAAACTCGAGAATATCACAGCCATATGAAATATGGAATCGTTCTAGAATTAACATCGTCTGAAGAATCTAAAGCGGTATACATAATCATAGACCACACACTTTTCAATTGAATGATTTCTATTTGGAGTATAAGAGATATCACACATCATGGATCAATAAGAATAGAAAGGTATGGTTTTCGTGAAATGCATGCTAAGTTTCAATTCCCGGATTTCGTAAAACTTTTAGTAATCTCACCGAGTATAGAAAATTACATAGCTTAGGTTGACATGCACAGTCAAGTAGTCACTCTCTCACACATCATTGGATCCTCTCCCCCAAGCTTATCTATAAGCGTGGTGGCATAAGTAAATCAATAAGTACATTCCCCATTTTTGGAGCTCCAATAAAAACAAAAGAGGGAAGAAAGAGAGAAAGAGTATGATATGGGATCATGTATAAGCTTCTTTTCTCTTTTCTTTTCTTTTTCTTTCTCTTCTCTTTTTTTTGATTTTGGGGAATTGGAGCATGGAATTTAATAGCGGGGGAAATGTAATGCCCTACGTAGCTACTGCACAAGTACTAGAGGGGGGGGGTGAATAGTACTTTAAAATAATTAAGAAGATAATTCCTAATTATCTTGCAAACTCAACCAACAATGCAGAAATGTAAATATTGACAACAAAGAAATGCAATCGCAAACAAACGATATAACGGGTTCGGATCCACCCAAGTCTCCCCGACTTGTTCCCGGTGATCCTACGTGATCCTACGTCCCAAACACCCGGATCCCCTCCGGATACTTGAGTTAGAATCCTCTAACTCAAATTTGCACTATGAAATACTTGTAGAAAACCTCTACAAGATCAAATCATACACAAATGAAAATGTGACTCCCACAAACCGGGATCACAACCAATCTCTCACAACCGAGAGAAAAACACTTGCAATATCAAATATAATCAAATATGAAATGCTTACCAAAAAAACCTATGCCTTGAATAAAACTTACGATTTAGGGCAAAGAGGATTTTGGGGAAGATGAAGGCACCAAACCCTAGCTCCAAGATGTAGATCAGCTATGGAAGCCTAGGAGGATGTTGGTGACCTTGGATCAAGCTCTTGGCTTGGAAGGCTCACAATCAATGAATCTCTCTTTTGAAATAAGAGTGAGGGAGAGATTCTTGAATGAAATGAATGATCTTTGAATGAGAATTAATTGCTTCTCTTTGATCTCTAAACTCCAATAAATATCAGCCTTGAATGCTATGAAAGCAGCACTCCAAGTATATATAGGATAGAGGAAAGAGAGAGCAAAATTCGTGGCATTTAATGCTCCAACGGCTCTATTCTGAAGCAGACTAGTCGGTCAAAGAAGGATCACTGACCGACTAGTTCATCAACTAGTCGGTCGGTGATACAACATGAACCGACTAACTGAAGAACGGCCAAAAGGTGAAGTTCAGAAGATAGAGAACTAGTCGGTCCAAGAAGACTTGCCAACCGACTAGTTTCACAACTAGTCGGTAGGTGAGTGTTCTTTGACCAACTAAGAGTCAAAATAGTATAGGCTGAAATCAAGTTGAACTAGTCAGTCTGAGAACAAAATCCAACCGACTAGTTTCTCAACTAGTCGGTCGATAATCGTTCTTAGACCAACTAATGATAAACAGTAGCTCAGGCTGAAAAACTGATCACAGAACTAGTCGGTCTAAGAAGGATTCCTAACCGACTAGTTTCACAACTAGTCGGTCGGTGAACCTTCTTGGACCGACTAACTGTAAACAGTGAATGAGCTGAAATTAGTCAAGGCATTCTAGTCGGTTCAAGAAGCATTGCCGACCGACTAGATTGCCATCTAGTCGGTTGGTTCTTCTTCTTGAACCAACTAACATGCACAAATAGCCGTGAAATGAAGCGCGAAGCTTCGGGAAAGTTTCTATGGGCTTTTAATAAGATCCTAGCTCTAAGATAGGAGCGTTATGAAGATTAAAACGTAAGACCTACTTAAAGCTTAACATTCTACAAAACGAAGCTAGAAGACTATAAATAAAACTTGACGAACCGTCTTCAAATGCTTCGATTCGAATCTCTTGACTTCAATAATGGTCTTTGAGCTTCAACGAAGCTTCAAGCATACGATCACGTGCTTTGAGAAGTCTCGAGACGTCGCTTTAGATGTTCATAGAAATTTGGCGACGATCTCCATAACTGCGCTCACAAAGAGTTAGTTCACGATATTTATGTTTGTTCATCATCAAAACCAAATCCGGGGAATCAATACTCAACATTCTCCCCCTTTTTGGTGATGACAAACCAACATAAATAATAATAAAAAATAATGATTCAAAAGTAATTTACTTACTCCCCCTGATGACACGTTAATTCCAAACTAAATAATAATCATACGCATCAAGCAGACGAAGAAAGTATAACATGAGAATTCAATTATTGAAATATCGGATTGGAAATCCATTTTTATATCTTAACTCCCCCTGAATCTAACATATCAAATTAGATTCACGGTAAATTGCTTTAAATTATCATTTAGCACATTGTCATTATTAATTCTCTCCCCTTTGGCATTAGCAAAAAGAGTGGGAGGAGATCAACGACAACAACAATGGCTATAAATAAAAGCACTGGAGTTGCAGAATACGACCACGGTCCAAATGACACCAAAGGAAAATACGAAGTAAATCAAAGCGTGTCAACGAGACCATAGTCGATAAACGAAAAATAAAATCATCAAAACTCAAATTAATTCCACGTATTGAGTTATGGAATATACTCTCCAATATCAACATTCTTGATGCATTTAGTGCATGGAAAATAATTCTATGTTTTCATAGAAATAATTTCTATTAAATCAAGAAATTCGTCGAGCGACGAAGTCAACATCAGAGACAAACAAAATAATGTGCACACTGAAGTAAAAGTCAACATCGATGTATATATATATAACAAAATGGATACATCTGACAACATACATAATATAAACGATCCTCAGATCGGGGCACATCATACAACAAATGTCACGGCGGACATCAAAATGAGCATACATCACAAGTGTATCATCAAAACATGTATACATCAAAATACATCATGAAAACATCCAAAATACATCAAAAATCATAACCACCCAGACTATCCTACCCCACACTCTCACTACAAGATATATCATCCAAAGTGCATCGGGAGAGTCCTCCAAGCAAGCTCAGGAGGTGGAGGCAGGGTCAGCAGCAGCAGCAGGCTCTGCAGGAGGGGTGGTGGTCATTGGGTTAGCAGGAGTGTCCACAGATGGAATAGTCGCAACAGGAGTTGCCTCGGGAGCACCAGACGAAGTATCCACCGGAGGAATGGTGGCAGCAGGTGTGCTCTCGGGAGCACCAGCAGAAGAAGAAGAAGCAGCAGACGTATCCTCTGGGGCACGAGCAGCAGATCCAACGAGCTCCTGGAGCTCATCCTCATCCATCTCCTCATCGTCAGAAACAGACGGAGGAATCTCAAGGCCCAAGTGAGAGCAAATGCGAGCTAGCATCGCCTCAGAACGAGCACAACGAGACTCAACACGTCTCAGAGAGACGGCAAACTCAGTGAGAGTAGGAGCAGGAGGAGCAGAAGCAGCAGAAGCAGAAGCTAAAGGAGTCGTCCTCTGAACATGACGAAGCGCCGCAAGAGACTTCTTGACGGCCGTCGCATTCAGAGGGGGACCAAGAGGACGCTCATCATCGGGAGGGAGAGTGACACCGAAACGACGACAGACGAGTGTCAAAAGGCAAGGGTATGGGATGTGAGCAAATTTTGTGGATTTCCTAATACACTCGAAGGAATCCATCTTATCAAGAATAATCCTAGCCCAATTGATCTCGCTCCCCATGAAAAGAGCGTAGATGAGTTTAAGGAATGGCTGGGATGGCAAGCTCGATGAGCCGTACTTCGGAAGGAGGCACGACTTCAAGATAAGATTCAAGACCCAAGCGTTGGGCTTGAAAGATTTGGATGGGATGCCAATCATGGCGGGAGGGATGACATGGAATATCTCGGAGAGCATGACCTGGTCAAGAGCAGAAATGTCATCGACAGAGATATCGACAGGGAGGAGGCCAGAAGAGGAGACACCTATCAAATCCCCTAAGATTTCTGCCGTGAGGACAATCGGTGTCCCCAAGACAGTCGTCTCAATGGAATGGGTCTCGTCATACTGACCCCGAACACGGTTCGCATAGAAAATCTTGACAAGATGGGGGTACGGGTGAGGGTTCGCCTTGGGGTCATGGCGAAGGTAGTCAAGGAGACCGCTGTATGATAGAAGATCTGCAAGATGAGGGAAATCGGAGAACTGAACGAAGTGCTCCAATAATAGAGGACAGTGCTCAATACGGTTGTAAGTCGCGAGACACATAGGGTCATCGCGACACAACGATATATCTACACCGCCTACTGGCATGGGAGCCTTCCCCTTAGGCTGACGAGTGCTAGAACGAGGTGGAGGAGTAGGATCCCTAGCGGTATGCTCGGTCTCCGGAATATATTCCGTGTCGAAATCAGAATCAGCTGGAGGAGTGGGAGCACGGAATGAAGCTGGGGACACGGGCTGTTTCCTAGGCTTGGGATGAGATCTAGGCTTAGCGGTCGCCGTCCTCTTCTTCTTAAGAGGAGGCGAGGAAGACGATGGATGGGTCGATTTTGATCGACGTTTAGGTTGCGGGGGATCCGTAGGAGGCGACTCTACAGTCATGGGTGACGGACTAGATGGACGGATGGGTATTCGTGTCTTCACCATAATCGTGACGAGACAACGCAATCAACGCACAAAATCGAAAAACTGAAACCCTAGCTCAAACCCTAGGAACAGACTGAAATTGAAATCGAGCAGAAACCTAGCCCTAGAAGCTGAAATCAAACCCTAAAGAGCTAGAGGAGAGTGATACCTAGGTGGAGGATAGGGATCGACGGAGAAGATGGTCGGAAAGTGACGCAATCGACGGAGGAGGAAGAGGAGTCGACGTGGGTTTCAGGGGTTTTTGGCTGAGAAGAAATTTTCGCACCGACTAGAAAGAGAACAAGTCGGTGCGGAGAGAGTTAAATACGATCGGAATTCGAAAAGATACATCAGTCCCTGAGCAGTTAGTCGGTCACAGTTCAAGCGCTGACCGACTAGATGACGATCTATTCGGTCGGCCAATGAGCTTGAACCGACTAAGTGCAAACATTAACTGAAGCCAAAAATTAGGGCTTGAGTTAGTCGGTCTGAGTTCATTCACTGACCGACTAGAACTGAATCTAGTCGGTCGGCCAATGAACTTGGACTGACTAAGAGAGTCCAAAAATTTGAAAATTAGAAATTTTGAGTTCTCTTAATCGCACTTGGACGAAACATCGAAATACTCTCATATATCATTATACTACCCCATTAAACATCGAAAATCTTAAATTTGATGTTCATGAATAAATCGAGCATAAATTCCGAAAATTCAACCAAAAATCCAGAAAATCTCAATAATTCTAGCATGAGCAAATATAAACGAAATTTATTAGCATGCAAGATTATTGAACAAAATGAATCCTAAATCTCGGATTCACCCATAATCCCCAATTCTCGACGTAACCGCACAAAGGAGTCTTCCTTGAGTGGTTTCGTGAAAATATCGACGATTTGCTTCTGGGTTTCAACGTACACTAAAATGATGTCCTTTTTAGCAACAAGATCATCTAAGAAATGATGACGGACATCTATGTGTTTAGAACGGGAATGGTGTACCGGATTCTTAGAGAGACATATTGCACTTTGGTTGTCCACCATGATAGGGCAAGTATCACAGTTTATACCAAAGTCTTTAAGAGTGTGTCTCATCCAAAGAACCTGAGCACACGCGGCACCGGCGGCAATATATTCCGCCTCGGTGGTTGAAAGTGATACGGAATTCTGCTTCTTGGAAAACCAAGAAACAAGAGAATTTCCTATAAAATGGCAAGTGCCACTAGTACTTTTCCTGTCGGATTTGCATCCCGCATAATCTGCGTCACTATATGAGATTAACTCATATGTGCTAGACTTTGGATAAAGTAATCCAAAGTCGAGTGTGTAACTTAAATAACGGAAAATACGTTTTACCGCTACTAAGTGAGATTCCTTAGGTTGAGACTGATAACGAGCACATACACATACGACAAACATAATATCGGGCCGACTTGCGGTAAGATATAATAAACTACCTATCATACCTCGATATAGACGAATGTCTACATCTTTGCCGCCCGTATCTTTATCAAGATGTGTAGTCGTGCTCATTGGAGTCTTCTTGCCTGAGGCATTCTCCATTCCAAATCGCTTTAGCAACTCCACCGTGTACTTGGTTTGGTGGATGAAGATTGCATCGTTCATTTGGCGAATTTGGAGACCTAAGAAATATTTGAGCTCACCCATGTGGTTCATCTCAAATTGATCCTTCATAACATTAGAAAACTCTTCGCAAAGAGTGAAGTTAGTAGCACCGAAAATGATATCATCAACATAAATTTGAACTATAATAATATCATTATTCAAATACTTAACAAATAATGTAGAATCAACTTCTCCCATTTTAAAACCTAAATCCAAAAGAAAGTTCTTTAGGCGGTCATACCAAGCTCGAGGAGCTTGTCTCAAACCGTAAAGTGCTTTCTTAAGTTTGACAACGTGATTTGGAAATTTTTCATTTATAAAACCCGGAGTTTGAGAAACATAAACTTCCTCAACAACATCTCTGTTTAAAAACGCACTTTTTACATCTATTTGAAAGAGTTTAAAATCTTTATGGCATGCAAAAGATAACAATAATCTAATAGATTCTAATCTAGCTACCGGAGCAAAGTATTCTTCAAAATCGATACCTTTCTCTTGCCGGTAGCCTTGAGCTACTAACCGAGCTTTGTTCCGGACGACGATTTGGTTCTCGTCGGTCTTGTTCTTGAAAATCCACTTCGTTCCTATAACGGTGTGGTTCTTCGAAGGCAATGGAACAAGCTCCCAAACCTCATTCCTCTCGAATTGAATGAGTTCCTCCTCCATGGCTAAGATCCAAACACTATCTTCGCACACTTCGTTAATATTCTTTGGCTCTATCGAGGAGGCAAAGGCACAATGAGCGAAATAGTTGACTTGAGATCGCGTCTTGACACTATCAAGGATGTTGCCAATGACTTGCTCATGGGGATGGTCACGAACTGTATGAAGCCGTTTGGGAATTCCCTGATCACTAGGAACATTCTCAAAAGATTCATTAGTTGGGTTAGTATCAATAGAATCAATAGAATTAGAATTACCAATAGAATCACATAAGACATCCATGGAGTCATCATCATTAGTAATTCTAGTATGGACAAAGCCTTCATTAAATGAAACATGAAGTGATTCCTCGATCGTTGAGGTTCGTTTGTTGTATATCCGGCAGGCTATGCTACGTGAGGAATATCCAACAAATATCCCCTCATCGGATCTTGGATCGAATTTGTCCAAACTACCATACGTGTTTTTAATAAAACATTTTGCGCCGAAAACTCGAAAATGTTTAACTTGAGGCAATCTACCAAACAACAATTCATAACAAGTTTGTTTGGTGCCGGGCCTTAAAAGTATTCTATTAAACACATAACAAGCGGTATGTACCGCTTCCACCCAAAATTGATGGCCAAGTTGGCTATCATCAAGCATAGTTCGAGCACATTCCACTAGCATCCTATTCTTCCTCTCAACTACACCATTTTGAGGAGGTGCGCGAGGGAAAGAAAAAGTGTGAGTAATACCAACTTCATCACAAAAATTTGAGAAAGACTCATTCTCAAATTCCCCTCCATGATCACTACGAATAGTGACAATGGTGGTTCCAATGAGATTTTGTACTTTCTTAACAAATATTGTGAAGTTTTCAAAAGCATCATTTTTATTACTTAAGGAAAATACCCAAGTAAATCTAGAAAAGTCATCAACGATGACAAGTCCATATCGTGCATTTCCTAATGAAGCAACTCTAGTTGGCCCAAAAAGATCTAGATGTAATAGCTCTAGAGGCCGCTTAGATGAAATGCTTTTCTTAGGTTTAAAAGACGATCTAGGAAGCTTGCCTCGTTGACACGAGTCACAAAAGCTTTTCTTTTGAAAGACAAGCTTAGGAAAGCCTCTAATAGAATTTAACTTGGAAAGCTTAAAAAGTGTTCCAAAGTTCACATGACCAAAACGTCGATGCCATAAGTGTTGTTCACTTGTGTTGGCAATGAGACATTGTTCATGTGATTTTGGAAGATCTAATATATAAATATCCTTATGGCGTGTGCCGGAAAATAATAAATCATTATTATCTTTTCTTAAAATATGACACATTCCTTTCGCAAAGTTAACTTTGTAACCTTTGTCACAAAATTGGCTTATTGAAATAAGATTGTGGTTTAATCCTTTAACAAGGTAGACATCACTTATTAGTGGTTTAGTAGGATTACCTACTTTAACAACACCTATGATGGTTCCGCTCTCGTTGTCTCCAAAGACTACCCGGTTCCCATTTGCAATGGGCACCACTCCGGAGAGCAATTGAGCGTCACCCGTCATGTGTTTTGAACACCAGCTATCGAGTATCCAATTATTCTTGGAGCCAAATTTGGATTTGTTGCTCCGTTTCTTTTTCTTGAGTACCTAAAGATAAACATATCATTCCATAGTACCCAAGGTCATTGGGTCCTAAAAGATTAGACCTTTGGAAGCCAAGTCCAATTGGACTTAGACTTCCCCACATAATCATCATTATGCACTACATACATGAAATAAGAATTCATGTAAACTTGTTTTTCATGCATATTTGTGTCCTTCGGGCTCCAAATAGTGAAGATTTTGGGAGCCCTATTCCTATTGGGAGCATGCATGCGTTGTTGATTTCTACGTGATGCATGTCGTGGATAGGCATATGGCACATGATGAAATGGTGCATGATGATAATTGTTCATATGATGATGTGGGTGAACATATGCATGTGGAGGAACACGTGCGTGAGTGTGTCTCACATGATGTGCACGTGCCCGTGGATGTGGTGCATAAAAATCATCATATGTGTGAACATGTGGAGTAGGATGTGTGTTCCTACGTGACATGGTATTGGTGTACATATAAGCATGACCCTTCTTTGGAGGTCCACCCAAAGTGGGTTTCTTTCCAAATGAGGGTGTGTACGAAGTGGAAGCACCATTGGTAGATGAACTACCAATAGAGTGTTTGCTACCACTCGTTGAGGCATCGGAAGTTGGCCTAACAAAGGTAGTGGCCGCTTTGGATGAATTTCCCATCTTATACCCCAAGCCAATGTGATGATTGGCCGGAAGTAAGTCATTTACGATTTTATCCAAATGGTCCTTACCTTTATTGAATTTGTTAATTCGGCCTAATGTGCACTCATACTTCTCGGTGAGAGAATGCATAGAAGCATCCAAAGTGGATACTTGCGATGTGAGCACATAAACACGAGATTTGAGATTCTCATTCTCAATACTCAAAGTCGAGTTTTGAGAAGTCAAATCTGCTATCTTGTGTTCCTCCGAATCCTCAATATGAACATGCTCAAGTTGAGATTTGAGATTTACAATCTCATTTCTCAAGTCTTCAACAACGGTGTCGTTGTTGATGACGATAGGCTTAGGTGAGGTTTGGAGACTAACTCATCTTTGGTCTTAGTATATCTATTTACTAATTTAGAATATTTAGACCAAATTTGCTCGTTAGCTAATTTAAGATCGTCCATAGTTACGTCATCGCCTTCATCCTCGCTATCATCGGAGGAAGATCTTTGATCATGATCCTCTCTAGCCATGAAGCACGTGTGTGCTTGCTCCACTTGCTCATCGTCCGACTCTCCACTTGAGGAGTCATCCTCGGAGTCGGTGAAAGTGCCGACAAGCCCCTTCTTGTACCCTTTCTTGTACTTCTTTGACTTGTCGAACTTTGGTGCCTTCCCTTCTCTTTTTGCTTGTTTTGAGGACAATCCGCTTTCATGTGTCCTGGCTTGTTGCATTTAAAGCACAAAGGAGTGGAGTCGTTAGAAGAACTAAACTTTGATTTGTTCTTGAAATTACCTTTCCGGAAGAACCGGTTGAACTTCTTTGCCATGAGGGCAATGGATTCCAAGTCCAACTCTTCTTCCGATTCTTCATCATCGGTAGATGTAGATGTAGATGGAGCGGCCTTGAATGCAATCGCCTTTTTCTTTTGCTCGTCTTTCTTCAAGTAAGACTTCATCTTGTCCTACAACTTTAGTTTGCTATCCTTGCGTACCTCATAAGACATCAAGGTACCCATTAGTTGAATGACGCTATACTTACTCATATCATTACTTTCCTCGATGGCGAAGGTACGTTTTTCCCAACAAGAAGGAAGTCCATCAATTATCTTTGAGACTTTCTCATTTTGGGTGTAGGTTTTACCAAGAGCCTCCAACTCGTTGATGATGTCGACGAAGCAAACATAATTCTCCTTCATCTTCTCACCCTATTGCATATGAAATAGTTCGAAATCTTTATTTACAACCACGAGTTTGGAGTCTCTTACCCTACTCGTTCCTTCATGCAAGATGAGGAGGGAGTTCCAGATTTGATATGCACTCTTACATGTGCATATCTTATTGAAGTCCTCGGACTCCAAAGCGCATTGCAATGCATTCATTGCCTTGGCATTGCTTACCTCCGCGGCGACCTCCGCGGGAGTCCACTTCACGAAATCTTATTCTTCGGGCTCGACGTACTCCGTCAACGTGGCTCTCCATAGTGAAGCGCTCCGGAGGAAAGTTTCAATCCGGCATTTCCAGTACCCGTAATTGGTACCGTTGAAGATAGGAGGCCTAGTCGAGGAGTGTCCTTCCATCACCGAAGAAGCTCCTTCACGGTTCCTGAAGGTGCTGTAATCTGAAGGTGGACGTACGGTTTTGTTGTCGTTGGAAGACATAGCTAGGTACTTGGCTGTGATACCAAATGTAATGCCATACGTAGCTACTGCACAAGTACTAGAGGGGGAGGTGAATAGTACTTTAAAATAATTAAGAAGATAATTCCTAATTATCTTGCAAACTCAACCAACAATGCGGAAATGTAAATATTGACAACAAAGAAATGCAATTGCAAACAAACGATATAACGGGTTCGGATCCACCCAAGTCTCCCTGACTCGTTCCCGGTGATCCTACGTCCCAAACACCCGGATCCCCTCCGGATACTTGAGTTAGAATGCTCTAACTCAAATTTGCACTATGAAATACTTGTAGAAAATCTCTACAAGATCAAATCATACACAAATGAAAATGTGACTCCCACAAACCGGGATCACAACCAATCTCTCACAAACGAGAGAAAAACACTTGCAATATCAAATATAATGAAATATGAAATGCTTACCACAAAAACCTATGCCTAGAATAAAACTTACGATTTAGGGCAAAGGGGATTTTGGGGAAGATGAAGGCACCAAACCCTAGCTCCAAGATGTAGATCAGCTATGGAAGCCTAGGAGGATGTTGGTGACCTTGGATCAAGCTCTTGGCTTGGAAGACTCACAATCAATGAATCTCTCTTTTGAAATAAGAGTGAGGGAGAGATTCTTGAATGAAATGAATGAGCTTTGAATGAGAATTAATTGCTTCTCTTTGATCTCTAAACTTCAATAAATATCAGCCTTGAATGCTATGAAAGCAGCACTCCAAGTATATATATGATAGAGGAAAGAGAGAGCAAAATTTGTGGCATTTAATGCTCCAACGACTCTATTCTGACGCAGACTAGTCGGTCAAAGAAGGATCACTGACCGACTAGTTCATCAACTAGTCGGTCGGTGATACAACATGAACCGACTAACTGAAGAACAGCCAAAAGGTGAAGTTCAGAAGATAGATAACTATTCGGTCTAAGAAGACTTGCCAACCGACTAGTTTCACAACTAGTCAGTCTAAGAAGACTTGCCAACCGACTAGTTTCACAACTAGTCGGTCGGTGAGTGTTCTTTGACCGACTAAGAGTCAAAATAGTATATGCTGAAATCAAGTTGAACTAGTCGGTCTGAGAACAAAATCCAACAGACTAGTTTCTCAACTAGTCGGTCGACAATCGTTCTTAGACCGACTAATGATAAACAGTAGCTCAGGCTGAAAAACTGATCACAGAACTAGTCGGTCTAAGAAGGATTCCTAACGGACTAGTTTCACAACTAGTCGGTCGGTGAACCTTCTTGGACCGACTAACTGTAAACAGTGAATGAGCTGAAATTAGTCAAGGCATTCTAGTCGGTTCAAGAAGCATTGCCGACCGACTAGATTGCCATCTAGTCGGTTGGTTCTTCTTCTTGAACCAACTAACATGCACAAAAAGCGGTGAAATGAAGCGCGAAGCTTCGGGAAAGTTTCTATGGGCTTTTAATAAGATCCTAGCTCTAAGATAAGAGCGTTATGAAGATTAAAACGTAAGACCTACTCAAGGCTTAACATTCTACGAAACGAAGCTAGAAGACTATAAATAAAACTTGACGAACCGTCTTCAAATGCTTCGATTCGAATCTCTTGATTTCAATAATGGTCCTTGAGCTTCAACGAAGCTTCAAGCATACGATCACGCGCTTTGAGAAGTCTCGAGACGTCGCTTTAGATGTTCATAGAAATTTGGTGTCGATCTCCATAATTGCGCTCACAAAGAGTTAGTTCACGATATTTATGTTTGTTCATCATCAAAACCAAATCCGGGAATCAATACTCAACAGGAAATGCCAATGATAGAATCGCTAAAGGGGGATTCACCAATGAATATAAGTATAGAAATAATGCTCAAGATATGTGGAGAAAGAAATATATATAACACTCGGTTCACTCTATATGACGTGCACGACAACTTTCAGCAGAGTAATGTAATCTACTCAGTTTAATCTTAGAAAGTAAACTAATCCAGTTATATCAACCTAACATACATCCATTAAACCTGAAAGTGAAGCATACAATTTTCATGCAATAAGAAGTGATATATGAAAAGAAAGCAGTACTCCATATATAAACAATCAATGCGTGAAGCTTGGTGTGTTTTCTACGAAGAGTATACAGTGAAAATCATCAGGCTCAGCTAATAAAAGAATTTCATCCATATTCATGCATGAAAGTGCGGGTTACTATCTCAAATGCATAGAAAGACATAGCATATGATATCTGAAATAAAAACTATGGCATGACAAAATAATATGCATATACAGATAAGTTAACACCACGTCATCATCATCACAGAAAATTCATCTCTAGCAAAAAGGTGAAAGAAATAAGGATAAAAAGGAGATGAAAACTACTACTGTACAATGCAGCACACTCAAGAAATAGAAAAAGGTGATGCATGATAATAAAGGAAAAAGTGGGTGAAAATGGGTGTTAAAATGAAGAAATGTGAGAAAAATAAAAATAAAAGGCGACAAAAAATGAAAAGTGTGAGAACTCACTCCCCCAAGCTAAAGTGACAGTGTCCTCAATGTGCAAAGTGTGGCACACCGAGAGACAAAATATGGGTGGGGTGGGTGAGGATGCAGCATGATGGAAAAAAATGAAAGAAAATGATATGAGAATGCGGGTGATGCATGCAGAGATCAAAATAGTGCAGATATGAGTGTCTCCAAAAAAATACTCCATATCTCCCAAACAGATATATACAGATAGGACCAAAATGTGAACAAAACAGTGTGTGGAGGAGGGGTGCAAAATCAGCAGGCTCACAAAAAGTATCCAGCGTATCGACAGCAAAAATGTGGAATGCATCCAGTGTGTGCCTAAGGGGGTGGGGGTGGACCGGCACCGTCCTGTGGTGGAGGTGGTGGCGGGAGTGGTGGCTGCTGGGTGGGTGTGGGTGGCAGCGGCAGACGCGCAATAATCTGATTCAGGCAAGCCTGGATACTAGGAAGTATGGTGACGCGGGTCTGGACTGCACAGACGGTGGCAGAGAGAGCCCTAAAGTCTCCTCTGAGTCCACTAACTGCCCCCTCAAGAGCACGAATGCTCAGAACTAGGGTGTCGGGGGGAGGTGGAGCAGAGGGTCAAACAGGTGGAGAACGGGGCTGTCTCACACAGCCGCCGTAAAGGATAGGTGTAGCAATGGGGTAGTGTGCGGGTGCTGTGCTCACTAAGTGTCGCTCAGCCTCTGTGTGAGGCTGAGACACAGGCAAGGTAGACAAGGAAGGAGCAGCAGCATGAGCATGAGTGAAAACAGATGACGAGGCGGGCAGAGAGGTCAGTGACACAGAAGTGGGGACAGACGTCACGACGCTCTCAGAGAAAACAGCAGCAGTGGGGACAGACGTGTCAGCGGCTGGGGTGGCCGTGAAGGGCACAGAAAGTGACTCCCCGGAGTCGAGAACAAAAGTGAGGACAGGGCCGCCACTGCGGCGGTAAAGGAGGTCTCGCCGCTCTCTAAAATGGTGGTGGGACGCTCAGGGCTAGCAGCAAAAATGGGATCGACAGAAATGGGCACAGTGGTGGTGGCAGTGGTGGACATAGACTCAGCAAAAGTGCTCCCGACACTAACAGAAGTGTGGACAGAGGTGTCGGGATGTGCAGACGGGCCAGCTGCAGGCTGAGGGATCACGGGGTCCTAGGGTGGAATGAGGGGCTCCTGCTGAGCACCCTCAGGCTCTAGTACGTAAGCGGCGGGGATGAGGAGGTCCATCGCTGGAATCCAATCTCCGCCCGCGGGTCCTATATGAGTCCGAGCAGGGCTCAGGAGAATCATGTAATCAGCAGCGAAAGGACCGTGGAGCCACACCCAGTGCTAACGACTATAAGGATGCAACATCCTGATCCGGGCCATAACGTCTATCGAAAGTGAAGTAGGGCCCGATAGTCGAAGCAAGTCAGCAGGTAGATCGACGCCGGTCATAAGGGCCAAGAGGGTAATCAGACCGCAGCAGCAAATAGACGTCCGAGCTCCGACAGAAATAACTATGCGGTCGATGTACCAACTGGCAATATCAATCTCGACGGCGGGGACCAGGACGTCACTACCCCTATCGAAGACCCTAGGCCGCGTCATCGCATAGAGCATGTAAAGATCTGGCGTATACAGCGTCCCAGGCTCGTACCTCTCAAGAAAAGTGGTCGCCATAAGGCGCTGTGCAATGCAGAGGCAGGGGTGAAGAATCGCAAATGCCTTGGCCCTACTAGGGTCAAAGGCGAGTGGTGACCCTGTGATCCTCGTCCAGAAGGCGTGCGTGTCAAATGACGGGGGTGGGATGTGCGTGGGAGCATAGGCGCGGTCAGGGATCGACACAGCGGGCCACTGGAAGAAAGCTCGAAGCATGTCGAGAGTGACCTCGCACTCTCGATCCATCAAAAGAAATGAGCATCCTCCAGGGGTCCGGGAAATAGAGCTCAGGACCTCAAGTGTCGGGCGGATGTAGGTGTCCGTCGACACAGACAGAGAGTCACGCCAACCCACGTTGTCGTACAATGTGAGCAGCCCCTCAAGTACCCCTAGGCAATTTAAGTCAGCTAGGTGCGTGAACCTGGAGGGTACAATCGAGCGGTGGGAGATACGCTCAAATCTGGCGCGGTGTGCGTCATCTCTGAACGTAGTCCCCATCGCATCGATAGCAGGGGCAGGCTGTGCAGGCGGTGGAATGGGATCGGGCGGAGGCGGCTGTGTAGGTGGAGGTGGGCTAGGCGGTGGGGAGTCCATCCTAGCAGAAGAGGAGCCATGATCACCTGACTTCTTTCGCTTGGAAGCGGGCTCCCGGGTGCGTGGCCTAAAGCGAGGCGGCATATGTGCCGCGAGACGTGCCCACTACCGAAGTAAAAATGCGAAGTGCTAGATGATAGAACGAGTATATCTGAGCACGACGCGAGAGCAAAATCGATAGTGTGCAAAGAGACGCCTCCTCCACGAAGCTTCGAATGCGTCCAAAAGCTCCCCAAAGCTCCCCCAAGCTATCCTGAAAAGCAAACAATAAAATCAGCAGTGTACATCAACAAATATGGGGGGACATGGGGGTACAATAGACATATATGTGAATTGATTTGAGTTTGGGGCGCAATAGGCGTACGAAATGGGAGAATGGAGGAGAAATACGGATTTGGGGAGAAATGGGGAGTGGTGGGGTGCAATAGGCATACGAAATGGGAGAATGGAGGAGAAATACGGATTTGGGGAGAAATAGGGAGTGGCCGGCGGCTGGGAGGCGGCGCCGGCGGCTGTCGACGGCGGTCCGACGTCGGTGGTGGTGAGCCGGCGGCCGGCGGCGGCAAGGGATCGGGAGAAGGCTCTGTCTATTCGAGCAAAAGGAGGTGAAGCGGCAGCGGGCTCGGGCGAAGATTTGGGGGAATTTGAGTTTCGAAATTCGCGTTGCGCCCGCAGCGCTTATATAGGGAAGTTGCGACTCGGCCGAGTGTCGCAACTTACGACTCGGCCGAGTGGCATGGCCACTCAGCGATTTTGTAGAGCGTGCAGGGTATCTGATTCACTCGGTCGAGTGACAAGTCACTCGACCGAGTGGCAAATTATACTATAATCGTAGAAAATAACAGAGAGTTGGTCAGAAAGATCTTCCCTGATCTGTGCTCCATTTGACCGAGTGAAGTCTTCGCTCGGCCGAGTGACATATGTTACTCGACCGAGTGGCCTCCTGTTTTCTGCAACGGCTCTCTGTTTTCGCTCTATTATCTGTTTTTCTTCCTCCAGCCAGTCCCTTTCTTCTCCTAGGGCCTGAACGCTTTCCTGGAGCGCTCTCCCTTACCTTAGGCATCCTCCATATGAATGATCTCTCGTTCTCCATCTCCTGTCATCAAAAATAAAGCCTGTTGTCATGATTTTATAGACGCTAGACTCTAAACACTAAGAAAAACCTAAGATAAAAATAAAAATCAACTGAAAATGATATAAAACCGTCGGGTTACCTCCCGACAAGCGCTCGTTTAAGGTTATGATCTCGACCCCTTATGATTCTCGTTTAGCGCGTGATGTTGGGCGCATGCGAGATACGCCCGTCAAACTTACCGGGAAGGCCACTTGGATTTGGTTGTTGATGCTCGTGGGCTTTCCTCGGTGTCCCCTCATCATGGGTAGAGTTGGGGGATAAATCCCCCAAGCTTGAGCTAGAACCAATCTTCTTCTTCACCGCTGACACCGATCTTCTATTCGGTGGAGCTTTCTTCGAATTGTTGGCCGTTGAGAGCTTGCAAAGCTCCCTTATCCTTGCGACATCAGCGTCGTCCTTGTCATCGGCCGTTGAGCCATCCGGAGGGTCCTCCAACTTTTCTTCAATGCTAGAAGTTTGGCCTTCTTCATGGCCATCATCATGGAGAGCACCAATAGAATGTGGAATGGCTTCGTCGATTACCTCATCAAGGAGGTCCACATAATCCAACTCATCTTGGTAGGGCATATGCTTCATGGCTTTGGGTATGTGGAGCTCAACCTCGATGTTCCTGACATTCAAGGATAAAGTGCCTTCCTGCACGTCGACTATAACACCCGACGTCCAAGTATAAGTGAGGTGTCGCCCTCCTCCTTAATGTCCATAATGACGAAGTCGCAAGGCAAGCATATCCCTCCCGGAACTTGTAGCGGAATGTTCTCTGCAATCCCTACCGGCCTAGTAACCCGACCATCCGCTAGTTGTATTCTCATGTCAGTTGGCTTCAAGTCGGTCCCCGTATTCAATTTTCAGAACATGCTAAGGGGCATTAGGCTCACACTTGCTCCCAAGTCGACTAAAGCCTTTTGCAATGGGACTCCTCCAAGTGTGCATGGGATGCGAAAGCTTCCGGGATCCTTGAATTTCGCGGGTTTCTTTTCCCTCCAGGTGAACCAAGTTCCTTGTTCGGCAAACATTATTTTCTCCTTCATTTTCTTTCCTGATATTAAGTCCTTCAAGAACTTTGCATACGACGGGATCTCCACTATAGCATCCAATAAAGGTATGTAGAGGCTTACTCCCCTCAAATACTCAAGGAACTTGGCGAGCCTCTTCTCTATTTTGGCTCTCGCCAACCGTTGTGGAAAGGGCACCAGCGGCATGTAGGTGCGCTCCTCATTAGGCTTCTTTATTTCAGAATTTCCAACTTCTTGCGGCTCTTTTGTGCTCTCCTCTTCAATAGTCGGCTCTTTGTCATCCACAATCTCTTCCATGGGCTCCTTGGTTTTGACCATGGCGGGATTGGTATCCTTCCCGCCCCTAGTTGTGACCACCACTACCGCATTTATATGGCCGGTATTGCTCCGTGGATTGGGCTTCGGTTGAGCCGGCAATTGTTGAGTGTTTTTGTTTAGCAACGCAAGTTGCTCTCCAAGTTGCGCAACGATGGTATTTAGCGAATCTTGCTGCGCTGTCAACCTAGCGTTGATTTCTCTTTTCTCCACCATGAATTCCTCCACCCTAGCTTCATGATCCGATCGTGGTTGAGCTTGTGGTGGGTTTGGAGCTCTCCAACTTTGGTTATAACCGGGCGGCCTATACGGTCCCGCTTGTTGCCTAGGAGGGTAGCTTTGTTGCGGTGGCCCCCTCGGTTGGTATTGGGGTTGTGGAGGTGGAGGCCTAGCTTGAGGTTGTTGCGGTGGTGGTGGGTTTAGAGCCCCTTCATTATTTGCATACGAAAATCCCGGATGATTCCTTGCGACCGGGTTGGCTCAATAACCGGAGTTCCCCGCAACATATTGCACTTGTTCCAAGGCTCCCTCTCCATGCTCTCCTCCTACGAACATAGCTTGAGATTGGTCTTGCCAATCACTCATATTGTTCCCCGTCGTAGATGTGGAGGGAGCTCCATGTGGCTCGGTGATATACTTCTCCAATGTCTCCACGTCAGCCTTCTTCAGAGTCGTCTAGAAGGCAAGACAGAGGAGCTCATCGTCCGCTCCTTGGATCTCCATTACCCCACTGTAGCGCTGCACGTATTCGAGTGGATCGTCTGAACTGTCGTACAATTCAAGTTGAGGTAGCTTGAACCTACGCGGTATCAGGGTTGAGATCACCCTACGGGTCAGCGGGTTGGCTTCTTCGGGATGTAGGGGAGGTGCTGGTGACCTTCGTGCGGCGTCCCGACCGCCTCGGAGCTCTTGCTTGTAGTTGGAACCTCCGGATGAGCCAACTCGACGCTCAGGAGAGTCCCTTCTATGTGCCCTGTGAATCGGGCTTCGCTCGCGACTCTGCCCCAGCCAGTTATTGTGCCTAGGAGAGAGGCGCTCAGCCCGAGGGGGGCTTCTGCCTTGATGGGGCATCCTTCGTTATTAGGGCTTGGCGGTCTCCTGCGAGGGTGGTTGTCCACAGCTTGATCCCGTGGGATGCTCTCCCGCACTATCTGGATCGATGCATAGTGGACTCCCAGGCTCCCCTGCTGGATTATCTCCCTCGCGACGGTGATGTAACGTCGCTGTCGGGCGGCTGCTTCTTCACCAAGCCGTCTTTATATTGCGGCCTCCTCCTCGTCGAACAGTCTTCGCCAAGCGGCCGCCTCTTCATCATTGAGACGCCTCTACAGAGCGGCTAACTCCTCTTCATCGAAGCACCTCCTTCGAGCGGCCACTTCTTCATCAAATTCGGGGATGAGGTTCCGCTTCACATTGAGGGGTCTGGTGTTGGAGGCCGTCTCGCAGATTTTGCCGCAGCCATGTCCTTCATTACTTTGTCTAAGTTCTCAAAGCTTTGATAGACGCCACGGGCTGTGGCCTCGATGGTATGTCTGGCCCCTCAAGGGGTGCATCTCTCGGGGGACCTCTTAGGAGAGGGGGTCTCCTCGAGCATTGTCTATTTACCGCTACGATGACTGTAGTGAATTTGTGTAGGGTCTGCCATGGATATAACCATTCTTCCCATAGACGGCGCCAAATCTTGCGGGGTAAAATCTGCTAACAATGAACTTGTATTAAAATGGGAATCATGGTTACAATGATTACAAGTGTTTGGGGTGTAGACGAGGCTAATCATGCATTCGAGAGCACTTTGAAGAGGAAGACCTCAAGATCGCCCTTCGTTTGGTGAAGTTCGCATGTCTATTGGTGAAGGTCACTGCGGGTCGCTTCGACCGCTGGTAGCTGAGGCAAGCTTCCTGCAAGAAGAGAAACTCGTCAGAAAGACTCGGTTGGCTGTCAACCGAGAGCCTCTCCGATGCTTAAGTCAATTGATAACTATTTGGAGAATGTCGGACACGCTGGGCAATCTCAAAGGCAGATCGGCCCTTGCGTGGCAGACTAGTGTGGAAGGCGCGAATACATGGAAGATATCCGACCTTGAATAAAGATAGAAGTAATTTAATCGCAACTTATCAACCCCTTCTCTGATGGTGGAAGGGGGTATTTATAGGCTGTTGGGGTCGGTTGCTTTAGCTGAGTTGGGGTGTCAGGGTGTCAGAAGGTCGACCGAGGATGTCAGAGCCAAACTGTCAGGCGCACAATTTTCAGGCTGTCAGGCGTGAAACTGTCAGGCGCGCAATTGTCAGTCGTGAAACTATCAGGCAGTCAGGCATGAGACTGTCAGAGATATTTGGGGCGGGCTGCCTCCATCATGAAGTCTCAAGTCCTTCCTTGGGCATGATTCTTCTGGGCGGAGAGTTAGGCGAGCTACCTTTGGGGTGAGTTACCTTTGGGGCGAGCTGGCGTAGATCGTGTGCGATCAGCCAGAGGGCTCTTTTCTTTGGTTCGGTTGACAAGTTTGTCGCTCTACAGGCGCGGGCTGTTCTGAGCCTCGGCGAGCTTTTCTAAGCCTCGACGAGCTAGTTCTCATTAAGGAGATTCGACGGGCTATTTACTTGGGCCTTGATCAAACGAGCCTTGATCGATTGGGCCGATCTTAAGGTCGTAACAGATAACTATATGGAACTGATAATTGGGACTCGAAAACATATATGCACTTGCATATGGACAACTGTAACGGATAACAGAGTCCTAACCGCTGCACACCCATCTTTTTGCATCCTTTTCAAACTTGAGACATTACATATTTCACTTGTGGACACGGACCAATTGTTACATGTTTTCCATACAGTTTATCCTCTAGTTAGAGGATAAACTATATAGAAAACAGCCAACGGATATATATAAATACAGATACGGATATGATAACTATATGGAACAGATAAGTGGGACTCGAACACATATATGCACATGCATCTGGACAGCTATAACGGATAATAGACTCCTAACCGCCGCACACCCATCTTTTTGCATCCTTTTCAAATTTGAGACATTACATATTTCACTTGTGGACACGGAACAATTGTTACATGTTTTCCATATAGTTTATCCTCTAACTAGAGGATAAAGTGTATGGAAAACAGGTAACGGATAATTATGTATGCAGGTACGGATAGGAACAGGTATGGATAAACTATTTGGAAAACATGTAACAGATATATCTGTTTTATTAGCGACAACAAGAATCAAAAGAATAATGGAAAGAATGAGTCAAGACAGGGACAGATGACAGAAAAGCAAAAAGAGAAGTCCAGTTGGATAATACGCCTTTCTTTTCCGGGAGGTCTTTGTCTCTTGCACATGCATCTAGACAACTATAACAGATAACCAACTCCTAACCGTCGCACACCCATCTTTTTGCATCCTTTTCAAACTTGAGACATTACATATTTCACTTGTGGACATGGAACAATTGTTACTTGTTTTCCATATAGTTTATTCTCTAGATAGATGATAAACTATGAGGAAAACAGCCAACAAATATTTATGGATGCCGGTACGGATAGGATAACTATATGGAACTGATAACTGGGACTCGAAAACATATATGCACATGCATCTGGACAATTGTAATGGATAACAGACTCCTAACTGCCGCACACCCATCTTTTTGCATCATTTTCAAACTTGAGACATTACATATTTCACTTGTGGACACGGAACAATTGTTACATGTTTTTCATATAGTTTATCCTCTAGTTAGAGGATAAACTATATGGAAAATAGGCAATGGATATATATATATGAATACAGATACAGATAGGATAACTATATGGAATGGATAACCGGGACCCGAAAACATATATGCACATGCATCTGGACAACTGTAATGGATAACAGACTCCTAATCGCTGCACACCCATCTTTTTGCATCATGTTCAAACTTGAGACATTACATATTTCACTTGTGGACACGGAACACTTGTTACATGTTTTCCAAATAGTTTATCATCTAGTTAGAGGATAAACTAAATGGAAAACAGGTAACAGATAATTATGGATGCAGGTACGGATAGGAACATGTATGGATAAACTATTTGGAAAACATGTAACAGATATATCTGTTTTATTAGTGATTGCAAGAATCAAAAGAGTACTGGAAAGAATGAGTTAAGACACGGACAAATGATAGGAAAGCAAGAAGAGAAGTCCAATTGGATAATACACCTTTCTTTTCCGGGAGGCCTTTGTCGCTTGTAGTTTTAGCAATGAACAGGAGGTCGGCTGTAGTTTACTTTTTAGGCACTCCCTTCTTCTCTTTCTTCGCTTGCTTCGATCGCCTTTTCCTAACTAATGGGAGGGAGAGGAAAGAAATGTCATCTTTCTTTAGATGCAAATACGTCTTCTAATCATGGCGTGCTATACTATTGTCATTATTCCCAAAGTATCGATAGAGATATCTTAAACCCCTGCTTTCCAGATTCCACCGCATATGATGACGAAAGAGAATCGAGACATTCTCTTAATCGCTTGTAAAGCTTCACGTCCCGATGACCATAGAAACTCATCAGTCCTCCTTTGGTTCATTCCGACCGAACAGATAACCGGTTCCTCTACCGTCAAGTCGAGCCTTTGACGCTTCCACTCCCTATGATGGAACAGATAACTGGGATTCAAAAACATATATGCACATGCATCCAAACAACTGTAGCAGACTCCTAACCACCACACACCCATCTTTTTGCATCCTTTTCAAACTCGAGACATTACATATTTCACTTGTGGACACTGAACAATTGTTACCTATTTTCCATATAGTTTATCATCTAGTTAGATGATAAACTATATGGAAAACAGGTAACTGATATTTATGGATGCAGGTACGGATAAGATAACTATATGGAACATGTATGGTAAACTATTTGGAAAACAGGTAACTGATATATCTGTTCTATTAGCGACATCAAGAATCAAAAGAGCAAGGGAAAGAATGAGTCAAGACATTGACAGATGACAGGAAAGCAAGAAGTGAAGGCTAGTTGGATAATACACCTTTCTTTTCCGGGACACATTTGTCGCTTGTAGTTTTAGCAATGAGCAGGAGGTCGGTTGTAGTTTACTTTTTGGGCACTCCCTTCTTCTCTTTCTTCCCTTGCTTCGACCGCCTTTTCCTAACTAATGGGAGGGAGAGGAAAGAAATGATATCTTTCTTTAGATGCAAATACGTCTTCTAATCATGGCATGCTCTACTATTGTCATTATTCCCAAAGTACCGATCGAAATTTATTAGACTCATGCTTTTCGTATTCCACCTCATATGATGACGAAAGAGAATCGAGACATTCTCTTAATCGCTTGTAAAGCTTTAAGTCCTGATGACCTTAGAAACTCGTCAGTCCTCCTTTGGTCCACTCCGACCGAACAGATAACAGGTGCCTCTATCGTCGAGTCGAGCCTTTGACGCTTCCGCTCCCTCTCACACTCATGAACCAAGCTTTCCCTCATCGAGTTTATCAAAGTCCTAACATCTCTTCTCTTTCTTTCCTTGCGGCCCATTATGCTTTGTTGGCCTATTTTCGCAAATCCATTCAATGGGAGGGATGTTGGATCCTATTACAATGGGGCTTCTTGCTTGTGCAACACCTTGAGTAAGGTCGATCCCTGACTTCGGCTATTGCTTGCTTTCTTTTCGCTTATGCGCCTTACCTGGTATTCAAATGTCGCTATGCGAGTAATAAATTATCTTTTAAAGACCATTTTACTTTGCCATATCCTATTTTGATGATATTGTATAAAAGTACGTAGACCGTCTCTCTCGTCTACTACCTTTTCCAATACGATGGCTTCTTTTGTTCAAAGGTCCATTCTTTACCGAAAATGCCACGGAATCTGGCGAATTGATGATTCAGCCAGGATATATGCTAACGACAACCTCAAATGACGGGCCATGTCTCACTTGTTTCTTGGCCTCCTTATCTTAATATTAATAGTGATGTTTTGGCTTCGAAGCCTATGACCGGCGCCCCGTTTACGGTTTGGGCGCGGTGTCGTTTTACCGCAAGTGCACGGTTAGTGTAGGGTGCGGGTTTATCGAACTCAGGGAGGTGGATGGATTGAATGGCTACTAGCCTCGCCTAGGTTGTATGCTAGCTACGTGGATGATATGGGTGGAAGTGTAGAAATAAAAGAAAGATATGAAAAAGACGCGAAAAGAATCCCCGCTAACACGGGCTAGAGCACTCATGACACTTGGCATTTGACTTGACTCAGGGTGAGACATTGCCCCAAAAGGTGTTACCTAGCGTCCATGGCCCGATATTCCGATCGGTGCCAAGTATGCTAGGCCTACCCGGTTCCGGACGGTGGGCATTCCCATGACCATTAACACCTTCCGCAACCGGGAGCATTAAGGCCACAATGATAACTCCCAACACTTCGTCCAAGCCGTTCCCACGCGCGAGGACTCAATGTCTACACTAGGGGTGTGAGCTGTGGCTAGGGAGTCAACCGCCAAGTTTATTTCCCCTTGGCCCGACGGTCAGAGGTGGTCTTTCTCCCGCCAATGACAATGAAACACCCCCGCGTAACCCTAATGGCCAAATAGGTCAAATGTGATTTCTAGCAATACATCGAAGCAGATCTTGACTGGACAAGCACCGGACCCCAACCCCCAACACAACTAGTGTGTTGCCATACGAATTGGACCCAGATTGCTAGAAATCCCCATTGACGCATTTCATCGAACACATGCCATGCAACCAAGTCAAATGAAACAACCAAGCATCAATCCTACCCTAACCCGTATTAGGGTTCATCAATACTACTCCATGATGAAAAACATATAAACAAACAACACAAATGACATACAAATATTCATCATGAAGCAAAACAAATACAACACAAAATAATGAAAAACAAGAGAAAGAAATACTTATCTTGAGTTTGAATCTTCAATCCAATACAAGAGTTATTAACCAAAAGACCTAATCTAAACTAACCTAGGCCTCACAAGAGAAGGGGGCAAAAAGCCCTAAAAACTGAAGAAGAAATACCCCCAAGTCGTGCCCTTACATGCTCTTATAACCCCCCTCAAAAACCCAGCGGTTCGGGTCCAGAAAACCCAATAAAACTGTCAAAACAGGCCCACCCGATCGGGTGGAAGTTCACCCGATCGGGTGGACAGAAACAGAGACTCAAAACGGCAGAAAGTGATCTCACCCGGTCGGGTGATAACTCACCCGATCGGGTGAAATGAAAATTCAGACTGTTGCCAATTTCAGCACACAGCTGCGCTTCGAAAATTCCAGAAAAATGTAGAAAAATCGGATTTGGGCATGTGACCTATCGTTGGAAAGCTAACGACGATGCAGACGCTAGAAAAATAAGAGATCACCCAAAATCCCTCTGGAATGATAGCAGATCTTCAATGAGTTCATCAGCAGCGCGTAAAAGCGGAAGAAAAGGCCACCCGATCGGTTGAAACATCAACCGATCGGGTGAGCCGCTTGTTGCTTTGGCCATCGGGCTTCGGGAGCTTCAACCGGTCACGGAGGAGAACGGGTGGTGTGACCGGGTCGTCGTTTGGGAAACTTCAGCTTCAGTTGAACCGATCGGGAGATATATCACCCGATCGGTTGGAATTAAGCTCCAAATTCCCGAGAACTCTGTTGGGATGAACCGGTCGGCGAACCGGTCGGTTGACCTTGCGCTTCGCTCCAGCTTCAGTCCGGGTCGGACACACGTGCATCACCCGATCGGTTGGCTGTGTCCAACCGATCGGGTGGGGGCTGAAAAGTGGAAATCTTGGTCGTTTGACCCCCTGGATCACGCGTGACTCCTCCCGTTGCCAGGGGACTCATGATATCGTCGTTTTATGTCCCCTACGCCAGCAAATTCCTGCAAAATACGAAAAACACGGAAAAGTGAAAGAAAACAAGAAAACACGAGAAAACGAATACACGACGGCGGTAAATAACGGAAAAACACGGGAGAAAACGTGCGCAAATATATGAAATATAAACGCACGTCAAAATCCCCCAAGCTGAACTCTTCCTCGTCCTCGAGGAAGACGAGTGAGAGTAGGAGCTCGAAGGGAGAAAATAGAGAGAAAGAGAGAAAAAGAGAACTCTATATCATAGATCGCCCGTCAGGGCCAACAAAATCAAAAACGACATACCAAGCAAGCAAACGCCAAATCACATCACTAAACCAAGGAATACGAGTCCAGATAAGTGCTGTGGGCCCACGCGGTGAAGCGCGAGTGAGTGCGGTCGTGTGCTAGCAGACGGTGTCACTATCTACGATGTGCAATAAAGCTCCATATACACATACCCAAAGAAAGACCCAAATATCGATTCAATTTGAAATTGCGGCGAATATTAGCTCAAGCATGCATGAGAATAGAGCAAGAATTGAAACATATCATGCGTCCGGGACTCCACAACTAGGGTTAAGGAAATCACCACACTATAGCCTAGATAATAGCTAAAAAGTTCCTAAGCCAAGTGTTTTCGAAAACGATGGGGGTTGAGATGATGGGGAGAAGAACACTCGGTGCAAATTCTCGCCTTCCCTTTATTCTCGGCAAGTAGGAAAATATTCACACGTGAATTTTTTTTTGGGTTTTGGGTATTTGTATTTTTTTTTGAATTTTTTGCGATACAAATTTTTTTTCCTTTTCTTTTCTTTTTGGGTTTTTCTTTTCTTTTCTCCTTTTTTTGGATTTTTGGGCATTGGGATATTTACATGTGTACTCTCCCAAGTGGGAGAACGGTACACGACGAGTGGATTTGCACCAAGTAAAATAAAAATGAAATCGGATTCTAAACACTTGGGCAAAGGAAACAATTCTCGCTAATTAGAGCATGGGCTAAATGAGTTATTCTAGTCCTTAATTGTGGAATCCCGACAAATGCGAATTGAAACATACGATATAAACATATAACATGCATATAGAAGCAGACAGTAGAAGTTAATACCGCATATTCAAATCGAAGCATGATAATCTAGGGGTCAACCAAGGATAGGTATATAAATCAAAATCACAAAATAGAAGTACACCCCTAGCTAGTCACGACAAACAACTCACACAAAAGCAAAGTGAACCCACGAAGCATGAAATGTAATAGGACACGACTTCCTAGGGTTAGTGAATGTGATCATCGTAGCTATGCTAAGTGTGTGTGTGTTTCTGTTTCAATGGCAATTCATCATATGGGGTCATCTCTAGGAGAGAGAGAACAAAAGATGAGAAGAAAAAAAGAAAAACACGATGGAAAACGACTCAAAAACGAAGAAAAACGACAAAAATGACGCACGAAGTGCGACTCCCCCAAGCTGAAACTTGCATTGCCCTCAATGCAATAATAGTTTATACGGGAGGGCAAAGAAAATGGGGGGTGCGCACCGACACAAAAAGTGAAAAACATGAAAAACACATGAACGAAACTAAAAAATAAAGAAAAAGAAACACTCAAATAAAAGAAATAAAACACGACAAAAGAACACATAGACACAGACACACAACAACGACACGCGAAAACAAGCACACAAATCGATTCCCCCAAGCTGAACATGACAATGCTAGCGAAAAGATATGATCAATGTGATGCAGAAATATGCAAGGGGAAGATTGGAAAAGAAAAGAAAGAAATCAGAATGCAGGAGAGATGGTGTGCTCATTCTCCTCGGTAGAGGATGTGGGGTATGGGCGGTAGAAGTGATAGAAGGGCACGACATGATGGGTTATTATGATGCAAAAGCAAACCCTAGATACGCTCCCCTCGCTAATGAGAGGAGACGAGATTATTCAAATCTAAACTAGAAAGCGGTAAATTTTTACACTACTGGATTAGGATACACCTGAGTATAGGCGGATCCAAGATCTGGAGTGGGGCAGGTAGCTGCTCTAACTGCTCCTTCTGTGGCTTCGCCAGAAGCGCTGTGCCACGTGTGCCAATGGACACAAGCAATGCACCTCCAAGCATCCCTCGTAGGTGTCCACCTGTGACCTGCAAAGGATGAGGTGCATTAGCCCATGGCAAGAAATTATTTCCTAAAATAAATGTATCCCAGAGATAATCGTCAACATGAGATGGAAAAATAATAAAAGGGTGACGAATACTCCCTGAGAATGGGTCGATATCCTCTGTACTAGCGACGACCAAATCTTCGCTCTCCATGAGAAGTGGCTCTCCAGGTGGTGACACACCGCAGCATACCTCAAGGGAAGTAGATCTTGTGTCCTGCGAGAGATATGGTATGTCAAATATATACGAGTCTAAAGAAAGAGGAAGTGAAAAGCGAGAATCAAAAGTGGAGTGAGAGTAAGTATGAAAATATCCTAGAATAGGGGCAATATGCTCAAGTAGATGCTCAGCCGCAGAAGAAGTGGAGAGCGACGGTAAAGGTAGATGTGACTCGGGCTCCATGGAGTGGACCATCGTATCCAAGCCCTCATGCACACCCTCCTCGACGATATGCTCATGCTCCACCATCTGCCCGATGTCCTGAATGACATCCTCATGGTAGACCACAGACCAAGGAGGAAGCTGCAACAGAGATGGCTGTGGAGGTGGATGTAGAGTGGACCCCTCGTATGTGGTCGTGGTGTCCTCGTCCTCACGCACATCCTCCTCGCCGGTATGCATAATCTTTGTAAACTCCTCAGTGCTCTCATAGGACTCATGTGGGGTATCCAAATCAAGACAAGAAGTCTCTCCCACAGATCCTAGAGAAATCTCCCCATCCTCACTATCATAATCAAAAAATGCTTCATCATCCAAGTGGTAGTGTTGGAAAAATGGGGTATCGGCATGAGATGTGTCTATGGTGGCCGATGGCATGGTGGTATCAACCATGAAAGTGGGTATATCCTCTCCTTCATCCCCTCTCCTCGGTGTAGGCTCGGTGATTGGTACCATCAAGTTTTCTAATACTTGGCCTTGGTTAAACATGGCACTTTCAAGGAGAGACACGAGGCTTGATTCTTCTTGTGTTGGTGGAGGGATATAAGGTTGAGGAAATGGATGGGAGGTGTTTGGGCTAAGGTTGTGAGAGAATGTTTGGCCTTGGTATAGGGGGAGGCTCTCAAGCGTAAATGGGCAATCATAATACACATGCCCCGCCATCCCACAAGTCTCACAAACCACAACCGAATAAGGATTGTATCCTCCCATCTGAGCATCGAAATTTGATCTCAACATGGTTACACCAAAGATATCTGGACAACAAAAATAAGAAAACTAGAGAGGAGCGTCAATAGTACAAGAGAATAACAAAAAGATAATATAATAGTGGGGGAAAAATTTCTTGGTTATTGAATATATTTTTTTAATAAAAAGAAAAAGAATTTTTTTTTGATTTTATGCGTAGTCTAACGAACCCAAGCTAAGCTAATATCAAACCGAACGCCTCCCCGGCAACGGTGCCAAAAACTTGACCGGCGCCACGTTTACGGTTTGGGCGCGGTGTCGTTTTACCGCAAGTGCACGGTTAGTGTAGGGTGCATGTTTATCGAACTCAGGGAGGTGGATGGCTTGAATGGCTACTAGCCTCGCCTAGGTTGTGTGCTAGCTACGCGGATGATATGGGTGGAAGTGTAGAAATAAAAGAAAGAAATGAAAAGGACGCGAAAAGAATCCCCGCTAATACGGGCTAGAGCACTCATGACACTTGGCATTTGACTTGACTCAGGGTGAGACATTGCCCCAAAAGGTGGTACCTAGCGTCCATGGCCCGATATTCCGGTCGGTGCCAAGTATGCTAGGCCTACCCGGTTCCGGACGGTGGGCATTCCCATGACCATTAACACCTTCCGCAACCGGGAGCATTAAGGCCACAATGATAACTCCCAACACTTCGTCCAAGCCGTTTCCACGCGCGAGGACTCAATGTCTACACTAGGGGTGTGAGCTGTGGCTAGGGAGTCAACCGCCAAATTTATTCCCCCTTGGCCCGACGGTCAGAGGTGGTCTTTCTCCCGCCAATGACAATGAAACACCCCCGCGTAACCCTAATGGCCAAATAGGTCAAATGTGATTTCTAGCAATACATCGAAGCAGATCTTGATTGGACAAGCACCGGACCCCAACCCCCAACACAACTAGTGTGTTGCCATACGAATTGGACCCAGATTGCTAGAAATCCCCATTGACGCATTTCATCGAACACATGACATGCAACCAAGTCAAATGAAACAACCAAGTATCAATCCTACCCTAACCCGTATTAGGTTCATCAATACTACTCCATGATGAAAAACATATAAACAAACAACACAAATGCCATACAAACATTCATCATGAAGCAAAACAAATACAACACAAAATAATGGAAAACAAGAGAAAGAAATACTTATCTTGAGTTTGAATCTTCAATCCAATACAAGATTTATTAACCAAAAGACCTAATCTAAACTAACCTAGGCCTCACAAGAGAAGGGGGCAAAAAGCCCTAAAAACTGAAGAAGAAATACCCCCAAGTCGTGCCCTTACATGCTCTTATAACCCCCCTCAAAAACCTAGCGGTTCGGGTCCAGAAAACCCAATAAAACTGTCAAAACAGGCCCACCCGACCGGGTGGAAGTTCACCCGATGGGGTGGAAGTTCACCCGATCGGGGTGGACAGAAACAGAGACTCAAAACGGCAGAAAGTGATCTCACCCGGTCGGGTGATAACTCACCCGATCGGGTGAAATGAAAATTCAGACTGCTGCCAATTTCAGCACACAGCTGCGCTTCGAAAATTCCAGAAAAATGTAGAAAAATCGGATTTGGGCATGCGACCTATCGTTGGAAAGCTAACGACGATGCCGACGCTAGAAAAATAAGAGATCACCCAAAATCCCTCTGGAATGATAGCAGATCTTCAATGAGTTCATCAGCAACGCGCAAAAGCGGAAGAAAAGGCCACCCGATCGGTTGAAACATCAACCGATCGGGTGAGCCGCTTGTTGCTTTGGCCATCGGGCTTCGGGAGCTTCAACCGGTCACTGAGGAGAACGGGTGGCGTGACCGGGTCGTCGTTTGGGAAACTTCAGCTTCAGATGAACCGATCGGGTGATATATCACCCGATCGACCCGATCGGTTGGAATTAAGCTCCAAATTCCCGAGAACTCTGTTGGGATGAACCAGTCGGCGAACCGGTCGGTTGACCTTGCGCTTCGCTCCAGCTTCAGTCCGGGTCGGACACACGTGCATCACCCGATCATTTGGCTGTGTCCAACCGATCGGGTGGGAGCTGAAAAGTGGCAATCTTGGTCGTTTGACCCCCTGGATCACGCGTGACTCCTCCCGTTGCCCGGGGACTCATTATATCGTCGTTTTATGTCCCCTACGCCAGCAAATTCCTGTAAAATACGAAAAACACGGAAAAGTGAAAGAAAACAAGAAAACAAGAGAAAACGAATACAAGACGGCGGTAAATAACGGAAAAACACGGGAGAAAACGTGCGCAAATATATGAAATATAAACGCACGTCAAAATCCCCCAAGCTGAACTCTTCCTCGTCCTCGAGGAAGACGAGTGAGAGTAGGAGCTCGAAGGGAGAAAATAGAGAGAAAGAGAGAAAAAGAGAACTCTATATCATAGATCGCCCGTCAGGGCTAACAAAATCAAAAACGACATACCAAGCAAGCAAACGCCAAATCACATCACTAAACCAAGGAATACGAGTCCAGACAAGTGCAGTGGGCCCACACGGTGAAGCGCGAGTGAGTGCGGTCGTATGCTAGCAGACGGTGTCACTATCTACGATGTGCAATAAAGCTCCATATACACATACCCAAAGAAAGACCCAAATATCGATTCAATTTGAAATTGCGGCGAATATTAGCTCAAGCATGCATGAGAATAGAGCAAGAATCGAAACATATCATGCGTCCGGGACTTCACAACTAGGGTTAAGGAAATCACAACACTATAGCCTAGATAATAGCTAAAAAGTTCCTAAGCCAAGTGTTTTCGAAAACGATGGGGGTTGAGATGATGGGGAGAAGAACACTCGGTGCAAATTCTTGCCTTCCCTTTATTCTCGGCAAGTAGGAAAATATTCACACGGGAATTTTTTTTGGGTTTTGGGTATTTGTATTTTTTTTGAATTTTTTGCTATACAAATTTTTTTTCTTTTCTTTTTGGGTTTTTCTTTTCTTTTCTCCTTTTTTTGGATTTTTGGGCATTGGGATATTTACATGTGTACCCTCCCAAGTGGGAGAACGGTACACGACGAGTGGATTTGCACCAAGTAAAATAAAAATGAAATCGGATTCTAAACACTTGGGCAAAGGAAACAATTCTCGCTAATTAGAGCATGGGCTAAATGGGTTATCCTAGTCCTTAATTGTGGAATTCCGACACATGCGAATTGAAACATACGATATAAACATATAACATGCATATAGAAGCAGACAGTAGAAGTAAATACCGCATATTCAAATCGAAGCATGATAATCTAGGGGTCAACCAAGGATAGGTATATAAATCAAAATCACAAAATAGAAGTACACCCCTAGCTAGTCACGACAAACAACTCACACAAAAGCAAAGTGAACCCACGAAGCATGAAATGCAATAGGACACGACTTCCTAGGGTTAGTGAATGTGATCATCGTAGCTATGCTAAGTGTGTGTGTGTTTCTGTTTCAGTGGCAATTCATCATATGGGGTCATCTCTAGGAGAGAGAGAGAACAAAAGATGAGAAGAAAAAAATAAAAACACGATGGAAAACGACTCAAAAACGAAGAAAAACGACAAAAATGACGCACGAAGTGCGACTCCCCCAAGCTGAAACTTGCATTGCCCTCAATGCAATAATAGTTTATACGGGAGGGCAAAGAAAATGGGGGGTGGGCACCGACACAAAAAGTGAAAAACATGAAAAACACATGAACGAAACTAAAAAATAAAGAAAAAGAAACACTCAAATAAAAGATATAAAACACGACAAAAGAACACATAGACACAGACACACAACAACGACACGCGAAAACAAGCACACAAATCGATTCCCCCAAGCTGAACATGACAATGCTAGCGAAAAGATATGATCAATGTGATGCAGAAATATGCAAGGGGAAGATTGGAAAAGAAACGAAAGAAATCAGAATGCGGGAGAGATGGTGTGCTCATTCTCCTCGGTAGAGGATGTGGGGTATGGGCGGTAGAAGTGATAGAAGGGCACGACATGATGGGTTATTATGATGCAAAAGCAAACCCTAGATACACTCCCCTCGCTAATGAGAGGAGACGAGATTATTCAAATATAAACTAGAAAGCGGTAAATTTTTACACTACTGGATTAGGATACACCTGAGCATAGGCGGATCCAAGATCTGGAGTGGGGCAGGTAGCTGCTCTAACTGCTCCTTCTGTGGCTCTGCCAGAAGCGCTATGCCACGTGTGCCAATGGACCCAAGCAATGCACCTCCAAGCATCCCTCGTAGGTGTCCACCTGTGACCTGCAAAGGATGAGGTGCATTAGCCCATGGCAAGAAATTATTTCCCAAAATAAATGTATCCCAGAGATAATCGTCAACATGAGATGGAAAAATAATAAAAGGGTGACGAATACTCCCTGAGAATGGGTCGCTATCCTCTGTACTAGCGACGACCAAATCTTCGCTCTCCAATAGAAGTGGCTCTCCAGGTGGTGACACACCGCAGCATACCTCAAGGGAAGTAGATCTTGTGTCCTGTGAGAGATATGGTATGTCAAATATATACGAGTCTAAAAATATAGGAAGTGAAAAGAGAGAATCAAAAGTGGAGTGAGAGTGAGTATGAAAATCTCCCGGAATAGGGGCAATATGCTCAAGTAGATGCTCAGCCGCATAAGAAGTGGAGAGCGACGGTAAAGGTAGATGTGACTCGGGCTCCATGGAGTGGACCATCGTATCCAAGCCCTCATGCACACCCTCCTCGACGATATGCTCATGCTCCACCATCTGCCCGATGTCCTGAATGACATCCTCATGGATGACCACAGACCAAGGAGGAAGTTGCGACAGAGATGGCTGTGGAGGTGGATGTAGAGTGGACCCCTCGTATGTGGTCGTGGTGTCCTCGTCCTCACGCACATCCTCCTCGCCGGTATGCATAATCTCTGTAAACTCCTCAGTGCTCTCATAGGACTCATGTGGGGTATCCAAATCAAGACAAGAAGTCTCTCCCACAGATCCTAGAGAAATCTCCCCATCCTCACTATCATAATAAAAAAATGCTTCGTCATCCAAGTGGTAGTGTTGGAAAAATGGGGTATCGGCATGAGATGTGTCTATGGTGGCCGATGGCATGGTGGTCTCAACCATGAAAGTGGGTATATCCTCTCCTTCATCCCCTCTCCTCGGTGTAGGCTCGGTGATTGGTACCATCAAGTTTTGTAATACTTGGCCTTGGTTAAACATGGCACTTTCAAGGAGAGACACGAGGCTTGATTCTTCTTGTGTTGGTGGATGGATATAAGGTTGAGGAAATGGATGGGAGGTGTTTGGGCTAAGGTTGTGAGAGAATGTTTGGCCTTGGTATATGGGGAGGCTCTCAAGCGTAAATGGGCAATCATAATACACATGCCCCGCCATCCCACAAGTCTCACAAACCACAACCGAATAAGGATTGTATCCTCCCATCTGAGCATCGAAATTTGATCTCCACATGGTTACACCAAAGATACCTGGACAACAAAAATAAGAAAACTAGAGAGGAGCGTCAATAGTACAAGAGAATAACAAAAGGATAATATAATAGTGGGGGAAAAATTTCTTGGTTATTGAATATATTTTTTTAATAAAAAGAAAAGGGAATTTTTTTTTGATTTTATGCGTAGTCTAAAAAACCCAAGCTAAGCTAATATCAAACCGAACGCCTCCCCGGCAACGGCGCCAAAAACTTGACCGGCGCCCCGTTTACGGTTTGGACGCGGTGTCGTTTTACCGCAAGTGCACGGTTAGTGTAGGGTGCGGGTTTATCGAACTCAGGGAGGTGGATGGCTTGAATGGCTACTAGCCTCGCCTAGGTTGTGTGCTAGCTACGTGGATGATATGGGTGGAAGTGTAGAAATAAAAGAAAGAAATGAAAAAGACGCGAAAAGAATCCCCGCTAACACGGACTAGAGCACTCATGACACTTGGCATTTGACTTGACTCAGGGTGAGACATTGCCCCAAAAGGTGGTACCTAGCGTCCATAGCCCGATATTCCGGTCGGTGCCAAGTATGCTAGGCCTACCCGGTTTCGGACAGTGGGCATTCCCATGACCATTAACACCTTCCGCAACCGGGAGCATTAAGGCCACAATGATGACTCCCAACACTTCGTCCAAGCCGTTCCCACGCGCGAGGACTCAATGTCTACACTAGGGGTGTGCGATGTGGCTAGGGAGTCAACCGCCAAGTTTATTCCCCCTTGGCCCGACGGTCAGAGGTGGTCTTTCTCCCGCCAATGACAATGAAACACCCCCGCGTAACCCTAATGGCCAAATAGGTCAAATGTGATTTCTAGCAATACATCGAAGCGGATCTTGACTGGACAAGCACCGGACCCAACCCCCAACACAACTAGTGTGTTGCCATACGAATTGGACCCAGATTGCTAGAAATCCCCATTGACGTATTTCATCGAACACATGCCTTGTAACCAAGTCAAATGAAACAACCAAGCATCAATCCTACCCTAACCCGTATTAGGGTTCATCAATACTACTCCATGATGAAAAACATATAAACAAACAACACAAATGACATACAAACATTCATCATGAAGCAAAACAAATACAACACAAAATAATGGAAAACAAGAGAAAGAAATACTTATCTTAAGTTTGAATCTTCATTCCAATACAAGATTTATTAACCAAAAGACCTAAGTTAAACTAACCTAGGCCTCACAAGAGAAGGGGGCAAAAAGCCCTTAAAAAACTGAAGAAGAAATACCCCCAAGTCGTGCCCTTACATGCTCTTATAACCCCCTCAAAAACCCAGCGGTTCGGGTCCAGAAAACCCAATAAAACTGTCAAAACAGGCCCACCCGTTCAGGTGGAAGTTCACCCAATCGGGTGGACAGAAACAGAGACTCAAAACGGCAGAAAGTGATCTCACCCGGTCGGGTGATAACTCACCCGATCGGGTGAAATGAAAATTCAGACTGTTGCCAATTTCAGCACACAGCTGCGCTTCGAAAATCCCAGAAAAATGTAGAAAAATCGGATTTGGGCATGTGACCTATCGTTGGAAAGCTAACGACGATGCCGACGCTAGGAAAATAAGAGATCACCCAAAATCCCTCTGGAATGATAGCAGATCTTCAATGAGTTCATCAGCAGCGCGCAAAAGCGGAAGAAAAGGCCACCCGATCGGTTGAAACATCAACCGATCGGGTGAGCCGCTTGTTGCTTTGGCCATCGGGCTTCGAGACCTTCAACCGGTCACTGAGGAGAACGGGTGGCGTGACCGGGTCGTCGTTTGGGAAACTTCAGCTTCAGATGAACCGATCGGGTGATATATCACCCGATCGGTTGGAATTAAGCTCCAAATTCCCGAGAACTCTGTTGGGATGAACCGGTCGGTGAACCGGTCGGTTGACCTTGCGCTTCGCTCCAGCTTCAGTCCGGGTCGGACACACGTGCATCACCCGATCGGTTGGCTGTGTCCAACCGATCGGGTGGGGGCTGAAAAGTGGCAATCTTGGTCGTTTGACCCCTTGGATCACACGTGACTCCTCCCGTTGCCCGGGGACTCATGATATCGTCGTTTTATGTCCCCAACGCCAGCAAATTCCTGCAAAATATGAAAAACACGGAAAAATGAAAGAAAACAAGAAAACACGAGAAAACGAATACAAGACGGCGGTAAATAACGGAAAAACACGGGAGAAAACGTGCGCAAATATATGAAATATAAACGCACGTCAGCCTACTAAGCCTTTCCTTATCTGATGATTCAGTGACATATATCAACACTGACCTGACTCCATGCTTGCAGATAAGCCTTTCTAATTATTTTATGTGAATGGAGATGCGAGATAACATAGTAGATTCAGTCTAGTAGTGTCAATAATCTCGAAAAGGGTGCCATAACTTTTTATTTCTACACCTGCATCTTCTATTCAAGCTTTGTTAGTGATAACAAGGTTCCAAAGAAAAAACGACTGCCTTTCTCACTAGTGGGCTTGATCCAATCACGACGATCAACCCCATCTTTTGCACCTAACTTGACTCTGATTTCCCCATTATGAGAGCTGATCCAGGGTCTTGATCGACTGCTTTTTTTACGAAAGCTTGTCTTTTCGACTCAATGTATTGCCCTTTGGAACCAGGATCTAACGAGGAAGTGAGAGAGGGGGCACCAAACCTAGGTCCATACCATTGCTCCAATCCAATGGACTATGTCATACATAGAACAACCTATGGAGGTTAGGACAGAAAGAGAGCTGGTTTTTCTTCTGCTTCCTTCGAGCTACCAAACTCGTTCGTCTGTCTCTCGAGGGTCAAGTTCCTTTGTTCTTGCTTTACTTCCCCTTTGGGGAACGAAAAGATGACTACGACTTAAGTAAGGGATATGACAACCCATGTTTTTAGCTGAACTTCAATGAGTGAGTGCTATTCCCATTCCTGTCTTTGGTCCGAACCGGTACTATAAGGTGGATGTGAAGACGGGGTTAGTGAATCAAGCAATTTGACGGTCAGAAGGGAAAGTCTTAAACAAAACGAAAACACATGCTTTAGCTAGTGGGCCAGCTTTAAGCCTTCTTTCCTTCCCTAAGGGACAGTCTCACCCTTAACTGATCGATCCTTCCCTGAATGCGCTCCTTCCTTGATTGATCCTTTCTTGAATGCGGTCCATTCAGTCTTCTTTTTCCTTTTTTCACAGTGCTCCCAAACTGGCTAGCCGATGCCTCGAAGACCAGAAACTGATAATTGGGACTCGAAGACATGGACACATATGTCATCTGGATAAATGTACGGATATGATAACTATGTTGAGTATTAGTGTTTCATACCAATATTGTTTTGATGATGATCACAACATTATGTTGTTGCTAATGTCTCTCTTGTTTTAGTCTCATGTTTATTAAATGGAGAATAGTATGATTTGGTGACAAATAGCTTGGTGTAAGGATGGACATCAAGTGGAGCAATGCCAAAGCTTGGACATGAGGTGCCAAAGCTTAGAGATGATAGAGGAGCATCAAGGCATCAAGGTTGAAGCCATAGACTCTAAGGGAAGCAAAGTACTCCATGTAATATTTCATTTATTGCTTTTCTCTTTTTAAGTCTAGGTTTAATGTAATGCCTTGATAGATGGTCTACTCATTCATGCATTTGCATATAACCATTTTTGTAAGCCTTAGGATTACCATAGAATCCAACCCAATAGGTTCATCATGCCAAATGACTCAATTGGAGTCTCTGGCTCTCCTACAGTCGACTAATGAAGGCATGACAGGCGACTGGGTGATTCCAGGCACATGCCCAGCCTTCTACAGCCGACTGGTATGCACATCTCAAGTCAACTTATTTCTTGAATCTTCTTGAACTATTCGCCTCGGTCAACTGAACTTCATTTTACAGTCGCCTGTCTTCCAACAAGCGCCTGGGAATTTATCTACAGTCGTCTGTCGCAACTTGCATTTTATGGGCTTCATCCCAATTTGCAAGTCTGTCGACTGATGAATTATTTACAGTCGCCTGTCTATTTACAGTCGCCTGTGAAATGGTCATATATCGTCTGCAGACGCTACTACGAAAGTTGCATTTTCCAGCTCCGTTTTCATCCCAAGTGATAATTGCCTGTTGAAGTATTTTTCATGCGCTTGCCCATTTTATTGGCGCCTGTGTAGTCTTCTACAATCACCTGTCCTGGCTCAGATTATAGCAGTTGGAAAATTTATAGCCATTGACCAGTCGATTGTCCGTTGTCCATCAGTCGACTGTCGATACCGTAAATTGCCAAATTCTAGCAGTTACAGATTTATTCATTTTGGCTTTTTGCTTGGGTTTAAGGGTTCCTTTGGGCTTTCTATATATATGAGAGGGCTGAGTTCATTAGAACTTTTTGGAACTATTGAAAATCATTAGAGATTGATTAAGCCACTCTCGATGTAACGACTGGTTTTTGTCTCCGTAGATTTCATTTTCGATCGATTCGTCGTATTTTCTCACTTCTTCCTTAGGATTGTCGATTTCGAAGTATGTCACTCGTGACGGACTTCATAACGGTCATATCTAACTGTTAGATCAAGCCTAGGAGTCTTAGGAATCGATACCGGGGCCTCGCGCTCCGTATCGGTACTTTTCTGTGCTCATTAGCCGGTGTAAGAAGGTCCACCGACCGACTAGATGACGATCCAGTCGGTCGGCAATCCTTCTTGGACCGACTAGTTAGCTTTCTAAATTTCTCAGGAGTTACTGTTTATCGTTAGTCGGTCTAAGAACGTTGGTTGACCGACTAGGTTGCAAACTAGTCGGTCAGCAATGCTTCTTGAACCGACTAGCTCATCAAATTATTTTTGTATCAGCTACTGTTTACTCTTAGTCGGTCTAAGAACGTTCATCGACCGACTAGATGCCAAACTAGTCGGTCAGTACTTGTTCATGGACCGACTAACTCTAGAATCCTATTTTCGTTCAGGAGTTACTGTTTGCACTTAGTCGGTCTGCGTTGGTCGACCGACCGACTAGTTGCCAAACTAGTCGGTCAGTGGTTGTTCTTTGACCGACTAACCAGTGTTAAAACCCTAATTTCTGGGCAGCCGCCAGCCCAACCTATAAATACCCCTCCCAAACGACTTCTTCTTCTCCAACACGACCCAAAACCCTAAAAACTTCCCTCTTCAGCCCCCATCTTCCTCCAAGCTCCATTTCTCCATTCCAAGCCCTAAATCCATCATCCAATCCATCCATCTACTCTATCTACCCCTCATCTTCCCCAAATCTCCATCAAAACCCATCAAAATCCCCAAATCCCCCAAAACCCTAGTTTCCCCAAACTTCTCCAATCTTTTCCAGATCTGATCCTAGGGTTCCCCGGAGTGTTTCTTCCGCTTCCTCTCGGTAAGAAATCGTTCTACCGTTGTTTTCATAACTTATTGATAATTTTGATGAAACCCTAATTAATTTCATGTTGTTTGTTGATTGTCCCCCAAAACAGCGATTTCCCCCGTAGATAGCATCCGTGTGACGAAGCGATCGTCAATCCCCGGTGCTAGGCAAGTGAAACTTGCCACTTAGGGTTTAGGCCATGTTTTAGGCCATTTGCTTGTTGTAGGCGTAAAAGAGGCTAGGCGACGAAATGATACTCGCCTAGGCGCAAATTGGGGAACTAGCTTGACAACGAAGCTAGTTCCGACTTTTAGCATGTTGCACAATTAACATGTCATGTTTACTTTCAATTAACGGTACGCGAATATGTTCATGTCATTGCATTTCGCCTGTCACGTTTAATTTAATTAACTGTACGCAAATAAATTGTCATGACCTCGCATTCTCTAGGTATTGCTGTGATTGCGTAGCTTCGCTACAATGTTGTGTTCCTGGCTCGTGTTCCAGAAGCGGGCCATGTGTTGGTTGATAGCCAATGCCCGAATTGCGTGTTCCGGCTAGGTGTTCCCTACGCCATACTTGTGTTTCCTGGCTCGTGACCAGAAGCGAGCATAATGAGTTGGAAACCCCAACGCTCGATGTAATGAATTGTGAACTAAGAATGCGAGCTCAATGTGCGGGGCAACCCTAGGCTCACTAGATGAGCTCAATGTGCAGGGACCCCAGGCTCCATATCGTGTGGGTATTGAGTAGTGTCTAGTGCCGATCGGTCTGAAATGCTATGCCATTCAGCGAATGGCCTAAACACCTACAAAATGTGAATTGATTGAATTGATAGTAGCTTGGCTACTCTTGTCTTGTCCCGATGATTGCTCTCTTGTACAAATTGTCTTGCCATGTTTAAATTGTGCACTCATGTTATAACTGCCATGTCATGCATACTAAACTGCTAGGTTGCTAGTTGCCTCACCTTCAGTTTCCTTGCCCAAGTCTTTTTAGACTTGCTGACATGTGCCCCTTTACTCTTTTGGGTGACACATGTTAGATCCTGAGCCTGAGTATCTCGTTGAGGACGAGGTGTTTGCTGACGCCGAGCCCGAGCTTGTGTTTGACGGGGAGCACGTGGACACTGGGGACCAGTCCTAGTGTCATCGTGTGTTTTACTTTTGTTAGACAGTTGTTTTGTATTCGGTGCGTAGCACCTATACTTTGTTATGTCGTATTCTTTTGTTGGCCTTGTTCTGGGCCTTGGACTCTTTTCTTTTAGCCTGGTGGCTTTTCTGGATGTTGGACTCTTTGTTGATGTTGGACAATTTGTGAGATGTGGAATTTTATTTCGGTCTCTCCTTGTGTTATTATTGTTATTCTGTTGTGGTTACAGGGACCTGTTTATGTATTTGTGGACGCTTATCGGGTTTGGGGCTTCACAGCTCCACTCTCGTGCGGACCTTTTCACGTCTCGCCTCCATTTTAGGGAAGCGGGTCGTGACAGGTTTTAGTGGTGGCCCATGCAGGTCCCTCTGTAACTGCGATCTTTGGAATAGCGATAATAATGTTAGAATGTCCAACAAACTAAGTTCGACGTCCGAGTCATAAGCTATGAGTCTAATCTGATTCGTTTTCTGTGTCACTAGATGGCAGGAAGGCGTTTCACCCGTGGTGGGGGTAGTGGTGCGCTCCCTCATGATGAGGAGCCTGAGCGGGAACCCACCAGCAGTGAGATGATGCGGATGATGCTGCAGATGATGCAAGTGCAGCAGGGCGTGCTTTTGCAAGTCCAGAATGCTCCACTTGCTCGAGCTGCCCGGGCTCTTCCGGATGCCCCTCGCTCTGAGCCAGGAGCGAAGCAATTTCGGGAGCTGGGTCCCGCATATTTTGATGGTTCTGAGGGTCCTCTGGCTGCCGATGAGTGGATTCGGAACGTCGAGGACAATCTGAAGATGGCCAAGATCACCCCGGCTGGATGGGTTGATTTGGCGAAGAGGCAGCTGAAGGATAACGCCAGGAATTGGTGGGATGCGGAAGAGAAGTTGTTGGTGGAGCCGATAGCTTGGGCTACCTTCAAGGCCAGATTTGAGGGTGAGTTCTTCCCGAAGGCTGCCAAGGAGGAGATGCTGCAGCGTTTTATCGACTTGAAGCAGGGGAACTCGTCGGTGGACATGTACCACCAGGAGTTCATGAGGCTGAGTCGGTTTGCACCGAAGATGGTGCAGGACGCTGAGGAGAAAGCTCAGAGGTTCCTGCAGGGGCTTGCTTCGGAGCTCCAGAGTTTTGTGACCTCTTCTGACCGGGAATCTTATCAGAAGGTTCTGGTAGCAGCTAGGAGGCAGGAGCTGCTCGTGAACCAGAGGAAGGGGTCTGTTGTTGGTGCTGGGAAGAGGCCTGTGGAACAGGCGAGAGCTGTGGTTAGACCTGGATTCAGGCCTAATCAGTCTGCTCAGTTTAAGAGGCCAGGAGGGCCGATTCCGAAGTTTTGCCATTTCTGCGGCAGGCCTGGCCACGTCAAGGATCAGTGTCGGAAGTTTCTGGGCCAGTGTTTGATTTGCGGTGATGCTTCTCATGTCGCGAAGGATTGTCGGCATGCGGATCCGCTGCGGAGGGCTCCTGTTGCAGCTCAGCCGTTGCAGCAGCGAGCGCCTGTTCCTGCTGGACGTGGAGCAGCTCTTGTTCCGCAAAGGCAGGCTTTTCGGCAGGCTGTTCCGCCGAGGAGGCAGGCTTTTCTGATGACCGCTGCGGAGAGCGAGGCTGTGGATGAGGTTATCGCAGGTAATCCTCAATCTAGCTGTCATTTTCCGAGCTGGTTTTGATTGTTTAATTGTGTTGTTTGCTTGAACATGGTTGTTTGCTAGAATAGGGTTTGATTGTTAATTGCTTGATTAGGTGTGATTTTGGTTTGCACATTTCCTGCACGAGTCCTCTTTGACTCTGGTGCATCGATGTGCATTATTTCTCGGAGCTTCGTGGAGAGGCATTCCTTGTCGACATCCCCTCTTCCCAAGAGTTGGAATATCGTCACAGGGAATGGTGTGGTCTCGGTGCATCGTGGTTGCAATTCTTGCTCGTTGGTGGTCTGTGGACATGAGCTTTTTGCGGATTTCATTGTCCACGACATCATCAACTATGATGCAGTTCTTGGGATGGATTGGCTGGCGAGCTTCTATGCTACGATCGACTGCAGGAGGAAGAAGGTGGTGTTCGAGATTCCCGGACATCCAGTGTTTGAGTTCAGTCGTGGTAGCAGTTCGCTTGGTCCTGTCAGATTTCGGGCCAGGCCGGTGGAGGCTGTGGCTATGCAGATGGAGCTGGAGTGGCCAGCTGTGGTGCGTGATTTTGGCGACGTCTTCCCCGAGGAGATGTCTGGTTTGCCGCCTGATCGAGCTTTGGAATTTTCTATCGATCTTGTTCCAGGTGCGCAGCCGATTTCGAAGGCGCCGTATCGTATGGCACCTGCAGAGTTGGAAGAGTTGCGGAAGCAGTTGGATGAGCTTTTGCAGAAGGGTTATATTAATCCTAGCGTGTCTCCGTGGGGAGCACCGGTGTTGTTGGTTAAGAAGAAGGATGGTTCGCGTCGCATGTGCGTGGACTATCGGGAGTTGAATGCGGTGACCATTAAGAATAAATACCCGTTGCCTCGCATCGATGATATTTTTGATCAGCTTGGAGGTTCGAGGGTGTTTTCTAAATTGGATTTGAGGAGTGGTTACCATCAGTTGAAGGTGAAGAAGGGAGATGTTCCGAAGACAGCGTTCAGGACGAAGTATGGACACTATGAGTTCGTGGTTATGCCTTTCGGCGTAACTAACGCGCCCGCAGTTTTCATGAATCTGATGAACCTGATTTTCTACGACTTTTTGGATAAGTTTGTCGTTATCTTTATTGACGACATCCTGATCTATTCGAAGTCGGAGGAAGAGCATGCCTCGCACTTAAGGACGGTGTTGGAGATTTTGAGGAAGCATCGGTTGTATGCTAAGTTTTCGAAGTGCGAGTTTTGGCTGGATAGAGTTGCTTTTCTCGGGCATGTGGTGACTGGAGATGGTATTTCAGTGGATCCCGAGAAGATTCGGGCCATCAGGGAGTGGCCTGTTCCGTCGTCTGCGTCTGAGATTCGGAGTTTTCTTGGACTTGCTGGTTATTATCGGCGATTCATTAAGGACTTTTCTCGTATTGCTGAGCCGATGACCAGGTTGACGCGGAAGGATGTTGCTTATGTTTGGTCGGGTGATTGTGAGAGTGCTTTTGGTGTTCTGAAGGAGAGGTTGACGAGTGCCCCTATTCTTGTTGTGCCTGATCGCAGCGGTGGATTTGAGATCTTTTGCGATGCTTCTGGCAAGGGTCTCGGTTGTGTGTTGCATCAGCACGGGCATGTTGTGGCGTATGCGTCTCGTCAGCTTAAGGTTCATGAGAAGAATTATCCGACGCATGATTTGGAGTTGGCTGCCGTTGTGTTTGCTCTTAAGATTTGGAGGCACTTCCTGCTGAGTGAGAAAGTGAAGATTTTCACCGATCACAAAAGCTTGAAGTATATTTTCACTCAGAAGGAGCTTAACATGCGACAGCGTCGATGGTTGGAGCTTATGGCGGATTATGATATTGATTTGCAGTTTCACCCTGGCAAGGTGAATGTGGTTCCGGATGCTTTGAGTAGGCTTCCAGCGGTGATGATTTTGACCTCGCAGTGGAGATTGCAGCAGGATTTTTGCGAGTCTGGCGTGGAGATTGTTCTTCCTGGAGAGGCTTCTTCGTTGATGTACATGCAGGTACAGTCGACGATCGTGGATCGGATTAAGGCTGGCCAGGCTGAGGATCCGAAGCTGGTGAGGATTCGGGAGCAGGTGGAAGCCGGTCTGCGGACTGACTTTTTGATTCATGAGGATGGCTCGCTGAGGTTTGGAGCCAGGTTGTGTGTGCCTGCTGGGGATATCAGAGAGGAGCTGATGGTGGAGGCACACAGTTCGCCGTATTCTGTGCATCCTGGTGGCACCAAGATGTACCAGGATCTTCGTCTGAATTATTGGTGGCATGGTATGAAGAGGAGCGTGGCTCGGAGTGTAGCCAAGTGCTTGGTTTGCCAGCAAGTGAAGGCGGAGCATCAGCGTTCGGCCGGGTTGCTACAACCGCTTCCGATTCCGGAGTGGAAGTGGCAGCACATCACTATGGATTTCGTGACTGGACTACCTCGGAGTCCGAAGCAGAATGACGCGATTTGGGTGATCGTAGATCGATTGACCAAGTCTGCGCACTTTATTCCATTCCGAGTGGGACAGTCCACTGAGGCGCTAGCGAGGAGATATATATGGAGGAGGTTGTGCGACTTCATGGAGTCCCCGTGAGTATCGTGTCTGACAGAGACACGAGGTTCACATCTCAGTTCTGGCAGAGTTTGCAGAAGAGCTTGGGTACGCGTCTGAGTTTCAGCACGGCGTACCATCCGCAGACGGATGGCCAGTCCGAGAGGACGATTCAGATTTTGGAAGACATGCTGAGGGCGTGCATGTTGGATTTCAAGGGTTCGTGGGAGGACCATCTGCATTTGGTAGAGTTTTCCTACAACAACAGCTTCCAGGCGAGTATTGGCATGGCGCCTTTCGCCGCTCTTTATGGGAGGAAATGTCGATCGCCATTGAGTTGGGATGACGTTGGTGATCGGGAGTTGTTGGGACCTGAGATGATCGTGGAGGCCGTGGAGATCGTCAGGAATATTCGGGAGAGGTTGAGGATTGCTCAGGACCGTTTTAAGCATTGGGCGGATGCTAAACGGCGTCCTTTGGAGTTTCAGCCAGGCGACCATGTGTTCTTGAAGATTTCCCCGAATCGTGGTGTGATTCGTTTCGGGAAGCGTGGAAAGTTGAGCCCGCGATACATTGGACCGTTTGACGTTTTGGAGAGGGTTGGCGAGGTAGCTTATCGCTTGGCCTTGCCACCATCTTTGGAAGGAGTTCACAATGTTTTCCATGTGTCGCAGCTTCGTCGATACATTAGCGATCCGTCTCATGCGGTGGATTTTTCGGAGATTACCGTTCGCCCCGATATGACGTATGACCAGTATCCGGTGCAGATTCTGGACAGGCGTCAGAAATCGCTTCGGAACAAGATTGTCAATCTTGTGAGGGTGATGTGGCGACACGGTTCACCTGGAGAGTCTACTTGGGAGAATGAGGATGAGATGCGAGAGCGTTTCCCACTTTTGTTTCCGGACTCGTGAATTTTTGGAAATTCCGAGGACGGAATTTTTCTTAAGTTGGGGAGGATGTAACGACTGCTTTTCATGAATCTGGATTTAATATAATATAATATATGTTTTGATGGATTTTCTCCTCTGGTGTGGTTTTTGTCTCCGTAGATTTCATTTTCGATCGATTCGTCGTATTTTCTCACTTCTTCCTTAGGATTGTCGATTTCGAAGTATGTCACTCGTGACGGACTTCATAACGGTCATATCTAACTGTTAGATCAAGCCTAGGAGTCTTAGGAATCGATACCGGGGCCTCGCGCTCCGTATCGGTACTTTTCTGTGCTCATTAGCCGGTGTAAGAAGGTCCACCGACCGACTAGATGACGATCCAGTCGGTCGGCAATCCTTCTTGGACCGACTAGTTAGCTTTCTAAATTTCTCAGGAGTTACTGTTTATCGTTAGTCGGTCTAAGAACGTTGGTTGACCGACTAGGTTGCAAACTAGTCGGTCAGCAATGCTTCTTGAACCGACTAGCTCATCAAATTATTTTTGTATCAGCTACTGTTTACTCTTAGTCGGTCTAAGAACGTTCATCGACCGACTAGATGCCAAACTAGTCGGTCAGTACTTGTTCATGGACCGACTAACTCTAGAATCCTATTTTCGTTCAGGAGTTACTGTTTGCACTTAGTCGGTCTGCGTTGGTCGACCGACCGACTAGTTGCCAAACTAGTCGGTCAGTGGTTGTTCTTTGACCGACTAACCAGTGTTAAAACCCTAATTTCTGGGCAGCCGCCAGCCCAACCTATAAATACCCCTCCCAAACGACTTCTTCTTCTCCAACACGACCCAAAACCCTAAAAACTTCCCTCTTCAGCCCCCCATCTTCCTCCAAGCTCCATTTCTCCATTCCAAGCCCTAAATCCATCATCCAATCCATCCATCTACTCTATCTACCCCTCATCTTCCCCAAATCTCCATCAAAACCCATCAAAATCCCCAAATCCCCCAAAACCCTAGTTTCCCCAAACTTCTCCAATCTTTTCCAGATCTGATCCTAGGGTTCCCCGGAGTGTTTCTTCCGCTTCCTCTCGGTAAGAAATCGTTCTACCGTTGTTTTCATAACTTATTGATAATTTTGGTGAAACCCTAATTAATTTCATGTTGTTTGTTGATTGTCCCCCAAAACAGCGATTTCCCCCGTAGATAGCATCCGTGTGACGAAGCGATCGTCAATCCCCGGTGCTAGGCAAGTGAAACTTGCCACTTAGGGTTTAGGCCATGTTTTAGGCCATTTGCTTGTTGTAGGCGTAAAAGAGGCTAGGCGACGAAATGATACTCGCCTAGGCGCAAATTGGGGAACTAGCTTGATAACGAAGCTAGTTCCGACTTTTAGCATGTTGCACAATTAACATGTCATGTTTACTTTCAATTAACGGTACGCGAATATGTCCATGTCATTGCATTTCGCCTGTCACGTTTAATTTAATTAACTGTACGCAAATAAATTGTCATGACCTCGCATTCTCTAGGTATTGCTGTGATTGCGTAGCTTCGCTACAATGTTGTGTTCCTGGCTCGTGTTCCAGAAGCGGGCCATGTGTTGGTTGATAGCCAATGCCCGAATTGCGTGTTCCGGCTAGGTGTTCCCTACGCCATACTTGTGTTTCCTGGCTCGTGACCAGAAGCGAGCATAATGAGTTGGAAACCCCAACGCTCGATGTAATGAATTGTGAACTAAGAATGCGAGCTCAATGTGCGGGGCAACCCTAGGCTCACTAGATGAGCTCAATGTGCAGGGACCCCAGGCTCCATATCGTGTGGGTATTGAGTAGTGTCTAGTGCCGATCGGTCTGAAATGCTATGCCATTCAGCGAATGGCCTAAACACCTACAAAATGTGAATTGATTGAATTGATAGTAGCTTGGCTACTCTTGTCTTGTCCCGATGATTGCTCTCTTGTACAAATTGTCTTGCCATGTTTAAATTGTGCACTCATGTTATAACTGCCATGTCATGCATACTAAACTGCTAGGTTGCTAGTTGCCTCACCTTCAGTTTCCTTGCCCAAGTCTTTTTAGACTTGCTGACATGTGCCCCTTTACTCTTTTGGGTGACACATGTTAGATCCTGAGCCTGAGTATCTCGTTGAGGACGAGGTGTTTGCTGACGCCGAGCCCGAGCTTGTGTTTGACGGGGAGCACGTGGACACTGGGGACCAGTCCTAGTGTCATCGTGTGTTTTACTTTTGTTAGACAGTTGTTTTGTATTCGGTGCGTAGCACCTATACTTTGTTATGTCGTATTCTTTTGTTGGCCTTGTTCTGGGCCTTGGACTCTTTTCTTTTAGCCTGGTGGCTTTTCTGGATGTTGGACTCTTTGTTGATGTTGGACAATTTGTGAGATGTGGAATTTTATTTCGGTCTCTCCTTGTGTTATTATTGTTATTCTGTTGTGGTTACAGGGACCTGTTTATGTATTTGTGGACGCTTATCGGGTTTGGGGCTTCACAGCTCCACTCTCGTGCGGACCTTTTCACGTCTCGCCTCCATTTTAGGGAAGCGGGTCGTGACACTCAAACTCTGGCATTGCCCTCTTAGAGCTCATATTCCTCTTCATGCATTGAAGTCAAGCTCAAGGGAAATCATCCAAGTGCTATCAAGCTAATCATCACTTGGAGACCCTCTTCCATGCATTACATTCATTAATGAGTAAGTTCATCATCAATGCATAGGTAAGAGTATTTGTTTTACTTTGTGTTTCTTTGAAACCATAATTCTCTTTGTGGGAATTGGATACTCTCTTTGTGGGAGTTGGTTACTCTCTTTGTGGGAGTTTGGTGTCTAGTGTAGGACTAACCCTAATTCTATGTGTGGGAGTTAGTAATTCTATGTGTGGGAGTTTGACCCTTATGTAAGATTGGTTTAGTTCTTGTGTAGGACAAAATCCTCTGTGTGAGGTATTTCTGTGTGGGATTGTATTCACTTCTCTTTGTGGGAATAATAGTGGACATTGGTGCGGTCACCCCCCAACTAGTGATTTGCTAGTCTCTAGCAAAAAGAGCGATAAAGTCGAATGATTAATAAAAACAATAAATTCTATCAATCGCTTATGGCATGGCTCAATAACACGCTTTCCAACATGATTTAGACTATCAATATACTCAATCCATGAACAAGATCAATCACATGATATTTTCTCTAATTTAATTTGAATATATAACACGCAAGCATCGTTTTGCGCAAACGAAAGTATAACACGTCGTTTTGTTCTAGTTTTCTCATTTCCAAGGAATTGGCATCTCAAAAAGTAATCGTTCAAATCATGGGTATTGAGGTTGCTTAGTTTATTCACCACTTCTTTTCTTTTATTAGTTCCGCGTAACGCGCATAAAGAAACATTTGCGGAAAAATGTATAACTTGGATCGCTCCATCAAATGAGTGAGTTTCCGGTCAATGGCTCCCAAATCAGACGATAATAGGGCATTAGCCAAAAAGGACCCCTCGGACTGTACCACTCGAGCCAACCAAGTTATTTATTTGTGACGCACTTATTCATTTCATTTTTTTTTTATTCTCCTTTTTTCTTTCTTTTTTTGTACGCAACTCAACACCCATAATCGAACATAAACATTAGTAACCACGGCCAAATTCCTCTTCAACTTGAAGACTTTTATAATAAATTGTGTATACTTAAGCTTTTTCATCACTTTAGCATGCATGAAATAAATTCAAACTATTTCGAGATATTAATCATGGAAATTGAAAGTTTTCATGAATAGCATATTAACGGGTAATTCCATGAAGGAAAAATAATTAACTCAAGCCATAAACAATTTTTAGAACTCAATCAATGCATAATCATCTGTATTTGTGGAATGTGAAGGAGTTTTAAATGATGAGATTTGGTGATTTATTCTTCTCTTAGCAAAAAAAAATCCTAAGGTCTCATACACACACCCCAACTAAAGATGGACATTGTCCTCAATGTCGAAAGGGGTACGAGTTTATTCAAAGCAAGCAACCTAGAAAGCATATAAAAACTACACTAATGAAAAGAACACACCGTGGTCAAATGGCGGATCCCGAATCTGTAATTGTGGAGGAAGTTGTTCAATTTGCTCCTTGCGCTCCTCGGCGAGTAATCTTCCTCCAATGACTAAACTGGATCCCAGCAACGTAACTCCCAACATCTCTATAAGATGTTCACATGTATCCTGCAAGAGATGAGTCACGTCAATCCATTTTAGTTTAAGATTCTTCTCAATAAAAATATTCCAAACGTAGTCATCAAAATAGGTGAAATAAATTAAAGCATATTGATGACTACTCCCTGAAAGATATGCACTACTCTCGGTATGATGCTCAGTCATTGGGGAGAGGGATAAATGATTTTGGGAAAAAACTGGGGGGAGGAGTGGTTCGGGCTTGATAACGATAATCTCTGAACGAATGTCCCTCGCTATTTCCTCCACCTGTTCTTCCCAAATTGCCAGCTCGTCCTCGCTTTTGCACACACTTCCAGCAATGTCAATGTTTTTATTCGTGTCCTCATCGTGACATGGCTCGCTTGATGTTCTTGGAATAGAAGATAAACTCGTATTAGATTCTTGAAATTGAATTTCTAAAGATTTATTTTCTTCTAAGCAAGTGGCAATCAGAGTAAGATTTTCAATGGATCTCTGAATTTGCCGACTCCGAGCATGGAAGTTTTCTTGGAATTGATGAGATGTAGCCTCCTGTGTCTGAATGAGCCAATAAACTTCCTCTTTCAAGGATTGCATAGGTATGTCTACGCTTTGCTCCCCTTGATCAATGCATGAAGGCTTCGTTGAATCGCACTCTGAAGTCTCTTTTATGGTTTCTTCATTCTCTTGTAAAGACTCCATGTATTTCCACGCCTCTATCGGCGTCATGACTCCCAAGAGTTCCTGCGGCTGTGGTCGTAGTCCATCTAGGACAGGCTCCATAAGCTCATTCTTTGTGTACCCATGCTGCGGATAGCTCGATATTATGTCTGTGAACCTCCTCCAGGCCTAAAAGAAAGTTTCACAATCAGTCTGATTAAAATTAACGATCTTGAGCTTCTTCATCCTATGTTTGTGTGCATTAGCGTACTCTGCATCATGCCAATTGTTTGTGCAATAGAAATTCATATACTCCATTTTTTAAAAAAATAAAAATAAAAAAAACAAAAGTTTATGTACAGTAAAGTGGAAAGATCTCACCGAATGTCCCCTAAATGAAATTAACTGTGGTAACAAACCATTCTCCCCGGCAACGGCGCCAAAAACTTGCTCAGCCCAAAAATGTGCTTCTATTAAGCGAAAGAGTCCGTACAAGTAATATAATCTGGGAGTCCAGATGTCGAATCCTCGGGAGAAAAACTGTTGCAACCACAAAGCTCAAATCAAATAGAGAGTCAACGAAAAGAGACTAACCACTTATGATGACGATGGTTTCAATGGGTTTGATCGTGGTTTTTAGTACGTGAACAATACGTGCAAATAAAGTTTCGTGTATAAAAATATATATGAGAAGTATGCACATGGTATGGGTTCATTAGGATCCATGATTCGTATTAATTTGGTTGATTAAATATAATTCAATGAATTCTCTTTTTGAGAGCAATTCACCGGAAAATACCCTTGTGGAGATTAAAGCACAAAATTCAATACAATCGTTGCTAAAGTTTTAGTCTTTTAAATATAAGCGATGAAAGTCCCTTTTGGGGAAATCAAAACTCACCCTTGGGAGGTGATCATCTACTAAATCACGTTCTTTTGGAAGATGAAGAGTAGATTTAAAAATAAAGACTACAACTTTATCAACGTGACAGTTTTAGCACGACAATTCAATCAAACGAATACAAATCATATCCCCTAACTACACCATACCATGCACAATGAGAATTTAGCTACTCATACGGAAAATAATCAACAATTTCATCACAATAACCATAGTTCTAAGCAATAGAAATAATTAGAATTCAAAATACACAATAGAGTTCAAGGAACATTACCAAATACGCTATCTATTTGCCTAATAAAACCCTTCTTCTTCCTCCTAAAAGCCTCTGAAAATTCCCTCAGGTTGCTCTCTGTAATGTCAGTGATTTGCTGCAAAAATCGGCTCCAAAATCAACCAAATACGCCAAGAATAGGGCCAAAAAACCCTAAGAATACCTTATATAAGAACATTGCGGGTTTTATTGACTTAACGGGTCGAAACCTGCTTCAATTTACGCATTCAAACCCGATCCGCGACCGCAAAAAATATCCACCGCACGATCTGCGGGATTCTTCGAGATGTCGACACGTGGCCTAGTTATCGGGTCTTCTCCCTCTCTATCGCCCGAATCCGCGTTTATCTTCGAGTTCGAGTTGGAGATAATGTCGACCGTTCGATCGCGATGGGAGCCTCCAGGATCGTGCCACGTCATCATTCGATGGAGCGTCCGCTGCTCAAATTGAAGATCGAGCGGGCGTTGTTTCCGTCCGTTGGATTTGAATCGTGCGGTCCTCTGCATCCTTCTGCTTTCAATTTACGGGGCCAACGGCAGCCGTCATATCGCGATCGGACGGATGGGAAGCGACCGCTAAATTTCAACCGCTCCGCTTGTTCTCGTCCGTTGGATGACGATCGGGTGGACCGCGACTCGCCACGTCGCCATGAGTCGAAGCCGCCCGCTGCTTCGTTTTGATGCGTTTCTGCCCGTTGGATCTTGATCCAACGGCCAATATAAGGCCGCGTCTCCATTGTCGTTGGGCCGCTGGATCGCGCGGGAAGCCACGGATTTCTGCCACGTGTCAAGCGCTGATTGGGCGCGGCCGTATTTTCTCGTATTTTGAGCGTATTTCTCCATTTAATTGGTATTCTGCATTCAAAAATTCATTGTAATTAGCACAGATCTCAGAAAAATACAAATAAATAGTCGTTGGAATCGTGAGATCGAGACCAAGCCATGAAAAATATAAAAAGGCAGAAATACTCACTAAAATTCATACTTTGTGCACAAATCAAGTGATGTCTCTAATAAATGATGGTATACAATATACGAATGTATTAGAGACCAATTAAACATCATATGAGCACAAAATAGGGCTAAATGGGGGGTTAAATGTGCAATATTCAACACGAATCACTGGACGTACCCAAGTTTGGGAAACCAAGGTAATATCTTGTGTCTGCGTTTGGACTGCTTGTGTTGATTAATTCACTTGCATTTATTATTCCGCATTTGCAAGTTAAATTTTAATTGCACAATTTATTGCCATTACTCTATTCACAACCCCTCTAGAGTGTTTATTGTTAGTTTTGCAAGGTAGACAGTCCTTACAAACTATATGGAACGGGTATGGATAACTTGAACAGGTGACAGACGGATAACTGGGACTCAAAGACACGGACACATAGGGTTATCCTCTAGATAACCATATGGAACATGTAACCGATATATATGGATACAGGTATGGTTAAGATAACTATATGGAAAACTGGTAACAGATATATGTATGGATACATATACGGATAGGATAACTATATGGAACGGATAACTGGGACTCGAAAACACATATGCACATGCATCCGGACAACTGTAACGGATAACCGACTCTTAACCGCCGCACACCTATCTTTTTGCATCCTTTTCAAACTTGAGACATTACATATTTCACATGTGGACATGGAACAATTATTACCTGTTTTCCATATAGTTTATCATCTAGATAACTAGCATCTTTTGCAACCTTTTCAAACTTGAGACATTACATATTTCACATGTGGACACGGAACAATTGTTACCTGTTTTCCATTTAGTTTATCCTCTAGTTAGAGGATAAACTATATGGAAAACAGGTAACAGATATTTATTGATGCATGTATGGATATGATAACTATATGGAACATGTATGGATAAACTATATGTAAAACAGGTAAAGGATATATATGGATATATGTACGGATATGATAATGATATGGAATTGATAACTGGGACTCGAAAACATATATACACATGCATCCGGACAATTTTAACGGATAACCGACTTCTAACCGATATATATATATATATATATATGGATACATGTACGGATATAATAACTATATGGAAAATAGGTAATGGATATATATGGATACAAGTATGGATATGATAACTATATGGAACAGGTAACAGATAACTGGGACTTGAATACAAGGGGTAGTACTGTATATGGAACAAGTACGTATATGATAACTATATAGGGAAAGAGCGTGCCAATAACGTGTTGTGAAGTGCTTTCTGGGAGGAGACTCTATGCCTTTATTTATAGGGGAATATCGAAGAGTTCGTACAATGGTAGGTTACGGTATTCATGTAGGATATAAAATCCTAATCTGCTACTGGATAGCATAGGCCCTACACGGGCCTTCACATGGGCCTACATAATACATTCATGATATATCTGTCTACTAAAGATGCTTAATTAAAATGTACTAACATATAAGAACTTGATGAAGTGGAACATTCAAATTTCCAATAGTTCATGTGTTCTATGGCACCATCCTATAAAGACTACAAACCATCTTTTCTTTAAGTGTCCTTTTACATCCTATTTATGCGAATTATGTCATTTGAAGCTTGGCCTGTCTCCCAGGCCTATTGGGACTCTCGTAGATGAAGTGCAACTAATTCGTGGTCGGTTCAAGAAGAAGGTAAAAATTACAGGTATCTCTTGTCTTTCTATATGTTTAGTAATTTGGCATCCGTGGCATGAAAGGAATCGAAGGGTGTTCAACAACAATAGTAAACACAAAGTCCTCATCTTTCGAGACATCTAAGAAGATAGTCACATGCTTACCTCTTCTATTAGATGGAAGGAAGGGAGACATACCTTTTGCATAGCTTCAAGAAATTGGTCGTAATCTGTATTGGGATTTCAACGTGTTTTCAGGGTCTATAGCTGTTCTATTATAGGAATGGCTAGTTGGAGATGACAACGCTTGTGTCCTCTCTCCTTTCTTCATCCACAAATAGTTTGATTCATTATAGTACCTTTGAAGCATATACTGTATTTTATTCTTGAGTTAATGAAGCATTATTATTCTTCAAAAAATGTATATATATGACGGTGATCATGTGCAAAATTTTCGCACGGGATCATCATGCAAAATTTTTGCACATGCTCATCGTGCGAAATCTGTTTTTTGAAATTTTTTTAAATTTTTTTTCATAGTTTAATCCATATATATATATATATATATATATATATATACACACACACACACACACACACACCATGAAAAATAATGAGTGAACCATTGAGGAATTTGACCCTCGATCAAGTCATTACAATTTAATGGTTTCACAACAATAAAACATTTTTTTCGATCTGATTGAAGGGGCAATTGGGTGGGCATGGATTTTCTTGACTTTTGATGTGAATGTGTTTTAACATGTGTAGAACACATTCAATGGGTTAGAACATTGAAAAAAAAATCCAACAACTCTTTTCTCACACTTGTTGCACCGAAGCTTTTTCTCACATGAAAATTTCCACACACACACACACACACACACACATGCGATTAATGGATATGAGCTAATAGTAGAGGAAATTTCCTGCACTGTCAGCTCGGTTTTTTTTAAATTTGAAACCTTTTTGGTTGTACACATTATAAAACCCTAAACCCCCAAATATTGGTGAACCCCTGATATATTTGACCCTAGAGATATTTGACCCTCGATCCAATAGTTGCAAAAGTTATATTCTTTCGAAACCGTTGAATTTAGAACAGATAGATCGAGTGTCGGATAGCATTAAATGCACTTAATTTTTAGTAGTGTGACCATACATGATGTGATTGTTAGGGTTTCTATTATGCATAACAAGTTTATACGCAGCGGAAAAAATAGAAACCTACTAAGATTTATGCGTTTCAAATTGATTCGATGAGATTACTAACTTTTGTTGACGATTCGAATGTATCGAACTGTAGGTGCTGCTCAATGAATGACCACCCTCTACCAGTATCTACACGCGAACATCACGAACGAGAATTGCAAGGGTGCTAGCTCCTTCTCTGTAACTAGGGTTTCTCTCTCACTCTTCGCTTTCTCAAAAATGGGAGAGATAGATTGAATGCGTAACCAACTGAAAATTCTTTATATATCATATATAGAGTCCCACGTTAACCCTTTAACACATTTCAGTTACACTAAGATACCTCTCAGGGATAATATCTTATCCGTTAACTCTTTAATGCGTTTCAGTTACGCAGAGATATCTTAGGGATAATATCTTATCAAGATACAATATCTGACAGTTAAGCTATATCCTTATTATGATCAAATCAGATTCGAAATCTCGTTTAAAACCATATCCCATCCATTACGCTCTTTGTGCGAGGCTCATATCAAATTGGCTATGGGCATAATCCCATTAAAAGCCCACAAGTCATAATTGGTCTCTAGCAAGACATTATGACTACCCAATTAATATGAATATCATTATATTAACCTAACCAATAGAGCATATCATAATTCTTTTGTCACACGATATCTGATTTGAACATAAGTCGTGGACAGTGTTATACTTATATTATTCAAACATTTAATTTCTCGATTAGTAAGTAGACTGATAAAATCAAATGACATTTATTTGAGCACGACCGTGCATTTCTCAATCCTACTTATCGAGGGGCCCATTAGATATCTCTCTCATAAGAGAGGGGCAAATTCCATCTTGTTCATTCACTTTCCTCTGCATAATTCTCATCATGTTCAATCATAACCTTTATGATTATTTGATTAAAGATAACGTTTGGGTATGTCAAAACATTATGTTTCTCATGTAGGAAACTCTGATGATATCAGGTCTAAGGATTCTATGACATAATTATTATGAGATCATTTATGACACTAATCCTTGTAATGATCTCATAGCGAGTCTATCCAGTACACCGTTCTCCAACAAGTACCTATAAGTTTGATTTGTATCACCATACATATAATTATGTCATAATTATCAACCAAACTTATACTAGTCTTAATTCAACATTATACCTTTAACGATGAATGACTAGGGATGCTTAGAATAACATAAAACAACTATTCGAATATTATTATAATGAAACATGCAAGTAATATAAAATAATATTAAGAGAACCATTTTATAAATGAAAAATGTCATAACATAAAGGTCCAAATATTTGGTTTAGGACATAACCACTTACAGTGATCGGTGACACTAGTGATTCCGGCTTTATGCAGGCAAGTTGCGGCTCGTAATCCGAGCTGATATGTCAAGCCTTGGTAAATAAAACCCAAAAAATTTCAAATAAAATAAAATTTTGTTGGTGCTGACAGTGTAGGAAATTTTCCTACACAGTCAGCGCACGCGTGTGTGTGGAAAGTAAGTGCGTATCTGTATTGATATCGAACAAAAGACTATACAAGTGTCACTGGAGGGGGAAGAGAGAGGCACAAAGATGGAGAGGGGAGATGGCACAAGCACCATCACCCACCACGAGCCGAGCTAAGCCCCCTCGCAATGAAGCAAAAAAAATACAAGTATAGAAAGTAGAAAGTATGTGCCCGAGCCAAAAACAAAAAGGACCATGTGCAAATCAGGAGCCCCATAGGGCAGTGCAAGTCAGATGCAGTCATCATGGAAACCACAGTTAGAGTAGATCACTCTGTCCCGGAGGGTCTCTGTCAACATTCCGGAGTGCAATCCTACCCATCCGTAGCAATGTCATCAAAAATCTTGGTTTTGGGGAGAGAAGCCCTCAAAGATCAGCCTATTTCACCCCTTCCAGATGTGCCACACCGTGGCTGCCAAAGCAGTCCTGGCAAGGGACCCCACAGAGTCACTTTTACTAAAGGTAGTGAGGTAATGATTCCTGACATCATGAATGGTGCTGGGGGAGTATCACTCCATATTTTACACTTTTTTCCCGCATGTTTGCATGCCATTTAGATCGCTCAAATCATGTTTTTCACGATATATCGACGATATTGCGATACTTTTCACGATTTGTTGTTTTTGTCGTATTTCAGGTGATTTGGAGCGATTTGGAGTGATCCCGAGATACGCCTACCCCAGAGCGTCACCGATGACCTCCCTGAGGGGTATTTCGCCATTGGAGAGGAGCGGAAGAAGAAAGAACGTCGCAGGAGCGACGAGGAGGCAAAAACAAGCTGAAATGGCATTTTTGGTGTCTCACTCGGCCGAGTGAAGGAGTCACTCGGCCGACCAGTGAGACCCCGATCGACCGGCCAGATCGGACACGCATCATATGTGCACTCGGCCGAGCATCGGAAGCCACATCGGCCGAGTGACGAGACCCCGTCCGCCCGAGTGGCATTCAGACGACGCCCATCCAAAAGAGCCGACTTACTGTTTTTCGTCTGCCTGAGCTTCAGAAGACCCACTCGGCCGAGTGGAAAATGCCGACCGCCCGAGTGAATAGAAGCCATCGGCCGAGTGACGACAACTCACTCGGCCGAGCGACCCCCGAAGAGAACCCCCGAAGGCCCAGACTTACTGGAAATTTTCAGGGTTTCTTACTCGGCCGAGCGACTTTTGTCACTCGGCCGAGTGCGACGTGCTGCCTGTAGCGAAAATTGCGATTTTCAGGCTGCGCAGGGGCATTTTGGTCACAGTTTTTTTGGACGATTTTGGGGGGTATTTAACCCCAGTTTTTGAACTAGGTTAGAGAGCTTTTCTCTTTACTTTTTGCAGCTTTTTAGATTAAACTTTTTAGCTTTAGATTATTGTGATTGGAGAGGAGAGAAAAGATTATTTTTGTTGGATTCTTAGGGAACTCTATTGGTTTGTCTCTCTCTCCTTTAAAAATACTATTTTTATTGCTTATTTGAATATTGTGATGAATTCTCTTGTTATTTCCATTGATTATTTTTGTATTTGTGATATGAATTGTGAGTAGTCCTTACGTCTTGGGGCGTGGGGATGAACCCTACAAGCCCAATTTCTGATTTGTAATGATTTGGTAGAAATATTGCTAGAATTGCTATTAGGGTTAGTTTGGGATCGATTTAACACGGATAGCTAGGTGTTCATATCAATTGGGATTTGCAAGAGATTGGATCCCAATTCGATAGGAAACCCGAGAAATCCGAATTGGGTTGAAATTGAGTTTCCGTAGTATCGGTTTGCAAGAGATTGGACCGATACTAGGGTTCTCCGTTGCAATTCCATGCCGATACCCGTTTGCAAGAGATTGGACGGGTAGGAACTATCCCAACCTAGGTCGTGGCCCGAGTTTGCACGAGAGTGGGCTCGGGACGCGATTGAACGATGATGTTGATCCTAATGCTAGCTTGCCTAGGCTAGGGTTTGCAAGAGATTGGACCCAACCCTAGGTTAGCTATAGACCGGCAACAGCGTGAGAGCGTGAGCTAGGTTTTACATTCAGTTGCAACTAGTTCATCCGAAATTCTACCCTAGCAATTGTGACACCAATGAATCACATTGACGAGATACGGTGAGTAGCGGGAATTCCCCATTCCCTAGGCGTCCTTTATTTAATTTGATATCTCCATATTTTGTCTGACGATTGTGACAGGATCGCCAAAAGGCAAATTCCATCTTTTCTGTTCTTAATAGCCAGGTTGTTCGGAGAAGACACCGTCATTCGGTTCCCATCACCCTAAGCTTAAGAAAGCACCCGTGGAGAATATAACCCGAATAGCTGCAAGAGAAGAATAAATGATTGACGCATTCATCCTCTCCATCATCACAAAGAATGGAAAGTGGGGAAGAACGGATCCCCCAGCTAATCAGAGTATTCTTAGTAAGGAGCTTACCACGGAAGGCACGAAGAAGAGTAATAACCATCTTAGGAATGTGCCCTCGAAACCAAACAATTTTATAATAAGGAAAGCACGGTCTATGGGAACGAGCACCATCCCAGGCATCGCGATAGGAGGAAATGGGGATAGGACTCCAGGACCAATGGTCAGCACCAGGGCGAATAAAGATCTGCTGTAGGAGGGGACAGATGTTGGAGATGGCCGGGTCCTCCGCCCATCTAGAGGGTGTCCAGTAGTCACTGACACGCTTCAGGGAATCTTCAGGGGCGATGTTAAAAGAATCTCGGAGAGGCCCACATGGAAACCAATTATCATACCAGAACAGAGTGGAGGTCCTGTCTTTGATATTATGCTTAATGAGCTTCTGAGAGGTCTCGCTGCAGTGGAGGAGAAATTTTTGGGTACCAAAGTGAGTGGCATTAGGTTTAGCAAGATAAAATCAGCACTCCTAAAAATTTCACCGCATGTGGGCGGCCCAAATCCCATTAAACTTGAACAAACGCCAAGTGAGGCAGACTCTAGAAGCAATGTTAAGCTCGGAAATAAGGTAGAGCCCGACCCCCTTCTTTGGGTGTACATAGATCCCTCCAAGCCCATTGGGAATGCCTACCCCAAATAAACCTCCTGCAGATAAAGTTGATAGTACAAATAAAAGGGACGGGGACGCGATAGGCCTACAGCCAGAAAGCAACCATCCTATAAATGACTGATATAACCAGTTTGATACGGCCCGCAGTGGAGAGAAGCGATGAGGACCACCACTGGAGTCTTTTTTTGCACTTATCAACAAGCCTAGCATATTTAGGAGCTTTTGGGTATTTGGTGGAGAGGGGCATGCCCATATAAGTGGTGAAAGATGACGCCAATTTTATACCAAGCTGGGAAGTCAGGCATCTGTTAGGTATTGGTGTTTTAGACCAATGTTATTTTAATGATGATCACAATATTATGTTGTTACTAATGACTCTTATGTTTTAGACTCATGATTATCAAATGAAGAATAGCATGATTTGGAGACTAATATCTTGGTGCAAGGATGGACATGAAGATGAGCATAGCCAAAGCTTGGATCTTGATGAAGGGAAGTTCATCAAGAGGTGCCAAAGCTTGGAAGATGATGTGGAGCATCAAGGTTAAAGATTAGACTCTAAGAGAAGCAAATGTAATCTATGTAATTTCATTCACTTGCTTCTCTCTGTTTGAGTCTAGGATTATTGAAATGCCTTGATATATGGTCTACTCATACATGCATATTCATATAACCATCTTAGTGAGCCTTAGGATTATCATAGAATCCAACCCAATAGGTTTCTCATGCCAAAAACTCCAATTGGAGTATCTGGCTCTCCGACGTGCGACTGCTAACGGAAGGACAGTCAACTGGGTGATTCTAGGAGCCTGGCAAACCTTCTAGAGCGGACTATTGTGCACAGCTAAAGTCAAATTTTTATTGACTAATTCTGGAGCTTTTGGAACAGACGACTGACGTTCATTATTCAGGCGCCTGTCTTCCATCATGCGCCTGTGAATTGTCCTACAGTCGTCTGTATGCCGAAGTGCATAAGTTTCATTTTATGGCCATCACTCCATCTTGTGGGGTCAGTCGATTGATGTAGAGTTTTACAGTCGCCTGTCATTTATCAGGCGCCTGGACTTTACTTGTTAGTCGTCTGAATACCCAAGTGCGTAAGTTGCATTTTCTCAGCTCCTTTCCATCCCAGGTGCCAATCGCCTGGCGAATTCTTTACAGACGCCTGCACATTGTACATGCGCCTGTGTAGTCTTCTATAGTCGCCTATCCTGGCTCAGATTATAGCCGTTGGGAATAATATAGCCATTGATCAGTCGACTGTCCATCCTTCATCGGTCACATGATGTCACTCCCCGCTTCCCAAAAATATGGAGGCGAGACGTGAGGAGGTCCGCTCAAACTTGAAGCTGCAAAGCTCCAAGCCCGATAAGCGTCAATTTAAAATTCAATGCAGGTCCCTGTAAAATGTGAACGGAACAAAATAATAATATCAAAGAAAGAGAGACTAATATAAAAATATTCCAATCTCAGAAATTGTCCACAATAATATTCAACATCCAGAAAAGCCACCAAGCTAAAGGAAAGAGTCTAAAGGCTCAAAATATGGCCAACAAAACGACAACATAACAAAGTATTGGTGCTGCGCACCGACAACTACAACAGTCTAAAATAAAAGGGAAAGCTCAATGAAGACACTAGGACTGGTTCCCGGTGTCCACGTACTCCTCCTCAGCAAACGCGGGTCCTGACTCGGCGTCAGCAAACACCACGTCCTCTCCAACGAACTCTGGCTCAGGATCTAACATGTGTCACCCAAAGGAGAGAGGGGCACATGTCAGCAAGTCTAAAAGACTTGTGCAAGGAAACTGAAAGTAAACTAACAACCTAACAGTTCAAGTAGGATGCAATGACATGACATTTAAGTATGATGCAACAGTTAAAAAAGGACAAGAAGGGACAAGCACGCACGATGTAGCAAAAGCTACTAAATCACTAATTCACGATTTTCACTTATCACGAATCACTTATCACGATTTTCACTTTGTGCTCAGAGTTTCCGTCTTTTGGCTAGAGTGGTTGATCGGGCCAACTCCTAAGCTCAAGCGACCGTTTAACCCTACCCCTCCACGTGTATCGAGCGTTGGGATTAGCAACACACTAGCTCGCTTCTGGATCACGAGCCAGGAAGTGTATTTGGCATAGGGGTGCACCTAGCCTTGATCACTGTGTAGGAGTCAAAATCCTACTCGCCGCAGCTTACATTTTTAAGTAGCGTGTGCTACGCAATCACGATGAACAATCAATGTATGCAATGACATGAACAGGTATTCGCGTACCGTTAATTGAAATTAAACATGACATACAAGCATGATGAAGGTGACGGATCTAGCTTCGTTGTCAAGCTAGATCAAAGGGCGTCTAGGCAACTATCCTTTCACTGCCTAGTCTCTTTTACGCTAAAACAAGGAAATGGCCAAAGGTTTGGCCTAAAACCCTAAGTGGCAAGTTTCACTTGCCTAGCACCGAGGATGACGATCGCGAAAGTTCATCTCACAACCGCTAATCTACGGGGAATGTCGCTGTTATGGAGAAACAATCATCAAAACAATAACCATTTTTATTAGGGTTTAACAAAAATCACATAGGGGTTATGAGTATATTATAGGATCGAGTTATTACCGAATTGTTAGCGGAAGAACGATATCGAGCAAGCACGGCGACGGAAGAACGATCCGGGAAACTATGGCTCAGATCTGGAAACGACGAGAAAACCTTGGAGAAATTGGGATTTGGGGTTTTGGGGGTTGGCCGATGGCCTAGGGGAGGTGGCCGGCGCAAGGAGGGGGTGAGGGGGCTCCGGGGATGAAGGAGGAGAGCTAGGGAATGTTGGATGAGTATTGGGGAAGAAGGAGGCTCAGAAGGAAATGAAAGAAGAAAGAAAACGATCGGGGGGTTTAAATAGGATTCGTGCGGCAGCTGGGCAAACCCTAGGTTTTCGACAGCGGTTAGTCGGTCAAAGAAGGTTGGCTGACCGACTAGTTTAAGAACTAGTCGGTCGGTCGTTCTACTGTGACCGACAAAGAGCAAGCAGCGAAAAAGGAATAAAATCTGGGAAATGAATTAGTCGGTCTGTGAAGGCCTGTCGACCGACTAGTTTGCAACCTAGTCAGTCGGTGAGTGTTCAATAACCGACTAACGATAAACAGTAACTTAGGTAAAATTAATCGAAGGAACTAGTCGGTCTGAGAGCAAGTTCTGACCGACTAGTTGCGCATCTAGTCGGTCGGTGGTTGTTCTTAGACCGACTAAGAGTAAACAGTGACTCCTGAATTTTTGATTTAATGAACTAGTCGGTTTGAGAAGAGTTGCCGACCGACTAGATCTCAATCTAGTCGGTTGGTTCCCCTTCTTGAACCAACTAAAGTGCACGAAAAGTGCCGAATTGAAGCGCGAAGCTTCGGGAAGATTTCTATGGCTTCTAAGATCACTCTAACTCTAAAATATGAGCGATTTTGAAGTTCGTCATGAGTGACTTACTCCAAGATCAACGATTTAAGGAAGATGCTAGAAAATCACGACGAAACGATCGAAAACGAAAGCTACGGAGATGGAAAATCACATATAAGGAGAAAATACACTAAAACATATATATAATATAGAAAATCCAAATATATGAAAAACTAGTCGTTACACATGACGATACCGTAAAATCCCTGATTCTAGCCGTTGCAGAATTCTATCCTTGGCCTCTAGCTTGGGTTTTATGGGGTTTTAGTGGGTCGAAGAAGGCAACAAAAGACGTGGAAGCAACCGATGCTTTGGTCATTCAGTTGACTCCTTGATGCCAGTCTGTGCTTGCTGTCATACTGGCGCAGGGGTTTCGGCCTCTTTTTCATAAATGGATAGATTTTCGATCCCACCTCCGATCAAACGTCGCTTGCGATGGGTTGCCCGATCATCGAGTTCACCGATATGCTGGTATCATTAGAAATTGAAGAAAGAAATGAAACTTCGTTGCCCAAATAAATAAGAATGGGCTTAGTTCATTTAGAACTCTTGGAACTATTGAAGATCATTAAGGATCATTAAGCCACACTCCTAATTCTCATTTCCTCTCATTAGCACTCTAATCCTCTTCATGCATTGAAGCTAGCTCAAGGAAAATCCTCCAAGTGAAATCAAGCTCATCTCAACACTTGGAGATCCTCTTCCATGCCTTGCATACTTCATTGAGTAAGTTTATCTCTTCAAGTAATATGTATAAGTCTATTTGTTTCATTTGTTTCTTGAAACCCTAATTCTTTTCGTGGGAATTAGATACTCTTTTTGTGGGAGTTGGTCACTCTCTTTGTGAGAGTTTAACCCTTGTATGGGTAATTGTGTCTTTGTGTATGATAACCCTAATTCTTTATGTGGGAATTAGTTTCTCTCTGTGTGAGATTTAGACCATTGTATAGGGTAGGTTGAGTCCTTGTGAAGGGCAAATCCCTTGTGGAGGGTATCCCTTGTGTTGGGATTGCATTCATTAACTTGTGTAGGATCATAATGAATATTTGGTAGGGTTGGATGTACCTAAGTTGGGGAATCAGGGTAAAATCTATTGTGTTTGCGTATGTTTAATTGTGTAGATTAAATTCCTCTTGCACTTATTATTCCGCATTTGCAAGTTTAATTTTTAAGCTCACAATTATTGACATTACTCTATTCATCCCCCCCCTCTAGAGTGTTTGTTATTAGTATTGCAAGGCATAGACGGTCCTTACAATTGGTATCAGATCGAGGTTGAAGCATACAACAATGATGTCATTCAACGCCTCATCTACGTCTCATGAAGAAGGACTATCAACTGTTCGACCTCCGCTCTTCAACGGAACCAACTACCCAAGTTGGAAGAACAAGATGGTGATCTACTTAGAGGGTCAAGACCTATGTGAACCACGGAGTGACCGAAGCCTACTACACACATGGCCTCAAGGACAAAGGCGGAGAAGGACTCAATCAAATGCAATACGAGGGCTATGAATGCATTCCATTGCGCCCTCACTCCAAATGAGTTCAACCGCATCTTCATGTGCAAAATGGCCAATGAAATTTGGCATACATTAAAGATTTCTCATGAAGGGACTTCAAAGATAAAGAAATCTAAACAAACTGTGTTTAGATCTACATATGAAATGTTTAAGATGCAGGAAGGAGACACCATCTCAGAAATGTTCACTAGGTACACTGATATTGTGAACGCTTTAGAAGGACTTGGGAATATGATTTCATAAGAGGATCGAGTGGAGAAGATCCTTGACTCTCTTACACCCATGTGGGAGTCAAAGGCCAACGGAATTTTGGAGTCAAATGACATGTCCAACTACACCGTTGATGAGTGCATTGGGAATCTCATGGCATATGTAGTCACGCTTCAACACAAGAAGGAGATTCAACCAACCAAGCCCGAGAAGCCGAAAAAGCAAAATGGGGTTGCATTCCATGCCGAGAAGTAGCGAATCAAATGGAGGAAGAAATTCCATCGAGAAGCTTCAAGTAAGGATGATGCAGAAAATGAGGCTAGCGATGATTTTATTGAGCTTGCTAAGCAATTCAAAGCATTCCTCAATGACAAGCAAGGTAAATCTTTGTCAAAGTTTGCCTCTAATTCCAACAAAATTCCTACTTGTTACACTTGCAGTGGTAAAGGTCATTGCTCTACCGAATGCCCTTTCAAACCCTCCAAAGATTCTTACAAAGGGAAATGGAAGAAATTTTAGAAAGGGGAGTCCAAATTCAAGAACCAAAAGAAAGGTCTCGTCGGGACATTTGATGACTCGGATGAGGACTCATCAAGTGACGAAGAAGATAATGATGAAGAGCAAGCCCACATGCGCTTCACAGTATTGGAAGTTCTCTCTTCAAGATCAAGTAATAAAGAGGTGGAGGCTTGGATCAACACCAACACCAAAACCCCCTTTGAAATCCATGGAGAAAAAGCCAACAGATAGAATTTACACAGTCGACAGACGACTGTTGAACAAAACACAATCGACTGCTGCACTGTGTCAGAGGGTATGTTAGAATTCAAACAGTAACTAACCACGTGGACAGTCGACTGATGAAGAGAAGACAGGCGCCTGTAAAACTAACATGCGACTGTAAATCCTTCTACAAGCGACTGTCCACAATATGGGTAAGCTGAGAAATTCTCAGAAAGTTTTGGGAAGACACGACATGCGACTAATGTGGAACACACAGGCGCCTGTGTCATGGGCAGGCGCCTGTGAAACCAACATCAGTCGACTGTCACTAAAACTTGAAACTGTCCAGAGAGCAGATTCTGCAGAGGAATCATAGACAGACGACTGTTGAAGCATTGACAGTCGACTGTGCCTTGGACAGTCGACTGTCAATACAACATCAATCGACGACACTAAAAAGTGAAACATTCCAGAGAGCAGAGTCTGCAGAGGAATCATCGACAGACGACTGTTGAAGCATTGACAGTCGACTGTGCCTTGGACATGCGATTGTCAATACAATATCAGTCGACTGACTAGATGAAAAAGAAAGTGACATTTGGGCTGAAGATAGACATGTGACTGTTTAACAAATAACAGGCGACTGTAGCTGGGAAAGACGTCTGTGTTTTGAACAGCAGTTGACTGAAGGAGCTAAAGCTTAAAAGGCCCAAAAGTCAATTGATTAAGTATGCACATAATATGCGACTGTAGAACAAATCACAGTCGACTGTTTTGAGACAGGCGACTGTAAATCGTTCAGCAGTCGCCTGTTGAAATCACAACATGCACATGCTTGTGAAATGTGAATTGGAGTCAAAGGAAAAGTGATCTATTGATTTCGTAGGATAGAAATGAAGATGTGTGTATGCTCCAACATAGTTCTACTTCTAAGCTACATCCTAGAAGAGAATAAAAAGATTACATTGTGTAGAAATCTCTCTTCTATCCAAAGTATGAGCTTGAAGTCTTCTAGGAGCTTCAATGACAATCTTTAATCATCCAATCCACTTTTGATGCTTTCATTGATCTTTGAGTGACATCCATTGCTAATTGATCTTCATAATATATTTTTGCAATGGATTAACTGCAAATAGGGGATTAGTCACAAGTATTTATGTTTGCTCATCATTAACACCAAATAGAGAAAAGTCCAATACTCAACAAATAAAAAATGAGGAGGCATGCTTCCAACATACGGACAGAAGAAAGAAACCCAACACATGTCACTTTCTCTACCAAGTCATTCAAAAGCTATATTATAGAATCGTTACTTTTGAACATTACATTTGAACAGTATGAGTGCTATGCCAATTGGATTAGGCGTAGTTAAACTTCAGCGACGGACAACCGTACAGATTTGGATGAGATGTCAAATGGTGGGGAAGTAAAGCCTTTACAACTTGGACGCAGTAAAAGGATCATGAAACAATTGCAGGCCAGAGCTTTATTGAGAGTGCTGCATAAAGGAAACAAGCTATGGAATAGCACACTCCGAGATGGTCAAATGTAGAGTTTTTCACATAACCGACTTGATTGGAAGCTGCAGATAAAAAAGGAAATTTTGAGTGAACATATTAAACATATGCAATAATTGGAAGAAAAAACTTTGCAGGCCTAATAAAGCATTACTCTTCGTTGTACATATGCGTGCATGATTAGCAAACTGGTTAGCAACACATTACAACTGAAAAAGTGAATTTTACGGAATTGTTCCTCTTATGACAGTAGTATGCTATATAGTTGGAGTAATTTACTCAAAAATTTATATTTGCCTCAAATTCCTCCTCTGTTAAAATTGAGGCAGTGAAAACTAGAATCCAAATCTGTGGCATTAACTACCCCGAATCCAAATCTGTGCCATTAACTACCCGAAAGGAGAATCTAAACTCCTTTAGTACCCCCAAACAAAAAGAAAAACACAGAAAAATGCCACTTCCTTTCCTTGAGACTGATGCGGCTAGTAATTGGAGGGAATGTGTATTTGAGTAAAATAACAGATATGAGTGTTTTTCTATTTAAGGGGGTTGAGCCGGCCCTAATGGGTATGCGAAAATTGTGAGAGTTATTTTATTTATTCCCTTAGATTAATTGTATTAGGATTTGGCTTTTCCCCCTAGGTTAATAATTGTCTTCTAGTCATTAGTTAGTGAGTAGATGAGTTGTAGTAGGATTTCTTTTAATTCCAGATCTGAGTTCCAATAAAAATCCCTCCTTTTATCATCAAAACCCTAGCAAAACGTATCAATTGGTATCAGAGCACTAGATCCCGGGCGAGCACCCGATTTAGGGATCTGATCGACGCGTGGGTAGAGAGAAGGGAAAGGGTGCGCCGTCAAATAGCGGAGATTTGGCGGAGATCCATCGTCGCTACAAGGAGAAGGTGGCAGAGATCGACCGTCGCTACCTTTCCGCTACAAAGACAAAGATAGATCTGAAGCCTGCGGCTGTCAGCGATCCAGATCTGAAATTATCAGATACAGATCCGAAAGAGACGGAGGAAAATGGTGTAGATCTGAAGCCTGCAGCTGTCGGCTATCCAGATCTGAAATTATCAGATCCAGATCCGAAAGAGACGGAGGAAAATGGTGCAGATCTGAAGCCTGTGGCTGTCGGCTATCCAGATCTGAAATTTTCAGATCCAGATCTGAAATTTTCAGATCCAGATCTGAAATTTTCAGATACAAAAAATGTGATTTTTAACGAGGAAGATCCAGAAACTGAAGAAGACGGCGCCTTCGACCACTACAACCAAGGGTGGGAGGCATCTCAGGCCATTTTTGAGCCATCGGAGGGAGCGCGGAACGTTGGAGGGGGCGGCAGCTCCTCCGACAGATCCCAGGAGGGCCGGCGAACCCGCAGGAGGGGCGGCAAGGGCCGCCCGCCCCTCCCGGGGCTGCGCCACCCCCCTGGGGGTATGGCGGAGCCTCGCCGTACCCCCAGGGGCGGTGACAGGCCCCTGGGGCCCCGGTGGTGCCCCGCCGGCCCAGATTTTGGGCCGGCGGGTGCCGCCGAGCCCATGGGGGGCGCGGCAAGGAGTTTGGGGGGTTCTGACATCCCCCGGAGGCGCTATTGGGGGCGGCGATGCAGGAGAGGGACCGACAGCCCCTGTCGAGCACTGCGGGGCCCCCTTGGGCCTATCACGGGTCCCGATCTGCGTCATTTTCAGGATTTCAGCCATCTATGGAGCCCAGGGAAGGATTCCAGCAGTGCAACGATGACGACACCCATCCTAAGTATTTGTGTGGGCCTGACGACGCTTTTTGGATCCCGCCTTGGCCCGACGATATTTTTCCGGACTTCGTTGAAAGCGGTGGGGACTACTCTCATCTATTTGACCCGGGAGGAGGCCTGCAATCGACCTGGTGGAACGGATGGCACACGGACATCGTGCACCACCTTGAGGACAAGGTGGATTTTCAGAGGCGGAGTAGTGATGCGGCTAGTAATTGGAGGGAAGGGGTATTTGAGTAAAAAAACAAATAGGATTGTTTTTCTATTTAAGGAGGTTGAGCCGGCCCTAATGGGTATGCGAAAATTGTGAGAGTTATTTTATTTATTCCCTTAGATTAATTGTATTAGGATTTGGCTTTTCCCCCTAGGTTAATAATTGTCTTCTAGTCATTAGTTAGCGAGTAGATGAGTTGTAGTAGGATTTATTTTAATTCCAGATCTGAGTTCCAATAAAAATCCCTCCTTTTATCATCAAAACCCTAGCAAAACGTATCAGAGACCCACAAGCTTTGCAACAAAGAGCATTTTTACAAAAGCCCCCACTTAAAGCATCCTCAGAAATGTTCGGCTGGAAGTGGCCATATGGTGCACTAGTTCGCACTAGTTCGTTTCCATTTACAATCAGGAGGAGAAAAAGTTTACATTGTTCACTGAACAAAAGAACCATGGCTCGAGATAATTAATCACTGTCACTGAAATTATATCATCTCTCTCTAACATTAAACACAAATAAACAGAATGAAGATATCTAAATTGGTTTGTCGAGTCATCAAGATAGTCCGAAGGATGCATCATATTACTTAGAAAAGTATACCTATCACATACAACTGTATGTTTCCAACAATCATGCATCAGTTGTGTTTGAACTAGGGTGAGCTTTGATGACATTTTTCCATGTTAAAGAAAACTACCAAAGGTGCTGAAGCCAAAGCCAACCAAGAATATTATTGAAAATTTAAAGGCTAAAAAAAGAAGTTTTTATTCTATATTAATTAAAAGAAATAAGCCGGCTCAGATTCATTTTGAGTCTCCTTTTGAGTTTATTATATAAGGTAACACACACGGCATCTAAGTGAGCTAGGAAGATGATTTCATAAATCTTCCAACAATCTTACATACGATGCATGCAAACAGAAGCAGATTTATGAAAAATACAAAAAGTAACTTCAAAAAGGATTAAAATATAGTTGTTGCAGAAGTGCCATACTAGTATTAGACAAATGTATTATGTTAGAAACTAAAATGGATCACTAGATGTAACAAGGTGAGGTAGCAACAACTGAGCATCAGTGATCTGAGGGTAATAGGGGTAGTAGCGAATGGCAGCAATGGTGGGTAGGTGGCATCGATAGCAAAAAGAAGGCAATGGCAGTAGTAGGATGCAATAATTGGTGTTGCAAATTTAATTGTTTAATGGACTATAGGTGGTGATAACAGCTCAGTTCTCAGTTAAAAAACAATGTAGAAGGCACCAAAAAAAGTCAGGACGGATTCAAATGCATCAAAATCGGAAAAGAAAAACCCCTCTAAATTATGTATACCGTGAAACTTTTCAGAAGAACGCCTTTAAGATTTTATATTGAATGCCCGTCCTCAATCAAGAAATACTTGGTTGGGATATTATGAGAAACCAAATTTTTGAAAATTAGTTTTACCATATTTTAGCAAACTAATGAAGTATATGTGTACTTAGTGTGAATAACAAGTTAGCAGTGTAATTTTCTAAATGTCAAATGAGGATTCTTGGATAGACCTCCCTGAAGTCTTTCTTATATTGATATAACCCTAGTTTGATGTAGCGCTTCATATATCACAAGTTACCTCAAATAACACAAGTGAAATGTGGTAATTATGGATACAAATGGCACATTATATTGACCATTTTAAGCAACATAATATGTGATGAGTGCTTATTTTATATGTTTGTAGTGGGATCTACTCGTGCATTACATTATATAAATTCCCACTTTCTATATCATTTCACTCTATTTTTGGTTCCCTTCACTCTCGGGATGTTCGTGTGTATTTCAGTTCAAACCCCAATTATTCGGAGCTAATTGGAGTTAAGGAATGAAGGGAAGAAGCGAGTCAAAGCGAATGAATTGGAATAATAAAGATTTGAGAGAATTTGACCTTATATGACCGTGTGTGTGTCACACACGGTCGTGTGCAAGAGCACGACATCAGCTGAAGAAGAATGAAGACTCACACGGTCACGTGAAGTATCACACACAACCGTGTGAGGTGACACTGCTAAGAACCCCACACGACCAACTACTTGGTTGTGAGGACCATTTTGTGAAGGACCTAAAGCGAGAAGTACATAGTCATGTACAACCCACACGACCGTGCCAGAATAAAAGACAGAAGAGTTGTTTCTGCATCTATAGTTACACGGTCGTGAAGGGTTTCTACACGACCGTGTCAAGCTCAATTTTTCTGAAACCAACGAATGGCCATGCTATCATCCAAGGCCACACGACCGTGTTGTTTGTTCGACACGATTGTATAGCGGCCAACTGAATCGGGTTTTTGCCCGACCAATTAGGGTTTTTGTGGATTTGTATAGAAGGGTTGTGCACTGATTTCGAGGGGATCTTCTTCCAGTTTTCTCCATTGTTCTTCTAGAGTAGTTTAGGAGTAGGAGTATGTTAGTGTAGGTTTATTCGGCTTTTCTTTCTTGAAGCATTGTATATATTGAAGATTTTGTATTGCATATTGCATATTTGGAGCTAAGTATTTCTTTTCCATACTATGTCTTCCATCTTGTTCTTGTGTTATTTTATGATGATCTCTTAAACGTATATTGCGTATTTTTCATTTAGGACATGTGTTGAACCCTATTATGGATTGAGTATGGAATGTATCGTTTGTTTAGCCTTTGAATTACCAATTAAGGCTTCGTCTAGGATGATTTATTATCAATAAATATTAGTTTCCTCCCATATGGATAATTAGATTAGCGGCCAACGACAGTAGGGCTTGATCTGTAGTTTCTAATCCCTTTATTGATTTATACGATCTGTATCGCCAACGACAGTTGGACATAGATTAGAGCCTCCAGGCGATGACTAGACTTCTATCCATGACAGTGGCGTGAGAAGGTTAAGGAATATTATTGAGCGTCATGCTCTCGTCAAGTGACGATGACCAATGACAGTTGGCCTTGCCACATGATAGTTAGTCATATCATAGCATCACGACAGTGGGGGTATGTGTACACATCAGATGCAACAACCTCACCCTAGGATTAATTCGATATCTAAACAATGAGTTTGCTTCCATATTCAACCCGAAGTAGAGGTGATACCTTGCCCTAGAGCTTTTCTTTTATCTTTATTTCCCCTTTATAAAATATCCACATAGCTAACCATAACTTAGGAGCGGCTAGTACTCAATCAGACAACCTCTATGTGGATCGACCCGTAAGTGCTACAACAACATCATGCGCTTACGGTATAAATATTAAAACTGGCACATCAAGTTTTTAACGCCGTTGTCAGAGATGTTTCTTGATTGATATTAGCTTAAGCCTAGGTTAGTTAGACTACATAATAAATAAATAAATAAATAAAAATTTTTCTCCACCACCCCACTTTTTGTTATTCTCTTATGCCCACTGACGCTCTTCTCCAGTCTTTTTGCTTGAGTGACCAGGTATGCATGGAGTACAGATGATGATGCCGGATGATGAAGCCATTTCACTTTTTGCTAGCAAGATAGAGGTGATGGCACAACAAATTAATCAGTTGAAGGTTGAAGCATACGCCCCTACCCTTCCAGCATTTTTTCCACTACCACAGAAATCCAAATTGGAAACCTTGATGAGAGGTACATTGCAATGCAAGAGCAGAAGAACGAAAATTTCTAGCACTCCATCTAACAACTGACAAATACAACCCAACAACTGACTTATACTGCCAAATTGATCGAGAATCAATAAGCACAATTTATTCAATAGATCAGTCAGCTTAGCCACCAAGTGAGCCTGATTGCCGCAAATCAACGTCAGTCACAAATGCAACCAGAGCAGAACTTTAGGGCTCCGATCTTTGAGGTTGAGCCAAAATGGTAAGAGCAGGTGGAGTTCACAACTACGCCAGCGGAGGTTAATCCTTCTACACTGAATATTATAGAATTTATTATGGATTGTTTCTCCGATGCAGGTACCACCGATGACACAATACATTCTAGCTGGGATGGACACACTATGCCTATATTGTAATGACGATGAGAACAAGCTGTACGAGGGTGAGGATAAGATTACCGGTATTGCAAAACCCGAGCATTGCTTCCATCCAGAGTCAATCACCGCAACCTGAGGCATACTAGGGTGATGAGTTGACTGCAGAGTATGAGCCAATTGCCGAGGAGAATGTGTATGTGGGCATGGATACGACGATCAATTTTAGGGGGCCCGAAGCATTTTCACCTCCACATTTACCTCCGCAGCCACTCTCCATCTCTTCAGAGGCAGAACGTTTGACTGAGCTTACGAACATCATCAAGGGAGACTTCTAAAACTCCAAAACTCCATTTTTGAATCTTGACCTTCATTTTCAAATCACATAAGATTCATACATTACAGACATAACATATCTCTTACAGGACACATGTATAAATTCCACGAAGGTATGCTGGGTTGTGTCAGCATCTGGAGAACAGAATGAAGAGAACAAGGAGTTGATCATACCTTATTCTTAGCAAAAAATTTACAGGGAGTATTCGTCGACCCGTCCTAATTTTCCATATCTCCTTTGACGATCGTCTCTGAATCAACTTTATTTCTGGGAATAAATTTTCTCATTGGATTGACGCTTCTCATCTCTCGCAGGTTATATGTGGAAATCTTCAAGAGATACTTGGAGGAGCGTCTGATGGAGTTCGTAGAGTGAAACTATTAGCTAAGCCATGAAAAGAGCAGCTTGAGTAGCTATTTGCTCCACTTTAGATCAGAGATTTGCCTTTTGGAACAGGTGTAATCAATCCAGTATTGTAGTTTCTCTTATGCTTTCTAGTGTAGTAGGTTTGAATAAACTCGTCCCATCTCAATAGTAAGGTGCGCATATTAGAATTATTAAAAAAATTTAGGATAGAAAAAATGAATAAACCCAACCCCTCATGTGGTGCACACACAATCATTAAACCCCCCAAACCCATTATGAGCTATATTGTACATTCCTTACCTTAGCTTCATTTATATCTGACTCTACCAGAACCTTTTCCCATACATAGGCCCTCACTTTCACTCTCATAATCATATTCAGGGTATGTTCCATTCTAGCTTGGGGGAGGCATTTCATACATATCATCATTCTTCATGCACTTAGGAGCATTCCCGTGCACACATGCATCCTTCTTCTTCATTCTATTTTCTATGGATTCTTTTTCATTTTCACCTCTCAAACATCTTCATCCATTTTTGTTTTCATTTTTCTTCCATGCATTCACAAAATAGCTCATTTCTGTTTTTATTTTTCTTTCTTTCATTTTAGTTTTCATTCCGCTTTCAATGTTTTCACTTTGCTTTCACTTTTCTTTCATTTTTCTTTCATGTTTCCATTCTTCCTCATTTTTCTTTTATCATTAAACACCCCCCACATTTTTGGCCCCCCCTATTTTCCACTCTTTTTAGCATTAGGGACAATGCTTGATTCAAGCAGGGGGAGGTACATTTTCATGCATGTGCATCTTATGCACATCATTTTAGTTGCATTTAAGCCCTATTTTCTTGTTTGCACTTTCTTTTCAAAAAATTTCATGCATTACTCTTTTTCACTTACCCTTGCATCTCTATCCATAATTCTTGAGTTCCATGGGTATCATATTGTATATGTATTATTCTTGTGTGACACAATAGGACTTTCATCTTTTGATTGAATTCTTGAAATTGTCTAAAATATAACTAAGAGTATATTATTTCGTGTAGAAATCATGTTAATATGCCTCCTGTGAACATGTTTATAGTTTCTAAGATATTTATTATCAAAACGGTCTAGGTTATATTTTTTCTTGAGAACCCACTTTATGCGTAATCATGGTAGATTTAATTGACTTGATTGGTTAGTAATCTGATAGGTTTTGAATAACATCGTGTTTATACCAGTACTAGGAGTGGTGTTGCCTAACTCATTCACATTTGAAAAAAAATTAGAAAATGAAAATATATATACGAAAAAATTAAATGAATAATTATGCATCGTTCTTCCAGCTATATTGAGTAGTCTGGCCCGTGCCTCAAGAAGCATTGGAGATTCGTGCTGAAAGGTCTAGCTTGAGGGAGTGCATAAAATAAAACTTCCATTTGGTTTGAGCTAGTAGGTCCAAGAGGTCTTTTTTGGCCCAATGCCCTAAGGTCATTTAATCTGGTAGTCATTGACCCAACGTTCCGTACACGAACCAATTATGATTTCAAAAAGAAAAAATAAAACAAAAATGCGAGTGAAGCTAGCGACCCTACGAATCTAGGAATGATGGCATGTTATAAGACCCACTTCCTTGATTGATTCATTTGCCATGATATTTTATTAATTCTTCTTTTGGTTTGTGTATAACTTGGCTCCCATTCCAATAACAGACGTAGGATATAGAGACCTTATTTTAGAACTTGTACACCTTCATCAGTTGTGTATATTACATGTCTGTCTATTTCGAAAACATGTACTCTATTTTGTATTTTGGATGGTTGTTGGAATTTGATTTGTTTTCATGAAGATCCGAGATGTCACCTTCTTATGCATATGTGGTGTGATTGCTTTTGGAACTTTGGAATTTCCCGTACATTTCATTCATTGCATGCATACCTCCATTCTTTACTCTCGATGTCTTCCTTGAGAACAAGGAAGAGTTTAGTTTGGGACATTTTGATGAGTGAATATTTTATATATTTTTAGTGGGAGCCACTCGCACAATACATTATATAAATACCCACTTTCTATATCATTTCACTCTATTTTTGATTCTCTTTCACTCTCTGGTTGTTCATGTGTATTTCAGGTCAAAACCAGCAATTCGGAACTAATTGGAATCAAGGAATGAAGGAAAGAAGCGAGCCAAATCGAATGAATTAAAATAATAAAGATTTGAGAGAATTCAACCTTACACGACAGTGTGTGTCACACACGATCCTGTGCAAGAGCACGGCATCAGCTGAAGAAGAATGAAGACTCACACGGTCGTGTGAAGTATCACACACGACCGTGTGAGGTGACATGGCTGAAGAAGCCCACACGACCTGCTACTCGGTCGTGTGGACCGTTTCGTGAAGGAGCTGAAGCGAGAAGTACACGGTCGTGTACATCACACACGACCGTGCCAGAATAAAAGACGAGCTGTTTTTGCATCCATAGTTACACGGTCGTGTAGGGTTTCTACACGACCGTGTCGAGCTCACTTTTTCTGAAGCCAACGAAGGGCCCATGCTATCATCTGAGGCCACACGACCATGTCGTTTGTTCGACACAGTCCTATAGCGGCCAACTGGATCGGTTTTTTTTCCAACCCATTAGGGTTTTGTGGATTTGTATAAAAGGATTGTGTGCCGATTTCGAGGGGATCTTCTTCCAGTTTTCTCCATCTGTCTTCTGATGTAGTTTAGGAGTAGGAGTATGTTAGGATAGGTTTATTCGGCTCTTCCTTCTTGAAGCATTGTATCAATTGAAGATTTTGTATTGCAGATTGCATATTTGGAGCTAAGTATTTCTTTTCCTTACTATGTCTTCCATCGTGTTCTTGTGTTAATTTAAGATGATATCTTTAATGTATATTGTGTAGTTTTCATCAAGTCCATGTGTTGAACCATATTATGGATTGAGTTGGAATGAATCGTTCGTTTAGCCTTTGAATTACCAATTAAATCTTCGTCTAGGATGATTTATTATCAATAAGTATTAGTTTCCTCCCACACAGATAATTAGATAGTGACCAATGACAGTTTGGGTTGATCTAGGGTTTCTGATCCCTTTATTGATTTATACGATCTGTGTGGCCAACGACAGTTAGGCGTAGATTAGAACCTCCAGGCGATGACCGGACTTCAATATAACAGTGACGTGAAGTAAGGTTAAGGAATATTGTTGAGTATCATGCACGCATGTGTGACGATGACCAACAACAGTTGGTTTTGCCACATGATAGGTAGTCCGATCATAGTATCACGACAGTGTGGGTTAGGTGTACACATCAGGTGTAACAACCTCACCCTAATATTAATTCGATAGCTAAACAGTGAGTTCACTTTTATAATCAACCCGCAGTAAAGGGGATACCTTGCCTTAGAGCTTTTCTTTTATCGTTATTTTCCCTTTTATGAAAATACACACGTAGCTAATCATAACTCAGGAGCGACTAGTACTCAATCAGACAACCTCCATGTGGATCAACCTATAAGTGCTACAACAACGCCGTGCGCTTGCAATATAAATATTAAAACTGACACATCAATATGCTGCTAACTTCAGATGTTGCTGATGAAATATGCAATAAGAAACAATACGGAAAAGATTAATGTTTTTCTTACACTTACTGAAATGTTGCTTAAGCAGTCTAAAATCAACATGCCTAAAGATTTTTGGGTTAACTTGTGCTTCCAAGAGCATATAAAATACAAGGATTAAGGGGATGCACTAAAATAAGGAAGATTTAATAGTAATGCATAATCTAAAAGGCCCCATCAAAGCAACGAAGTTAATAATTTCAATTAAGGGAAATGGTTATGATTTAAATAAAACTAGAAAATAAGTTTATTAACAATGAAATGTTCCAAAAGCTAACCATGTTAATCGAAGAAACGCAATGCCCAGCTTAAAATGGAAAATATGTCACCAGTTCCTTAAATTTCAAAGTATACACGACTAAAACATCTAAACTTTAACATTTAAAAATTACAAAGAAAAAAGTGATCTTACATCATAGCTTTCATAGACTTGTGCCAAACCTATCTCAGATAAAATTAAAAAGAAGAAAATGTCGGTAACATAAGAAGACACTATTAATATGAGCTTGTTGTGAGTGCAAATTTGATATCTTACCTTAATCGTTGGCTTCGCACTTTCAAAGATGAAGGTTCTACCCCTAATCGCAATACATTTCCTTCAGGAGATTAAGTTTCGATAATTTAGAGGTTTAAATATTGATCATATCAACTTTACTAAAGTGCATATATTGTATTGCTTGTAAGTGGAGCTATAATCAAGATTTGTTGTTTCTTTCCTATTTTCCTTAGCTACTTAAATAATTATGCAAAAGAATATATTCTTCAAAATACTTATAAAACTTCAATCTTAATGTGAACAATGTCTGTTGTCACGAGACATCACAACTACTGTTTTTAAATTATCCAAATGATGTTGAAAAGAAATTTATTTAGACGTTATGATATGCCATAAAATAGTAGTTATGCATGTTACACCAATTAATCACCTCTTATGAATATCATTCAAAACACTTATAAAACTTCAATCCAATGTCAACAATATATTCTGATACAAGACAGCACACATATTGCTTTCTCATTATCAAACTATGTTGAGAAATAAATTTATTTAAAAGTTCTGATGAGCAATAAAACAATATTTATGCATTTTACACCAATTAATCACATCTTATGAAGAGCCAAAATTTTCAATTTTTTTCCAATATAGTTAGAATATCATGCCATAATATCTTTCATATGATAGTGCCCCCACACCATTTTCAAATTATATTGCCTTTATTTATTTTCTTCTATCAGTTTTCAACAAAACCTTGGCATGTTATAGTTTCTTCCAAACTTTGATTTTAAAAGAGAAGCCAGTGACAAGACAACCAAATAATAACATCACAAACTTGAGCTTCACTTTGTTACTAATATTTAAAATGATTTTCTAAAAAAACTCAGAAAAATCCTTCATACAACATGGGGGGTTTTCCCACGGCCAAATCCACATAGGACAAAGGGGTGCGTACAGTGGTGATGAGGATTTGGCCACATCATCCTGTGAGCCCCAAAGCCCCTTGTAAGACAATACACACACCCACACCCACACTTCTCTCCCATTTCACCATGGGTCGCACCCACATCTGCACCCACTCACAGGTAGGGCTCGCATCCTGTGAGGGGTGGTGTTTTTTTGGCGTGCTCATACACTTTGTGCACGGCTTTTGCTAGTAAACAACTAAATCAAGTAATTATTTCTCATAAATTTTAATTTGGGATTATTGATATTCTTCTCAATTTTTTTCAACACACAATTGTTGTAAAAATAACTACAATATTGTTCTTTCTACTTGAATTCTATTTGATGACAAATAAAACAGACAAGACAATTATAACAGGTTATGTCAAGTTTTAGTTTTGATTTATTTATTTTTTTCAAATATAAATTTGAGAAAATTAATCAGAGATAGCCCAACCTGATTTGGGATTGTGGACTAAGCAATTGGTTAAGATTTTGGTTTAGAGAAACAAGTGACCATTGTTTTTCTTTCACATTTTTATTTCCAAAAAAGTATACCACAGCTTTAAGGTTTAAACAAAGCAATTAGTCTAAACATGGGACAGAGACGCAATTAGAAATTGGTGTTGGGAAGATGAGAGAGATAGAGAGGAATGAATGGAATATGAGAGGAAAATAAGTCGGTCTTCATGTCTCACCATTCAAGAAAGGAGCGAAAGTGGAATTGATTGTCATAGAATTGCTTACGGAGGAACCATCGAGTTACGATACAGTGCAATAGGAAAAGAACTTAAAGTGAGATGAGAGAGAGAAATAGAAGAAGTTAAAAAAGTTTAGGTTAAATTGACAGAACGAATGATTGTGATTGAATTTCCAACTAATAAATAAATGAACAATTAGAATGAGCTCAAGACATAAACCAATATATTATTAGTGATTATATATATATATATATATATAAGTATAGATGTACATTTCTCCCAAAAAAGACTTGAACATATTTCTTTATTGCCATTTTAAAAATCTACAGATAAATTGAACCCCAAATCACCCCAAAGTTCGGCACAGCCACTCTACAAGTTTTCAAGCTTAAAAATATGTTAATCACATTCTTCGATTCCTTAGCAACGTACCAACTAGTAGCGTTGGTAACATAATCATGTTGCTTGGATTTCCCAATACAAGTTTTGATGATCAATAAACATCGTTTTATGGTCTAAAGAATTTCATTAAGTATACCAAGTTTAATTAGACCAAGTTGTAATGCAGTACGAAGAGATTCATCAATCAAGCAAAATGATTAAACACAAAACCAAACAACGACACACAAAACTTGGTAACGCAGTTCGGTGCGCACACCTACGTCTGCGGGGCCACGCCCAGAAAGATCAGATTACTCCATTTAAAGTATCAATGAATACAATCCCTAATACCGGATTTCTATTAGGAGGAACAAACTCTCCCTCAATACAAACCGTGATGGGTGGTCTCTATCAAACCCATGGAGTAATCTATGCAAGCTCCTCTTGCATGCAAGATCCCCTTGCCAAACTGACTAGAATCAACTCCCTTGATTCCTACCTCGGTAGCCGTCAGCCTCCCTCCCGGAGTTCCACGAAAGCTTTCGTAAAAGTCGTAACCCTAGCCGCAAAACCGCACACGCCTTAGATACTCCGCTCCCCCTCAATCTCGGAGTAGGTAAGGTAGATTGCGCAATAGATCCCGTGCAGATCGGCAGCCCGCAAATTAAGGAACCACTTCAGGCAGGTGGTTCCGCAATATCTTCAAAGATCTTTCAACCACTATTTGCGGGCTAATATCTCTCTCAACAGATTCTTGAATCAAATCTAAGCGATAACTTCCAAATACATCTTCAGCGATTCTTCAATATAACAGCATATAACAGAATACCTTGAAGAGACTGCAATAGGATCTGGAGTAATCCACCTTCAGTACTGCAGATGACTGTCATCCTTTTCAAGGCCTCCGACACAGTACGTTGGACCTCATGTTGCAACATGACATTCAATATGTCATACAACATGACCAATAAACTAGATCTCTCATTCCAAGATAATTAAGAGCTACAGAAGACTAAATAGGTGCCATTAATGACTTAACAAACTCCCCCTTTGGAATTTAGTGGCACAATCACATAATAGGTCAAACATGTTGGAATAGAGCCATAATGACTTTAAAAGCGAGAGTTAGGACTTCTTCTTATTCGAAGCACAGAGAGTCCATTTTCATAAAAGATTTAATGGCTGTTGAGAGGAACATCATACCATCCAGCACACATATCCAACATGATATCCAATATACCGTCAGCAGACCCAACATGATGCCCAACATATACACCATCAAAACAACACCCCCCACATAACATATCATATCTCCCCATTTGGGCCACAAAATCCAAAGGAAACATACCTCACTTAGAGCAACTGCCAGCAGTATCATCCACAGAATCTGAAGGAGGAGGAAGCTTAGACTTCAGCAGAATGATCCTCTCCTCAAACGTAGCTTTCTGAGCTTCAAACACAACTTTCTGACCCTGAAGAAGCAACAGTTGATTGTCCACATTCTTCAGTGCATTCTCATATATTTTGATGTCCTCTAGGAAAAGAGAGTGAGAGCCAACATGACATAAAGGATCAGATACAAAAGGGGCAGAGGATGGCTGCCTATCAAGAGAAGATGGTAATGAAGATACATGACCAGTTCCAGGAGATGGAGAGGAAAAACTAGAAATATCATCAGTCTTCCCAACTACAGACTTGACTGTGTAGCTAATGCCCTCAAAAGGAACAGATAATTCAGTTGCAGATGGCATAATTTTCTGAGGCGGTAGCATCATGGAGATAAGACAAGCATAGGGCAGAGAAGGAGAAGCTCCAGATGACTCTGACATGGACAAAATAGAATCAAAGATGATTCTTCCAAGGTTGAGGGGCTGCTTAGTACCAGCAGAATACAGCAGTTTACACATCTCTTTAGTGACAACCGAAACATTGGATGTGGGAAGCCAATTCCTGGTAGCAATTCTATACAGCAGAAAAAAATTTGCAAACAAAGAAGAGGAATGTAAAGATGAGGACTTAGGCCAACTGACCAACTTCCCAGTAGGTGTCATAATTATCTCCAACGAACTCCCCAAAAGCTGACAGAGAAGGAGGACATGACCACTGCAAAATCTTATTCAGAACTGAGGGAGAAAAACATAATCTTCCCTCTAATAAAGGCACAAAAGCCCACCTAGATGAAGAATCTCCTGCAGCCCTAGACAAATTGCAGTAGAACTCCCTGACCAAAGCAGGGTTATAAGATTTGAAGCAAGTGGCAACATGAAAGAGTTTGAGATCATTTAAAATGGAGATAAATTTGGTCTTGGCAAAGGAGGAAACAGATAGGGACTTCTCAGCATGAATGACCCTTTCAGAGTAAAGGGACCATCTCCTTTTGCAAGCTTTATCAAATAATACCCTGCTCATAGCATCTGATGCAGTAAAAAGAGGGGAAGGTAAAGAACCTGAAGCAACAGAGATTTTAGCCTTTTTGAAGGAGATGGAGAGACATGGCTGGAAGGAGCAGCACGTTTCCTAGGAACAGTCTTGGGCTTGCGAGCATAGGGGACAAGATCATCTCTAAGCAGAACAGGCTGAGGTGAAGTATTTGCCTCTTCTTGCACAGCTGGTTTGCATGTTGCATCTGATGTTGCAACATCACAAGAAATATCAGCAGCAGCCGCTTGAGCTGCACACGAATCATCAAGAGTGGCATCTTCAGTACTACCACAAGCTGATGTTACAACATCAGGAGCCTCCTCTAGAGCAACTTCAAGAGCTTCCTCTAACTGTGGTGCAACACAAGAATTATCACCTGCCCCTGAACCAGATCCTCCTCAGGAATTTGAGACATATTGGTATCAAAAGGTAGTCCTGGAATCCTCCACTACAGAGGGGTCCTCCATTTGAACAACTTCTTCATTTGCAACCAGAACAACATGGTCATGGCTGTCACCTTGAGCATCAACAGAGACATGAGGGATTTGAGGCTGGACATCAACAGCCGCGGGGCTAGAATTCACTTCAGCATCAGCATTAGCACCAGCATCCTCAGAGGGATGGACATCTCAGAATCAGAAATCTCCAGACCCACAATCTCAGATAATTTAACAGAAGACTTCCTTCGCCGACAGGTGGTAAGTATAATCTCATCATCATCAGGCACCTCAACACTCATCAATTTACCTCTTAACTTATCCAATTTGTAAGGACCAAGGCGAACACCAGTGAAGTCCATCCAAGATAGGTCCAATTTTTTACCAATCCTCCTAAGATACCAGAACCAGTCCTAAATTGTGCCTGGAGCAGGAAAATCTTCATCCAAATCCGAATCAAAAGACGAGGGTTTCTTGTATTGAACTGAAATTGGGGAAAATGGAACCATCTCCCAATTCGACACTACAGAGCAATGCATGTGCTGGGAAGACATCTGAGATGGAGATGGAGGAGAAATGCCAAAAGATGAGACACGAGCGAACCGAGGAGCCACCCCTTTTTTCTTACCCCGTGGAGGAGAGGAAGAGGATGCTGCTCTTTTTGAGGAGGAAGAACGTCGAGAGGACCGACGAGGGGCCTGAGGAGATTTTTGACATTGATCTCGAGTCATTTCAGCAGAGGAGAGGGAGAATCACACAAGAAAGGATCAAGAAACCCTAGAAGAGCACACTTCTATTCTTGAAAATTTTGAGAGAGAAAAGAGCACCGTAAGTTGAATAACTTAGGGGGGGAATCAAATATAACGGTCTGACCCTAAACATGCCCAACTTGACACAGCCCAGCACCCTCTTATGTTGCAACATGAGATGCAACATCAGATACGACACATCCAAAGTGCATGTCGCAGCTCTTCAAATCTGCCTGAATCGAGGGGTTTTGTAAAAATATCAGCCAATTGGCTAGAGGTTGCAACATATTCCATGACTAGAACTTTCTTCTCTACCAATTCTATGATGAAATGGTGCCGGATATCTATATGTTTAGTTCTTGAGTGTTGAACTGGATTCTTGGAGATGTTGATTGCACTCTAGTTATCACATAAAATAGTCAAAACAGTTTGCTCTACCCCATAGTCAGTCAGCATCTGCTTCATCCATAGAAGTTGAGTACAACTTCCTGTTGCTATGTATTCAGCCTCAGCGGTGGATAGAGAAATAGAATTCTGCTTCTTGTTGTACCATGAGACAAGATTGTTTCCCACATAGAAATAGCCACATGTTGTACTCTTCCTATCGTCAGCATTTCTTGCCCAATCAGCATCATTGTAGCTAGACAGTAAGGTGTTTCTTTGGTATACCATATACCAAATTCAGTTGTACCACTAATATATCTGATTATTCTTTTGACCGTCGTGATATGAGACTCTGGTAGATCCGCGCGCACGATCTGTCTTCGGGATCCTATCAGACTCCTTAGGTCATGCTTGATAACGGGCACATACTCCCACACTGAAACTGATGTCAGGCCTACTGGCTGCCAGATATAGAAGGCTCCCTATCATGCTCCTATACAACGTGACCTCCATTGATTTTTCACCATCTTTGAAGAGCTTGTCACTTGTAGACATAGGAGTGCGGACTTGTCTGGCATTCTCCAGCCCGAATCTCTTCACCAGATTTCTCGCATACTTGCTCTGAGAAATGAACAGACCTTCATTAGATTGCTTTACTTGAAGACCAAGGAACATGTTCAGTTCACCAACAATACTCATCTCAAACTCCTTCTGCATGAGATCTATAAATTCATGAACAAGCTGTTGAGAAGTGGATCCAAACACTATGTCATCAACGTAGATCTGAGCTACAATCACAGCAGACTTAGTTCTTTGAACAAACAGTCTTGTCAGCTCCCCCTCTCATAACCCTTTTAAAGAAGATATTTAGTCAGTCTCTCATACCAGGCCCTTGGAGCTTGCTTCAAGCCATAGAGAACATTCTCAGCTGATAAACATGATTATGGAGAAATGGGTCTTCAAACCCTTTGGGTTGTTTGACATACACTTCCTCATTCCGTATTCCATTTAGAAAAGCACTCTTCACGTCCATTTGATAGAGTTTGAAGTTGAAGCTACATGCTACGGCCAGTAAGAGTCTGATAGACTCCAGACGAGCAACAGTGGCAAATGTCTCATCAAAATCAATACCTTCTACCTGAGTATACCCTTGAGCCACAAGACGAGCCTTGTTGCGAGTGACGTTGCCTTTATCATCTGTTTTATTTTTAAAAATCCATTTTGTACCAATGACATTTATCCCCTTAGGTCTTTCTACCAGTGTCCAGACATCATTTCGCTGAAACTGATTCAGTTCTTCTTACATTGCAGAAACCCAGTATTCATCAATCAGGGCCTCCTTCACATTTTTCGGTTCAGCTAAGGAGATGAAACAGACATATCCGACAAGGTCACGGTAGTTGATACGGCTCGTACCTCTCGTGCAACGACCGTCAAGAACATCACCTATAACCAGCTTTGGAGGATGATTCCGTACGACTCTGGTGATTCTTCAGAAGCATGAGCATGAGCATAACTCAAGCCGCTTTGAGGTTCTTCAGCCGATGTTGTATCATGTGTTGCAACATTAGGTGCAACATGATCTTGTATTGTATTGAATGTTGCAACAATAGGTTCAACATGGTCTTCTTCATCTGTACAGTCTTCCTGAGAATGCCTTCCTTCAACAGTGACTGCCTCCTTTTGATCAAAATCATCTACAACAACATTGATAGACCCCATCATGATATTTGTACGCTTGTTGTAGACCCTAAAAGCATGGTTGGTAGTAGAATAGCCAAGAAATATTCCTTCATCACTCTTTGCATCAAACTTCCCTCTTGGAGTACGGTCCTGCAGAATATATCATTTGCTTCCGAAGATATGAAAGTATGACACGTCAGGTTTCCTTCCTTTTCAGATTTCATAAGGAGTTTTCTCAGTTCTAGGACGGAGATAAACTCTGTTACTAGTATAACATGCAGTATTGATTGCTTCGGCCCACCACCTTAAACTGATATCCTTAGATTTAGCATCACACGAGCCATCTCTTGCAAGGTGCGGTTCTTCCGTTCAACAACTCCATTTTGTTCAGGGATCTTAGTAGCTGAGAATTCATGAACAATTCCTCAGGACTCACGGAAATCAGTAAATGAATGGTTTTCAAACTCCTTTCCATGGTCACTCCTGATTCTGACAATTTTGCAATTATTATTTCCATTCTCAACTTGCAGACGAGTATACAATTTCTTGAATGCTTCAAATGTGTCTGACTTTTCTTTAAGAAAGTCTACACAGGTAAACCTAGAAAAATTATCAACACAGCCAAAGATGTACTTCTTACCTCACATACTAGTTTCAGACGTTGGCCCGATCAAATCTATGTGCAGAAGATCCAGAATCTTGGATGTAGTAATCGTTTGAAGTTGTTTGCGGCTGATCTTCTTTTGCTTTCCCAGTTGGCAAAGAACACACACCCCCTCTTTCTTCTTGTTTAGAACCTGTAATCCTCTGACAGCTCCAACTTTAGATATCTTCATCAGTGTCTTGAAGTTGAGATGCCCTAACTTTTTATGCCACTGTTCAAAAACATCAGTGGTAACATTAAGGCACGTGTTAGCTTCTTGGAGAAGGTAGCAGTTATCAGTAGATCTTTCCCAGCAAGGATACACTCTTCATTTACGTTGAATACTGAACACTTCTCTTTAGTAAACCGAACTAATAGACCTTGATCACATAGTTGACTTATGCTGATAAGATTAGCTTTCAGATCTTTGACATGCATAACATCCTTCAGATTGAGAGAACCTGCCCATTTAGATTTTCCTTTCGAACAACTTTGCTTCTTTGTCCATCGCCAAAGGTTACGTGACCCTTGTCACAGGTGGTATAATCACTAAGTAGATTCCTGTTGCCGGTCATGTGCCGGGAGCACCCCCTGTCAAAATACCACATGTTCTCGAAGAAAGCAATTAAAGCAGTGTAAGCCACCATGCTATACAGTTCGGATTTCCTTACCCATTTCTTCTTCATCTTCATGTCTGAATATCTAACATTTCTCCCTTCACGCCAATGTCGCATGCGACTGAAGCAATTTCTTTCAGTATGTCATATGAGCCTGCAGTAGCCACACACAGGACGGCTGGATGTTGTATCTTTATTCAGCTTCTTCTGATCATACCCCTTGGGCTGACCCATCCTTTCCAGCTCTTTAGTCACAACGATTCATCTCTCCTTAGGGACATGATTGTAGCCTCATTTGTTGTACCCCACTCCAGTGTGATCTCCTGCGGTCTTCCCAATACTTAGAATGTCATCTAGTTTTGACCTTCCAGCGTTCCACTTGTTGAGAGTACTCTCAGCCTTCTCAGCTCTAAGAAGAGTTTTTCTGACGCTGCTCTCAAGATTTCTGAGACTGAGCCCGGCCTTCAAAAGTCTAGCTTTGGCTTCTTCCCTCTCATCCTTCAATCTGGCATTCTCATCCTTCAAGGTTTTGTTTGTTTCACAGATCTTCATCCACTTGTCAAACATGGTCTGATAGGCTGTTCGAATGTCCTCTTCACTCACATCCTCATCACTATCAACTTCAGAATCAGATTTATTGCTGGATGTTGTACTTGATGTTGCAACATTCTGGCCGACATTGTCTAGTTTATTGCCAGATGTTGTACCTGATGTTGCAACATCAGATCCAACATGATTATGAGTGTCGCAATCCGATTGTCTCTTCAGGATAGCGGTAAAGGCCATATAGTTGCTGGTGATGTCCTCATCTCCAGCACTCCCTTCAGATTCATCATCGCTACAGGTGCTTGCTAAAGATTTCCCTTTTTGCTTCTTTAGGGTGTTGGCACATTCAGCTTGTATGTGACCAAAACCCTCACATTCTCTGCACTGTATCTATTTACCTTTGTTCTTCTGATTATGCCTCTGAGTAGGGCGACTAGTATTTTTTCCTGCAGTGGGAAGATTTGGCCATGACACATTGTTGCCAGATCTGAAGTTCTAACCCTTGTTGCTGATCTTTTTCAACATTCTGCTGAAGTTCTTGGTCAGCAAGGCAATGTCATCATCTAACTCTGACTCATTATCTGATTTAGAGACTTCACAAGCTTCTGCCTTTAGGGCAACCCCTTTGTCCCTTTTACTCTGCTTCAGATTCATTTCATAGGTCTGAAGAGATCACATGAGTTCATCCAGTCTCATGGTGGAAGTATTCATGGCTTCCTCAATGGCTGCAACTTTGGCAGAGAATTTGTCTGGAAGAGATCTCAATGTTTTCTCGACCAGTTTCTTTTGAGAGTATTTTTCCCAAGATGGAAGGCCTGATTGGTTATGTCTCTTAACCTCCCATTGAATTCAGCTACGGTTTCATCATCATTCATCCTTAGATTTTCAAACTGAGAAGCAAGCATTTGAAGTTTAGAAGCTTTTACCGTACTAGTGCATTCATGAATATTTAGAAGAATATCTCACGCTTCTTTGGCATACTCGCAAGTGGAGATCAACTTAAACTGCTCTTCATCAACAGCTGTAAGATGGCATTCACGGCCTTAGAGTTTCTCAGAGCCGCTCGATCTTCTTCTTGGCTTCAATCTCTTATTGGCTTGAGATGTTCTTTGCCATCTTTGTCGACTTCGACCGGAGGAGTTCATCCTTCAATGGTGGCAGTCCATGCCTTCTCATCAAGAGACTTCATGAAAGCACGCATCCGAGACTTCCAGTAGGTATAGTTTGTACCGATGAGCAGCGGATGGGTAATGGAAGCGCCTTCTTTTGTATTCATGATTTGCGTACTGAAAAACCAAGATTACACCCACTTTGATAACAAAGTAACACGGATGACCTGCGCTGATACCAATTGTAATTCGGTACGAAGAGATTAATCAATCAAGCATAATGATTAAACACAAAACCAAGCAACGACACACAAAACTTGGTAACGCAGTTCGGTGCGCACACCTACATCTGCGGGGCCACGCCCAGAAAGATCAGATTACTCCACTTAAAATATCAATGAATACAATCAATAATACCGGATTTCTATTAGGAGGAATAAACCACCCCTCAATACAAACCGTGATGGGTGGTCTCTACCAAACGTGATTTGTTCAAGATTTACTCAAGCATATAAGATATGTAGACATGAAACTATGAGAAAACACTAGAGGGGGGTGAATAGTGTTTTACGATAATAAAAAGAAATTTACACCTAAATAAAAAATCCCTAATGCAACTAAACGTGCCAAATAGATTATGTGATAACTCAGAGAATGCAAACACAAACCAATTATGTACACTGGTTCGGATTCCACTGAGTCAAATCTCGACTCCTTGGAATCCTGCTCCAGCAACCCACTAGCAAATCATGCTAATGATTAGAATGCACTAATACCCACTTTCCAAATACCGATAAGTATAGATCCAATACAACCTTTATCACAACTTCCCACAACCCGTGAATGGTCCACTCTCACAAACCGAAAGTAATCTCAATAAGAGAAGAGAATTGAATTGAAACAATTCAATATGAAATAAATTACACAGCCATGCCTTGAAAAATGACTTGATAGTATGAGGCAAAGAGGTATGTGTGTTGTGCTCTAAATGATGAGAGTATGATCACTTACTACTTGTCTCAAATGAGGAACAAAGTTAGGATGAAGATCAGCTGTGAGTGCCTTGAATGTTTTTGGAGACAAGTGTAGAAGTTATGAGCTTGAGAGCTTGTTGAAGCTTTGAATGCTATTCATGTAATGAATTTATTCTCTAAATGTTTCAAATCTTCTGAAATAAATGCCAAAAACCCTATTTATAAAGGTCAAGAATCACACCAAAATCCAGCAAAGCTCTCCAGTATTTAATGTTGTAAACGGCTATTAACTTGCATAAATCCTAGTCACCAGTCAACTAGAGTAGACTAACCAGTCGCCTGGGGTATTGTCTGACATGGTAATTAATGATATCAAACGGCTAGTTCCAGACGCCTGAAAAAGGCTCCACAGTTGTCTGTGGTACTATGCAGACGTCTGGTCCATAGCTTCAGACGCCTGATTAGACTGGGTTCAGAATCTGAGTTACTAGAAATATCAGTCGATAGTGGACAGACGTCTGGGGCTCAACATACAGGCATCTGTGCCACTGTTTAGACGTCTGGATGTAAAGCTTCAGACGTATGATCAGTCAGCTTGGGAAACAATCAGAGTAACTGGAATTTTTGGTCAACAAGCACCATACGTCAGGAATTCATTACCCAGACGTCTGACTCACTATGCAGATGGCTGAGATAAAAAATTCAGATGTCTGATCAGTCAAAGTGCAGAAACATAGTTATTGGAAATATTGGTCTTCAGGAGCCAGACGTCTGGAGTTCATTGTCAAGGTGTCTGTCTCATTATGCAGACGTCTGAAATGAGAACTTCATACGTTTGATCAGTCTGTCTGTGGAAACTGAGCTACTGGAGTATTAACTCATAAAGCGTTAGACGTCTGGAGTTCTTCACATATTCGTCTGACACACTGTGCAGACGTTTGGTATAAGAACATCAGACGTCAGATCTGGGTTAGGTTTTAGCCATAATACATGTACGCCAGACGTCTAGGGTTCAAGCACCAGTCGTCTGGGGAGGCTGAAAAACTCTACTTCGAGCTTTTATAAGTTCTAACCATATGGAAATCAAATGATGAATGAACTATAATGTTGTGAGCATTATGGAAGTGAGTTTATCAAGTCTATTCAAGGCTTAACAATCTAATTCGATAAGGAAATGAAGAAATAGTACAATTACACATTAATCCATTCACTTCCTATTGAATGCATTGAAGACTTCCACTTGATTTCCTTGAGTTCATCATTTTATTTCCTTGCATCATTGACTATAGTCATCATCGCATTTGATATTCATTGAGTTAAATTGACAATACTTTCATTAGCTACAAAATAGGGGATTAGTCACAATTAATTGTGTTTGTCCATCATCAAAACCAAATTGTGGGATCCAATATCTCAACAGATAATGATTTCATAGCAAATCTTGGCAAACGATGGTGGTGTGGACCCAAGGCATCAAAAGAAAGTGTAGAAATCTATGGCAATAGCATGTAGCTAAAGCTACAACAAATCAAGCTTGAAGACATATTTTTTATGTATTGTTGTAAAGTTTTATTTCTTGTCTTAGATGTTATGTAATGCCTTGAAGATGTCATGTACACATGAAAGTACCCTATGTAAACAACTAGAACTACTATGGATTTAATTGATAGATAAAAACCTAGGTTTCTTAGCCAAAGAATTGGTTTTAAGATAAAGTAGTCAACCAATCTGATACTCTAGTCGACTAGCTCACCTGAAAGAAACTGGCATGTTCTCTCTGGAATTACTAGTCGACCAATGTACAATTACTAGTCGACTAGTTACCTACTAATCAACTAGTAAATGTACTATAGTCAACTAGTACTAGGCATTGGAGCTTTTTCTACTAGCCGTTTCTAACTGTTGGGAAGGTCTTTTTGGGTATTTTTCTTGAGCTGTTTTATTCCTCCATATATATGGATGACCTTAGGTCATTTGGACAAGAATGTTAATGAAATAAAATGAAAAAGAAGAAGAATAAAAGGAAATAGCCCACAAACCCTCATAGCACAGTTCTTTTTCTCCAATCTTATTGAGCTTTCTTCTACTCTTCCATAGTCTAAATCTTATAGAGTAGCCCAAATCTCTAGCCACATAAAATCACTTTGTGCTTCAACTTCAAGGATTAGTGAAGTTGTATCATTTGTGCTCAAACTTGTAAACCTCAAGCGTGAGGTGTTGCTCTAAAAAGGAGGTGGGGTTGTTGCTCTCATTGGAGAGGTGCTCTCGTTGGAGAGGTGTCGGTCCACTCACCGGGTCGTGGTGAAGTGGACGTGTTGTACTATTTGAGAGGAATATTGGATTGCCAGCCTTGCTTCCTCATCTCACGAGCAACGTGAGACTAAAGTTAATAGAGGAAAAACAATTTCAAGTTTGCATTCCAAGAAGGCCAAACTTTAGCAAATTATTCCTCACTCATGAGCTTCGCAAGTGATATCATATATCAAATCGAAGAGCACTGAACGATGAACGCAAAGAAACAAATGACGCTCAAATCCGACTTCATTTGACCCCTCACACGATAGCTTAAAGTAGGCCAAAAAATCATAAATTGATCAAAATTTCAGCCGTCGCAATATGGCTTCTCAAACCCTAATTCGTGGGCCCCACGTGTGGGGCCCACTTCCACTTCTGGACACGCCCAAAAGCAGCAGGTACTTCAGTCTCCGCAGATACGTGCGAACTATGAAGCTTCATCCCAACAAATATGATCTCCACTTCTGTATGGACAACACTATCGCCATCAACTCCCTCTCATAGACCGATCGCAATCGGGCCCTCGCGGTCAACACCTGGCTGTAGTAAGCTATAGGCCGCTGCTCCTGCATCAGTACTGCTCCCAGCCCGTGTTCTGATGCGTCTGCCTCTACTACGAAGGGTCTGGAGAAGTCGGGCAACGCCAATACGGGCACAGTGGTCATTGCCCTTTTCAGGGCCTCAAATGTTGTCGTCGCCTCTTCCCCCCAATGGAACTGATCCTTCTTCAATAACTTCGTCAATGGCCAGGCAATCGTCCCATAACCCTCCACAAACCGGCGGTAATAACATGTAAGCCCCAGGAAGCCCCGTAGTCCTCTGAGCGTAGTGGGGCGCGGCCAATCCAGCATGGCCGCTATCTTTGCTCTATCTGCGGCCATCCCTCCTGCTGATACCACGTACCCCAGATACTCCACCTGCGGCTGCCCGAAAAGACACTTCTTTTTGTTCACATACCACCTGCAGGTGGTCCAAATACCCCAGATATAACTGGTGGTACTGCAGCTCCTGAAATACCACCTCCAGGTGGTCCAAATGCTTCTCCAGATTACGACTGTACACCAAAATATCATCGAAGAAAACCAGTACAAATCGCCTGAGGTATGGACGAAATACCTTATTCATAAGTGCCTGGAAAGTGGCAGGTGCGTTGGTCAGCCCGAAGGGCATGACTAGAAACTCATAGTGGCCCTCATGCGTCCTGAACGCCGTCTTGGGCACATCCTCCCGCCGCATCCTGATTTGGTGGTAGCTTGACTTAAGATCTATCTTGCTGAACCAGGCTGCCCCATGTAGCTCGTCCAGGAGCTCATCGATCACATGTATATGGAATTTATCCGGGACCGTCTCCTTGTTCAGCGCCCTATAGTCCACGCAGAACCGCCAACTACCATCCTTCTTCACGAGCAATACTGGGCTGGAGAACGGGCTCACACTCGGCTGGATCACCCCCGCCTGCACCATCTCTGACATCATCCTCTCTATCTCATCCTTCTGATGCTGGGGGTATCGGTAAGGCCGCACGCTAATGGGGACACTCTCGTAGGACAATGGCGTGTCGTGGTCCCGTAGTGGTGGAAGACCCTGAGGCTCCTGGAATATCTCCATAAACTGCTCCAAGAGCTGTTGCACCTCTCCTGGAATTGGCTGCTCGGTACTGGTCTCTGCTCCTCCCTCACCTGTCAAAGAGTACAGTTCTACTAAATATCCTCCTCCCTCTGTCTGGATGGTCCTAACAATGGTCTTCAGAGAGACCAAGACCCTGCAGAGGCTGGGATCTCCCTGGAGTATCACTGCTCTCCCCGCCTCATGAAACTCCATCCACAGCAGCTTCCAATTTATGGTCATCTCTCCTAATGTCTGTAGCCAAGTCATGCCTAGAATGACGTCGGTGCTCCCCATGTCCAGAGGTAAAAAGTCTGCAATAATCTGTATCCCCCTGCATGGTCAGTATCAGTCCCCTGCAAACTCCCCGGCTGCTCTCCTTCTTTCCCGTCCCCATCATCACACTGAAGCTGCAGCAGTCTGTCAGCTGAAGCCCCTGCTGTGCCACCACCCTCCTGGAAATGAAATTGTGGGTAGCCCCACTGTCAATAAGCACAGTCACCTCCTGGCCACCGATCTCCCCCCTCAGCTTCATGGTATGGTTCGGTGTGAACCCTACCACGGAGTTGAGGGACACCTCCGCCACGTCTAACTGCTGGCCCTCCAGCTCCTCCTCTGCCTCAGCTGCCTCCTCCTCGACATCGGCCTCGTCGTCATCGTCCTCCAACAGAATCACCTGAAGCTTGCGCCCCGCGCACCTATGGCCTGGTGAGAATCGCTCATCGCACCTGAAACATAACCATTTCTGCCTCTTTTCTCGCATCTCAGCGTTTGTCATGCGCCTGAACTGCCCCCCAGCCACTGGTGCACTACTCTTCTCCCCATTCTTCTCCCTGCTCGTCTGGGCCGCCACCGCGTGGGTACCTGCTCCTCCAGCCCCAGACGGGGCGCCTCTCGATGTCTGACTACTGTAGCCGCTCCTGACCCGTCTGTCCTCGGTCTGCGCATCCTCTACCATCTGGGCCATCTCTATGACCTCCGAAAGCCCCCTGGGCTTGTAGGGTCTGACTGTTGCTCGCAGACTGGAGCGCAACCCCTTCAAGAAGGTGCCCTCTAGTGACTTGTCAGACACGCCATGTACTCGCCCTGTCAGTGTCTCAAATCTCTCGATGTAATCCCGTACCGGCCCCTCCTGCCTGAGGGTGTATAGCTGCTCGTGTAAGTTCCCCAGACGGGGTCTCTAAACTTCTCCCAGCACCAGGTCCTTGTTAAAAAGTTGGGAATGTTGGCGACCCTCGGACGAGCGTTGGATATCACTAGATTACTGGGAGCTGGTTAAAAAGTTTCCCTTGTTTGATCTTGAGACAAGGTCAAAATTAGGAGATGGGAATGTTGGCGACCCTCGGACGAGCGTTGGAGATCTTCGCCGGAGGAGGGAGTCGTTGGCTTCTTCTGCTGAATGAAGCTGTCAATGAGGAGAGAGGGTTTTGAGCCGTTGGATTGCGGAGATGTATCCATTAGAAATGATCTAAACCGTTGTTTCCTGGAATCAATTGCAGCCGTTCATTTTTGAAATAAGATCCTACTTGGAGCGTTGATTGTGGATGTGCTTTGCCACGTCAGATTAGTTGTGGGGCCGGTTTAGTTTCTTTCATAACGATCGGAAGGGCGAGACTATGATTCCTGATGCAACAGCTTGCTTCTTCTTTCGGCGGCTTCTTCTCAATGCTTCGAGCACCTTCTACTGTTTTCCGGCAACTCCTCAACGGCCGACGGTTACAACTAACTTTCGAACTCCAGGAAGCTAGTTACTCTAACAGAATTCAGTTAGAGCTCATCTATTAAAGGACAGTTGTTGTAAGGAATCACCATCGATGATGAATGGAATTTGCTTCAGAAATTTCTGAGCAACCCTCTTTTTCCTTTTTCTTTTGATTTTTGTTTTTGTTTTCTTTTCAGTTTTCTTTTGGGATTTGCTTTGACTACCAAAATTTGAGACTTCAATTACAGGTTGTTAAGAGCTTGGTGGCCATGGGCAAGAAGAGGCTTCCACATTTTGCTTCATTAATCATTTTTACATTGATCCTAAGCTTCTTCTATACGTATTTTATTTTTTATCTCTTGGTTGAATTCATGATTATATTAATTGTGTCTGTATTGCATAATCCAAGGAGGCAAGGATTCATCATGTGTTAAACTTATTGATTGATATATTTATATCATTCTTGTCTTGTACCAATTACCCTACACATTGATTATTTGTGACTCATATGTATACATCATAAAATTATTGTACATTGTGAGTAAAATTAATGCCTTCATAGAGTTTTTATTTTTGTAAAAGAACATCTACGCTTTGTAAGTGCTTATTCTATATCCCAGAGTATGAGATTGTTAGAATGTGTTTGTGTGTCTAAAGTTTAGGAACAAGTGAAAAGTCCACATTAGGAGTGGTTGCTTGTAATTATGGTGTTGATTACATATAAGAATCTTAGGACAAGAGTACATAAGCAATGGATGCATACTCGGATAGAGTAGAACCATCACGATTATTATCTTTATATTTGTGTTTGTCATTTCCATATATGGATGCTGAGTTTTGTATTCTGTTTGCTCCCTGTTAGCACTGTTCGAACCACATCATTTGGTATTTGAACCATAAATAACCCGGTTCTACCCATATATATTCCTACATTATTCGAACCATATTGGCCGAATCTGTCCACATTGTTTTGCTTCCTATAAAATAACAACGCTGACAACATAAAAGACCTGCGTGATTCGACATTTTGACCTATGTCAATGACAAAATGATAATAACTACAAGAAGAAGAATACAAAGTACACACGCAAATTTTTTTGTCCTGTCAAAATTTGGTCCTGTCAAAATTAAGCACTTTTGACAGGATATGCATTTGGTCCTGTCAAAATTCTAATACATTACAAAAATTTGGTGATCAAGTAATGTAATTCACCAAAGTGCTTAATTCTCCACGTTGACAGGACAAAGTTAAAGCTGCTGGTCAGAGCGCCCTCTCTTTCTCATACCATAATCACTACATTATCAGAATCTCTACATTCTCAATTATCTTACAAAAATAAACAGAGAAGAAATATATTAAAGTTCATCTCAAAAATCAAATATTTCATCAAGGAAACTGCACAATTTCTCAAATTGGTAGATTAAGGTGGGTACCTCTCCTCAGTCCATTTCAATGTTTCAACAAAGAATTATGAATTTGCTGTGCAACCCTAACGAAAGCTACAACCGGTTTTAAGAGATTTTAAACTTTAGACGGGTCGTTATCAAAATGCAATGATCCGGAATGATCAGAAGCTTTGAAATTTTGTAGAATTCAAGAAAGATCAAAACGATCAGAAGCTTTGAGAATGCCATATGAAGGGTAAAAGCGAAAAAAAATTGAACCTTACGTATGATCCTTCTCTGGGAGCAAAGAGCTCGAGAGCAGCGGAGCGGTAAGCGTCAGAGATCGGGCGGATGCCGGTGGATCTGTGGGTGCATAGAGACGCACAGAGCAAGAAACCCTAGAATCCATAGGAATCTCACCATGTGTGTGGAAGTGTGGTTGAGAGATCGGGTTCTCTCCCTCCTCTATGCAGAGTCCGAGGTGAGGGGAGATGAGGGGAGTGGATCACCGGGGTGAGGGGAGATGAGGGGAGCGCCGGGGTGAGGGGAGGAGAGCAGCGGTTCTGTTTTTTTTCACGTGGGGGTGGGTGGAGGTGAGGGGAGCGTCGGGATGAGGGGAGATGAAAAGTCACGGGCTGGGTTTGTTTTGGGAGAGATAAGGCTGAGCTTTTTTCAAATTTTTGGTTTTTCCCCCTCTAAATACATTTTCCCCCAAATTTCAAGTTTTCTTATCTCAACCATTCATTCATCATCAAGATTAAATCCCAATCAACCCTTATACAAAATTCAAAAATCAATTTCTCATCTTCCAATTTCTCATATCCAAATTCTCTTATCAATTATCCCTTATCCAACAAAATGTATTACACAATATCCAAATTCTCTTATCCCTTATCCAAATTCTCTTAACCAAAATCTCTTATCCAAGAACTCTTATCCAATAACCCATGATAACATCCCTGTTTTATAATATAGATATATATATATATGTGTGTATGTATTTTTTTGCAAGGTAAGTTAGTATATATTCAAAATGTACAGAAAGTTACAATGTGGACTGAGCATCGGATGCCAGACTAATTGACTAGGGGAGAGGACACAAGCGTCGTCACCATAGATCAAATAGCCCATTATCCATGCTTAGGTCCACGAACTGCAAACAAACACAACATCATACATACTCCAAAAGTGGGATACAAATGTGGATCATCCATTATCCCGGATATCCCAGTTATCATAAGCAGTTACTGCTTCTTCTTCCATATCACCTGTATTCCGAAGAATGATGCGTACATCTTCCGCGATCTCGTCAAATATCATAGTTTTGGGTTTCCTTTTGTTTTCAAACAATCTCCTGTTGCGTTCGCACCATAAATGCCAGATGACCGCTGCAAGGACAAATTTCCCAAGCTTGCCAAGCGCTCCTTTATTTCCGAAGTTTTCCATGAAGTAGCAGCCGATATCTTTAATGGAGAACATAGCAGGCCGCCGAGATGTATCAAGCTTCAGGATGGACCTTTGCAGAACATAATTAGAGAATGGGCAGTTGAAGAAAACATGGTCAATTGTTTCCGGTGTCCCTTCTGTGCAGAGCTCGCATGTATTGGAAGTTAACGGTAGCCATTTTTCCAGACGCGTTTTGGTGAGAAGCTTATTTCTTAATGCTCTTAGTAAAGTAATAGAATATTTTGGGATTGAGTTACTGTACCACACAAGATTGTAGAAGGGAAAAGGTCCTGATTTCATACGCACCGTGTCCCAAGCTTCCTTGTACTTGAATGCCGTTCCACCTTTCCATTCCCAAGAGTCTGGTCTCCCAAAAATAGTATGTTGTCTAAGCAATGGCTGTAGCATCTGAATATCCAGGTCGACAATCCAATTAACTCCATTCCAATAGTCCGAGACATGCTTATCACTTGCCCCATCTGGCACATTGTATATATTTTTTAGGGGTCCACAAGGGAGCCAATTATCATGCCAAAAGAGGGTGTCTCTCCCATCCCCAACCTTTCTCCTGATTATACTCTGTGATAAATGCCTGCAGTGAAGAAGAAACTTCCAGGTTCCAGATTGTGTGGCCGATCGTCCCGCTATATAGAATCTGGCCGTATCCTTGTATTTCTTATGCATGAAATCCGCCCAGAGTCCCCTAGTCTTCAGTAATCTCCAAGTCAGCTTGATTCCAGCTGCCAGATTCAGGTCAGTCAATAATCTTAATCCCACCCCTCCTTCCTCCTTAGGCCTGCAGGAGTCACTCCAGGACCAAGCCTTAGAATTACCCCAAATGAATTTTCTGCACATCGATGTGAGAGTTCGCAGCACAGTAGTAGGGAATCTATATACCTGCAGCCAAAAATTAATCATGCCATAAACAACTATTCTCACCAGTTCAATTCGGCCAGCTAAGGATAATGTTGTAGAAGTCCAGACACTCAGCCGTTTCCTGCATCTATCAATAAGCCTGTTATACATCTGTGCTTTGGGGTACTTGGAAGACAATGGGAGGCCCAAATACGAAGTAATCGTGTGTGTAAGTTTGGCTCCCAAGAAGTTAGCCAGATCACCAGGGTTCCTCACTCCCTTGCTAAACATTGATAAGCTCTTGTCCCAATTGATTTCTAGGCCTGTGAAATTACGAAAATCCTCAAGTAGAATTTTTAGGCCATTAAAAGATCTCATGTTGGCCCGACAGAAGACTAGAAGATCATCGGCAAAAAGTAGGTGGGAAATTGCTCCAACCCTCACTACAAGAGAGGCATATATTTGTGGCGGTTTGAAAATTGGTTTATAGCGGTTCGTAACCGCACCTTAATGAAGTTTCAAGCGGTCAAGAAAACCGCTATTAAACCGGCCGTGAGAACCACGGTTACTAGCGGTTTCGAACCGCAGAAAGCAAACCGCCAGAAAATACATTTCTCGCGGTTACGAACCGCCACAAATGGAGGTTACTAGCGGTTTGGAACCGCTGAAAACAACCCGACAGAATATACAAATTATCGCGCTTACCAACCGCCACAAATTCATTTCAATACTACTGGTTGTGAACTGCTTAAAACAAACTGCAAATAAAGCCATTTACAGCGGTTTCGAACCGCCACAACATCTAAAATTTCATTAAAAATAAAAGCTGAAATTTTATTTGTGGCGGGTCTAAACCGCCACTAAATAATTTAATTTTAAAAAAAAATAAAAACCAAAATTTTTTGGGAATACATGAAACAACAACAAAATCCTTTAATTTATTAAAAAATTATAAGCTGAAAAACATGATAATATTTACATGACACAAAAAAGTTAAGTCTTTAACATAAAATACACCATATGGTACTATTGAATACAAAAACACAAGTCTTTAACAAAAAGTAGAATAAGGCGGGTGGGAGGAGAGATTTCGATATTGAAGGGTTTCTTGTAAATGTTGAAATACAGTTTTGTGTCATGAAGAAGTTTAAGAGAGACATATACTGATCAAGCTGTTGTTGCTGCCTCTTAAACTTCTCACGCGTCACCATATTTGAACTGGAAAGTGATGAAGCGTCAGAATCAAAGGAAGGAGACGTGACAAATCTTTTATGTTCTGAGGATCCGAGATTGAGAGCCACTTGATCCAAGACCAACCACCTGGTACGGGTGATCTTCTCCTAGAACACGAGCCACATCTCTTCCCTGCCTCTCAACTCCTTCGTGTTGTGATTGTACTCGAATGCTCTCCTGGACAATAAAAAAGTGATCAATACATATTGAATCAAATCTCTCAAGTAGAATAAAAAGTGATCAATACTTATCCCCGCATCTTTTATAAAATACATATTGAAGCAATAGTGATTGCTGGTGCCATAGAATGTAATTGATTTGATCTTCCTACCGAACAAAAGATATGCATTAATTAAACATTCCATGTATATGAATTTATACTATTAAGAACAAAAAATCATATGACAATGAAAATACGGACAATTTACCGGTAGAGGTTGAGGCTGTATACATGCAATGTACACAATTCTCACTTGATAAACGAGAATTTAAACCATCAAATAAGTTTAAAACAGCTGTGATTCCTATACAAACCTTAAAAACAGTACCCCAAAAAGTATAAAAGAACCAAAAAGGAAGTACACACAGGGACTGAGGGCTATTATGAAATACAGAATCATATTCACATATCCAACATGATGGCTATTATGAACTAAATACAATTAAGCTAATATCAACACTTTGTGAATACATTTAAGCATGCAGCTGTACATTTGAGACTAAGAGACCAATAGGGCAATAGAAGTGAGATAACATATATCAGTCAGTAGAATGAATTGAAGAATTCACTTGAGCAGGAAATAATTTTCTGTTTAAATGTGAATTACAAGCATATTTTTTATATATCAATCAAAAAAGCTCATAATAAATTATGAAAGGAGTTGGAAAGCTCAGATTTGCCCTTTCATCGCACATTCGTGTGGTCCAGAATAAATCACCCCTCTTTCCATGTCTGCAGATCTAACCAAATGGTTGCACAATTGATAGTGGAATGGAAACTGTCAATAGGTTGCCTTACCATCACAAAAAAGAACCGTAGAACAGAAAGGAGATGGAATCTGATAAGAATCATCATCATCATCATCACACTCTAGTTGGCAAATCATCATAGCTTATATATTGTCTTTTACAAAACAAAATAAATAGCGAAAAATAAACACCACAAAATAAATGGGAATTAAGATGTACTTTTCTGCACCTTAGCCCAATAATATACATGGATCCATTTGATAGTCGACAAAGGACAGCCCTCTTTGAGTTCCTCCTCACATCCTCACAAATAAAATGGAGAAGATTTGCAGTTTGCCTTGTGTTTGCATCCTTCCATACTACAATGAGCAAGAGACCCAGACCCTGATTTGTCAAGGCAAACACCTTTGCATGTAAATGGATGCAGGTTTTAGGAGCTTGTTCATAGAGTCATCCCAAGTGACGAGATATCCACATGTAACTGAAGCTGTCTTACCGAGCACAAGAATTAATCATTTTTGAAGGAGCATCATATGCCATATACCAATTAGTCTTCTCGGGTCAAGCATGATGGTCCCATCTCAATACACCACTGCTAAACAATTCCATCAACTATATATTCAAATGTATCTACATATAGAAATAATGCAGGACACGCTTGGTCAAATTTTCACATAAAAGCCTCCATTGACTAACGAAAGCATTCATGTGATCACATGTAGAATGGAAGTCCCAAGAAAGTGGGTATACATTAAGAATACTAACCTGATATCTACTTCTGAGAAGAAACCTCAAATCTCTGCATCTCTCTCCTTCTCTGATAGAGACTAAACTTGATATGATTGAATACTTATTGTAATGACTCGGCCGTGATTAAGGCCAAGCTGATAGGATACAAAGTGAATCATAATCTAGTTAACATAGGAAGCTTGGAAAATATTACCTTTTATCTATACAAAATCAAGTGCATGCATATGTATTCAAATAGCATTCAGATATTCAAATATCTTTTTGGATATGTTGGGTGGCTGAATAGTATCAATATTTGTATTTATTATTTTTTAAACAGATTTGACACGTATATCCATATTAGTCAAATGGGAATGTGAATTCAAATCCAGATCGGATTATTTGTATTTGTTTACATCCCTAATTAACATGCGAAATTTTGTTAGATAAGGCCACACTTTTAGTCTTTCTTAAGTTTATTTGTAGTCCAAAATAATAACAAAGCTTTTTAAAAAATATATAATTGTAATTTGTTTCTGAATAATTCGTTCAAGTTGAAACATATTATTTGGGAAATAAAGGCTCCTCGTATTTTGATAATATCACCAATACTATAAACTTATACTAGAGCATAGATATGATTTTCATTAGAATTGCATGACAGAAAAACATTGTATTGCGACAACAAAGACAGAAGTGAAACATAAATTACTAATTTAAACTGCAGATCTCTTCACAGTAATTCATAATGATCATTATATATACTTAATGAATTAGAGAATTATAAGATTCTGGCTAATTAGTCCCACACATAAAGCGACTGAAATCAATTAAGATTAACTCAAAAATTATTACACATATACCTGTGAGAATTAAAAACTACACATATCATAGGAGAAATCTGGAAACATGAAATCCACTAAAGTCTTTATCTTTTGCGTATTGCAACTCATCAATGCAAACAAATATGAAAAAGAAAATGGCATTGGGCCAAATGGCATCTGAATAATAGTGGAAATATTGAAAGCAGTAAAGCTTAAGCTATATTCTTAAGAAAACATAAATGCATACAAGTCCTAGGCTACAATGGATACTTTATCAGAAGAAAGCATTTGACATTAAGAAGCTAAGCTTACACCACAACTAATACCTTCAACCACATATGCACTTAACATTTAGCTGAGAGATACCTAAACAGAGACAGAGAAGAACAGTTACAAATTTCGAGCAGCCTATGTATGTGAGCGTGACCGCATAAATTCTTCCAGCCAATCCCACACCTCAAGTGCGGCAGCTTTGTCTTAACGCCTATTATTCTTGCTAATCTGCAATTACAAATACCATTGACGAGCAATAGAATAAACAGGAGAAACCGATGCATGCCCCTTGACAAAATTATAAAAGCTTTGCTCACAGATATGATCTTTAATTACGTTCCACTGTTTCACTTTGCTCGCTGATTCGATGCTATCATCATCAAACCAAACAAAAAACCCGATAACTGCAAATCATTTGATTACCCATTAAATTTTTTTGTGGGTGAAACTTGCACATTACTTAGGTTCACGGATGAAACTTTCCTATTACACATTACTGACTCAATGCAAACAACTATGAAGAAGAAAATGGCATTGGGCCAAATGGCATCTGAATAATAGTGGAAATATTTGTGAAAGCAAGAAAGCTTAATCTATATTCTTAAGAAAATATAAATGCATACAAGTCCTAGGCTACAATGGATACTTTATCAGAAGAAAACATTTGACATTAAGAAGCTAATCATACATCATAACCGATACTTTCAACCCCATATGCACTTTACCAGTTAGCTGAGAGATACCTAAACAGAGAGAAAAAAGGGAAAAAACAGACACAAATAATAATCATAAATAAATGGATAATAAATAAAACTAAATAGAAACAACAAGAGGAAGTAATACAGACAGGGATGACGGTGCGCTATTGGGAACATTTGCATTCAAGACTCGAGTGGATATAGATTGGATTTGCTTATGGATTTGATTTAAAATGTCATAGACATAGCAGCATCTTCAAGTTATTCCCTGTTATAATATGTATTTGACTTCTGAATAATTATATTTTTGTTTTTCAGGTCAACCTATTCTGCTCACTAATTATACTGTCAAATTTAACAAGTAAAAATTAAGTGAGGAGATCCTAATCAACCAAGATAACATCAAGAAATAGAAATTCCTCCGTAACAATAACTTTATAACGCAAATACATAAATAAACCAATGTAATCAACTGAATGCATAAGGATAAATATATCAGCAAAATCAAACTGAACAAGCCAGTGACCCGATTAAACCCTCACATATACATTTGATGCAATGAACCAAGAATTCTACATATTAACAACCAAATTCACAAAGGATCGATAGGTTCAATGGTAGAATATAGTTAAGAAACTAAAGACTGCATTCTAAATATTATGCGTGGAGAAATTCATGGGTTGTATGATTAGCTAATCTTCTCGACCAATTAAACAAAAATGGAAGACAAACATTTAGACATTGAAAGCACATGGAATGGTAGTATCTATTGTATATTTGCAAGAAACGTGGAAAGTGATACATTCAGAGCGATTCATGTGGCAAAGCATTCAGAGCGATTCAAGTTATTCCCTGTTATAATATGTACATCTAGCCTGGATTCTCTTCTGCCACAAAATAGCCAGCCTGGCAAAAAAAACTAAGGAAATCATTAATATAAATAAAATTGACTGGCTAAATTTAGTCATGAAATAGATAGGGAGCATGATGGAAACACCATCTTGACACTACTGCTATCAGATGATTTCAACGAAGATAATGTCGATTTTATTTCCATCTGCGGCAAGGCAGGCCTTAGCAAGACAACCCTTGTATAGATTGTCTTTAACGACGTGAGCGTGAAAGGCCATTTCCACATCAAAATGTGGGTTCATGCTTCCAATCAAGAAGATGATGATATCGTAAATGTAAGGGCAGTAATAAAAGCGGATATAGAATCCATAACGGGTGAATGTTGTGAATTACAGGTGAATCTTATATTTCAGGAATGCTGTAGAGATGTGCAAAATTTAAAAACAGCGTCCATATCTAAACATCATTATATAATAAATTAAGCCAGCAACTTCAAAAAAAAGACACCATATTATTAAGTTTAGGCCTTCCATCTTTCCTCCCCGTCCCCCCTCCAGCCCCCTCCTCCTCCGTGAGCGAAAACACCCAACATGATATTACATGCTAATCAAGTGGCCATTACCAAATGGAACAAAATTACAAATACCTAACAGAAATTGAACAAAAATTACAAATACCCACAACCTTAAATTCCAAAAATCACCATGAAAAGAAGAGGAAAAAAATCAACAAAATTGAAGCCATACCTTCAACTCCCGAAATCAAGACACCACAGAAACTTGGGGACACCGTAGAGATAACTATGGAAAAAAATAAGAAAACCACATGTCAGTAACTTAGGTTTCCTACCGTTCACAAAGTCTACAGACCTTAAATCACATACCTGCAAGCGAAACATGGGGATTGGACAAAGCTTCGGGAGAAAGAGGCCTGAAAACTTGGGGATCTAAGGCAATCGTTATGAAAACCTAATGAAATCGGCTGGAACGAGGTCGGCTGATGGAGGAAAGAAGAATGGAAGAAAACGCCAGAGTTATTAACATGTTTTCTACGAAGGAAGGATTTGTCGCGGTTTCAAACCGCTACAAGCAATTTTTTCGTAGCGGTTACGAACTGCGATAAACGAATCGATTTTTTAGATCGGTTCTTACCCGATACAATCGAAAAAAATTTCACCCAGGCGCGCGCAATGTTCCTGCGACTTCTCTTTCTTCTTATTTTTAAAATGGTTATAGCGGTTTCGAAACGCAACAAAATATTTCATTCGAATCTCTCCTCTTTTGCGGTTCGTAACTGCTACAAAAGGAACATTTCTGGCGGTTTAATAACCCGCTACTAATACAACCGCTACTAATACCCTTGTCTTTTGTAGTGCCTTCTCATCGGTTGAATATTACCTCTTGCAAGTGCCTTGTCGAGCAGCAGAGTGAAGCACTCCATAATGATGACAAAGAGGTAGGGGGAAAGTGGGTCCCCTTGCCTCAGCCCTCTATTTCCTCCAAAAAATCCCACAGGAGAGCCATTCACCATGACGGAGTAGGAAGGTGTGGAGATACATTCCTTAATCCAGCATATAAACTTGTGTCCAAATCCCATCTGGTGGAGAATGAAGTACAGTAACTCTCTGTTAACGCTGTCAAAGGCCTTTCTGAGATCAAGTTTTAGACAAGCTCTGGCTCCCATAGGGTTGCTGAAATCTCTTATTTGTTCATGGGCTAGGAGTGCACAGTCAGAAATCAATCTCCCCTGAAGAAAAGCAGATTGATTAGGTGATACAAGCTCTTGGATGAAGCTTTGTAGTCTGTTGCAGAGGATCTTGCTGATAATCTTATAAAGAACATTGCAACAGGCAATAGGCCTGTAATCGCCCATAGTTGAAGCATTAGAACCTTTTGGGACTAGAGTTAAAAAAGTGTGATTTACCTGTCTCAATAAGGAACCAGATCTGAAGAAAGATTGAACTGCCCCAACCACATCCGTACCTATGAGGTTCCAATTATGCTGGAAGAAAAAGCCATTAAACCCATCTGGCCCTGGAGCTTTGGATGCCCCAATCTGGAATACCGCTTCCTTAATTTCGACTGCAGTCACCCTCCTTTCTAGCCACAAGGCAGTCTCAGGTTTTATCTTCTTTTTTGGAACCAGATTTGGGAAGACATTCCAGTAGTTATTTTGATTGTATAAGCTTTCATAGAAGCTCACAGCCTCAGCTTTAATTTCCTCATAGGTTTTGCTTTGGACTCCATAGGCATCCACAAGATGACAAAGGTTATTACGACTCTGCCTTGCCTTCATTGCATTGTAAAAGAATCTTGTATTTTTGTCACCCAGATCAAGCCAATCCTGTCTACTTCTTTGACGATACATCTCCTCCTCTAGTCCCAGAAGGTTGGCCAGGTTGGTTGCTAATTTATGCTCTTTTTCCTGTAGTTCAATAGAAGAGTGTAATGTATTCATATTCCTCACAGCTTCAAGCTGGGTACGGCACTGAGAAACAAGATTATTTTCATGATGCTCCCTAGCCCAAAATCTGAGTTCGGCTTTAACCCTCCTCATTTTGCTGATTAGGCCGAACATGGGGGAACCTCTAATGTTATGTCCCCAACAAGATTCAACTATATCATAATAACCTGGCAAACTTACCCAATGATTTTAAAATTTGAAAGGCTTGGGGCCAGAACGTACCTCAGAATGCATCCTGATAACCATCAGAGAATGATCACTGGTATGTGAGTCCAAATAACTGAAGAAAGAATCAGGCAGTAAGCTGAGCCACTCAACATTACACAACACCCTGTCCAACTGTCCTGCAATGCGACGCTGGCACATACGTTTATTACACCAACTCATTCTATGCCCGGTACTTATTGAGATTTTGGAGTCCATAATAAGATAGGCAGTTGTGGAAATCAAATAGCTTGCCTGGCTCCACCCTGCGGCCACCCACTTTATCTTTAGTGTACAGGATACAATTAAAGTCACCTCCTACAATCCAAGGCTCCTTCCCTATACTTGTAGAATCCAATTTGAGTTGATCCCACAGGAGTTGCCTCTCCACTGAACTGTTGCTACCATAAATTGCTGTAAAAACAAACTTCAGCCCCCCCCGAATTGATACACTGAACGGTGATATGCTGCATTGAATCTGATATAACAACCAATTGCCAAACAAGGGGATCATAGCCCAGAAGTATGCGACCTCCTCCATGCAGGTGGAAGTTGTGAAGAGAGAGCCATTGCCTCGGAAAGCAGGATTTAGAGCTGATACTTTCAGAATTTAGCTTAGTTTCTAAAAGAACTAGAATTGTAGGATCAAGTTTTTTAATCCTATCCCGAAGATCCCTACGCCTTATAGCATTGTTGTCACGCCCCGCTTCCCTAAAATGGTGGCGAGACGTGAGGAGGTCCGCACGAGAGTGGAGCTGTGAAGCCCCAAACCCGATAAGCGTCAATAAAACATAAGCAGGTCCCTGTAACCACAACGGAGCAACAATAATAATAAAAGGAGAGACAGAAATAAAATTCTCATATCTCATAAATTGTCCAACATGAAAATAAGTTCCACATCCAGAAAAGCCACCAGGCTAAAAGAAAGAGTCTAAGGCCCAGAACAAGGCCAACAAACCAACAGCATAACAAAGTATAGGTGCCACGCACCGACAACAAAACATCAGTCTAAAAAAAGGGAAACACAAGGAAAACAATAGGACTGGTCCCCAGTGTCCACGTACTCCCCGTCAAACACAAGCTCGGGCTCGGCGTCAGCAAACACCTCGTCCTCAACAAGGTACTCAGGCTCGGGACCTAACATGTGTCACCCAAAAGAGTAAAGGGGCACATGTCAGCAAGTCTAAAAGACTTGGGCAAGGAAACTGGAAGTAAGGCAACTAGCAACCTAGCAGTTTTAGTATGCATGACATGGCAGTTATAACATGAGTGCACAAGTACGACATGGTGAACAATAAGTACAAGAGAACCATTATCGGTACAAGACAAGAGTAGCCAAGCTACTAACAATCTCAATCAATTCACTATTCACGTTTCACGTTGTTTGTAGATGTTTACGCCCTTCAGCTGAATGGTACAACATTCACACCGATCGGCACTAAACACTACCCCACCCCAGAGTTTACGCCTTACAACTGCAGTTGCTGATCAGGCAGACTCCCAGTTGAATGGCCGCTTAACCCTTACCCCATCCCACACGTAAACAAGCCATGGTCCTTGTACATGAGCCCAGCAAGTGAGCCAGGGTTGCCCCGCACGGGAGCTTGTTTTCCTAGTTCACAATTCAATATCGAGCGTTGGGGTTAGCAACTCATTATGCTCGCTTCTGGTCACGAGCCAGGAAACACAAGTATTGTAGCGATGCTACGCAATCACGGGATCACTTAAAGAATGCAATGACATGACAATTAATTTGCGTACCGTTAATGGAATTTAAACATGACATGGTAATTGTGCAACATGATATATGTCGGATCTAGCTTCGTTGTCAAGCTAGTTCCTAAATTTGCGCCTAGGCGAGTATCATTTCGTCGCCTAGCCTCTTTTACGCCTACAACGAGCAAAATGGCCTAAAACATGGCCTAAACCCTAAGTGGCAAGTTTCACTTGCCTAGCATCGGGGATGACGATCACGAAGGTTCGTCTCGCGGATGCTAATCTACGGGGAAATCGCAGTTATGGGGAAACGATCATCAAAACAACATTCCTTCATTAGGGTTTCATAAAAATACAAATAGGTTATGAAAACATCAAGAGATCGATTTCTTACCGAGAGGAGGCGGAAGAAACACTCCGGAGAACCTAGGAACCAGATCTGGAAACCAATGGAGAAGTTTGGGAAACTAGGGTTTTTGGGGGATTTTGGGGATTTGATGAGATTTTGAGGAAGATGAGAGGTAGAATGAGTTGATGGAGGGTTTAGATGATGGATTTAGTGCTTGGAATGAAGGAATAAGGGTTTGAGGAAGATGGGGGCTCAATGGGGGAGAAACTAGGGTTTTTGGGTCGAGTGGAGGAAGAAGAAAACGTTTGGGAGGGGTATAAATAGGTTGGGCTGGCGGCTGCCCAGAAATTAGGTTTTTAACATAGACTAGTCGGTCAAAGAGCAACCACTGACCGACTAGTTTGGCAACTAGTCGGTCGATCGACCAACGCAGACCGACTAAGTGTAAACAGTAACTTCTGAACGAAAATAGGATTTGGATTTAGTCGGTCGATGAACAAATACTGACCGACTAGTTTGACAACTAGTCGGTTGAGAGATGAACTTAGACCGACTAAGAGTGAACAGTATTGATACCAAAAATAGGATGATGTGTTAGTCGGTTAAAGAAGCATTGGCGACCGACTAGTTTGCAACCTAGTCAGTCAACCAACGTTCTTAGACCGACTAACGATAAACAGTAACTCTTGAGAAATTTAGAAAGCCAACTAGTCGGTCCAAGAAGGATTGCCGACCGACTGGATCGTCATCTAGTCGGTCGGTGCCCCTTCTTACACCGGCTAATAAGCACCAAAAGTTCTGATACGGAGCGCGGAGCTCCGGGATCGATTCCTAAGACTCCTAGGCTTGATCTAACAGTAAGATACGACCGTTATGAAGCCTGTCACGAATGACATACTTCGAAATCAACGATCCTAAAGAAGAAACAAGAAAACACGACGAAACGATCGAAAATGAAAGTTATGGAGACGAAAACCACATATGAGGAGAAAATCCACCAAGACATATATTATATTATAATAAATCCAGATACATGAAAACCAGTCGTTACATCCTCCCCAACTTAAGAAAAATTCCGTCCTCGGAATTTCCAAACACTCACGTGTCCGGAAACAAAAGTGGGAAGCGCTCTCGCATCTCATCCTCATTCTCCCAAGTAGACTCTCCAGGTGAGCCGTGTCGCCACATCACCCTCACAAGATTGACAATCTTATTCCGAAGCGATTTCTGACGCCTGTCCAGAATCTGCACTGGATGCTGGTCATACGTCAAATCGGGGCGAACGGTAATCTCCGAAAAATCCACAGCATGAGATGGATCGCTAATGTATCGACGAAGCTGCGACACATGGAAAACATTGTGAACTCCTTCCAAAGATGGCGGCAAGGCTAAGCGATAAGCTACCTCGCCAACCCTCTCCAAAATGTCAAACGGTGCAATGTATCGCGGGCTCAACTTCCCGCGCTTCCCAAAACGAATCACACCACGATTCGGGGAAATCTTCAAGAACACATGGTCGCCCGGCTGAAACTCCAAAGGACGACGTTTAGCATCCGCCCAATGCTTAAAACGGTCCTGAGCAATTCTCAACCTCTCCCGAATATTCCTGACGATATCCACGGCCTCCACAATCATCTCAGGTCCCAACAACTCCCGATCACCAACGTCATCCCAACTCAATGGCGATCGACATTTCCTCCCATAAAGAGCGGCGAAAGGCGCCATGCCAATACACGCCTGGAAGCTGTTGTTGTAAGAGAACTCTACCAGATGTAGATGGTCCTCCCACGAACCCTTGAAATCCAACATGCACGCCCTCAGCATGTCTTCCAAAATCTGATTCGTCCTCTCGGACTGGCCATCCGTCTGCGGATGGTACGCCGTGCTGAAACTCAGACGCGTACCCAAACTCTTTTGCAAACTCTGCCAGAACTGAGATATGAACCTCGTGTCTCTGTCTGACACGATACTCACGGGGACTCCATGAAGTCGCACGACCTCCTCCATATATCTCCTTGCTAGCGCCTCAGTGGACTGTCCCACTCGGAACGGAATAAAGTGCGCAGATTTGGTCAATCGATCTACGATCACCCAAATCGCGTCATTCTGCTTCGGACTCCGAGGTAGTCCAGTCACGAAATCCATAGTGATGTGTTGCCATTTCCACTCCGGAATCGGAAGCGGTTGTAGCAACCCGGCCGTACGCGATGCTCCGCCTTAACTTGCTAGCAAACCAAGCACTTGGCTACACTCCGAGCCACACTCCTCTTCATACCATGCCACCAATAATTCAGACGAAGATCCTGGTACATCTTGGTGCCACCAGGATGCACATAATACGGCAAACTGTGTGCCTCCACCATCAACTCCTCTCTAATATCCCCAGCTGGCACACACAACCTGGCTCCAAACCTCAGCGAGCCATCCTCATGAATCAAAAAGTCAGTCCGCAGACCGGCTTCCACCTGCTCCCGAATCTTCACCAGCTTCGGATCCTCAGCCTGGCCCGCCTTAATCCGATCCACGATCGTCGACTGTACCTGCATGTACATCAACGATGAAGCCGCCCCAGGAAGAACAATCTCAACACCAGACTCGTAAAAATCCTGCTGCAATCTCCACTGCAAGGTCAAAATCATCACCGCTGGAAGCCTACTCAGCGCATCCGGAACCACATTCACCTTGCCAGGGTGAAACTGCAAATCAATCTCATAATCCGCCATGAGCTCCAACCATCGACGCTGTCGCATGTTGAGCTCCTTCTTAGTAAAAATATACTTCAAGCTTTTGTGATCGGTGAAAATTTTCACTTTCTCACTCAGCAGGAAGTGCCTCCAAATCTTAAGAGCAAACACAACGGCAGCCAACTCCAAATCATGCGTCGGGTAATTCTTCTCATGAACCTTAAGCTGACGAGACGCATACGCCACAACATGTCCATGCTGATGCAACACACAACCGAGACCCTTGCCAGAAGCATCACAAAAGATCTCAAATCCACCGCTGCGATCAGGCACAACAAGAATAGGGGCAGTCGTCAACCTCTCCTTCAGAACGCCAAAAGCACTCTCACAATCACCCGACCAAACAAAAGGTACATCCTTCCGCGTCAACCTGGTCATCGGCTCCGCAATACGAGAAAAGTCCTTAATGAATCGCCGATAATAACCAGCAAGTCCAAGGAAACTCCGAATCTCAGACGCAGATGACGAAACATGCCACTCTCTGATGGCCCTAATCTTCTCGGGATCCACTGAAATACCATCTCCAGTCACCACATGCCCGAGAAAAGCAACTCTATCCAGCCAAAACTCGCACTTCGAAAACTTAGCATACAAACGATGCTTCCTCAAAATCTCCAATACCGTCCTTAAGTGCGAGGCATGCTCTTCCTCTGACTTCGAATAGATCAGAATGTCGTCAATAAAGATAACGACAAACTTATCCAGAAAGTCGTAGAAAATCAGGTTCATCTGATTCATGAAAACTGCGGGCGCGTTAGTTACACCGAAAGGCATAACCACAAACTCATAGTGTCCATACTTCGTCCTGAACGCTGTCTTCGGAACATCTCCCTTCTTCACCTTCAACTGATGGTAACCACTCCTCAAATCCAATTTAGAAAACACCCTCGAACCTCCAAGCTGATCAAAAATATCATCGATGCGAGGCAACGTGTATTTATTCTTAATGGTCATCGCATTCAACTCCCGATAGTCCACGCACATGCGACGCGAACCATCCTTCTTCTTCACCAGCAGCACCGGTGCTCTCCACGGAGACACACTGGGATTGATATAACCCTTTTGCAAGAGCTCATCCAACTGCTTCCGCAACTCTTCCAATTCTGCAGGTGCCATACGATACGGCGCCTTCGAAATCGGCTGCGCACCCGGAACAAGATCAATAGAAAATTCTAGAGCTCGATCAGGTGGCAAACCAGACATCTCCTCGGGGAAGACGTCGCCAAAATCACACACCACAGCTGGCCACTCCAGCTCCATCTGCATAGCCATAACCTCCACCGGCCTGGCCCGAAATCTGACCGGACCAAGCGAACTGCTACCACGACTGAACTCAAACACTGGATGTCCGGGAATCTCGAACACCACCTTCTTCCTCCTGCAGTCAATTGTAGCATAGAAGCTCGCAAGCCAGTCCATCCCAAGAACTGCATCATAGTTGATGATGTCGTGGATAATGAAATCAGCGAAAAGCTCATGTCCACAGACCACCAACGAGCAAGAATTGCAACCACGATGCACCGAGACCACGCCATTCCCTGTAACGATATTCCAACTCTTGGAAAGAGGGGACGTCGACAAGGAATGCCTCTCCACGAAGCTCCGAGAAATAATGCACATCGATGCACCAGAGTCAAATAGGACCCGTGCAGGAAATGTGCAAACCAAAACCACACCTAACAAGCAATTAACAATCAAACCCTAGTCTAGCAAACAACCATGTTCAAGCAAACAACACAATCTAATCAATCAAAACCAACTAGGGAAGTAACAGCCAGATTGAGGATTACCTGCAATAACCTCATCCACAGCCTCGCTCTCCACCGCGGTCATCAGAAAAGCCTGCCTCCTCGGTGGAACAGCCTGCTGAAAAGCCTGTTTCTGTGGAACAAGAGCTGCTCCACGTCCAGCAGGAACAGACGCTCGCTGCTGCAACGGCTGCGCTGCAACAGGTGCCCTCTGCAGCGGACCCGCATGCCGACAATCCCTCGCGGCATGGGAAGCATCACCACAAACCAGACACTGGCCCAAAAACTACCGACACTGATCCTTGATGTGGCCAGGCTTGCCGCAGAAATGGCAAGTCTTCAGAATAGGCCCTCCTGGCCTCTTAAACTGAGCGGGCTGATTAGGCTTGAAACCAGGCCTAACCACCGCTCTGGCCTGCTCCATAGGCCTCTTCCCAGCACCAAAAACATGCCCTCTCCTCTGACTCAGGTTCAGCTCCTGCCTCCTGGCAGCGACCAAAACCTTCTGATAAGAGTCCAGATCGGAGGAAGACACAAAACTTTGGAGCTCCAAAGAAAGTCCCTGCAGGAACCTCTGAGCCCTCTCATCAGCATCCTGTACCATCTTCGGTGCGAACCGGCTCAGCCTAGTGAACTCTTGGTGGTACTGGTCCATCGTCAAGCTCCCTTGCTTCAGATCAATGAAGCGCTGCAGCATCTCCTTCTTCGCAGCCTTCGGAAAGAATTCCTCATCAAACCTGGACTTAAAGGTAGCCCAAGCTATCGGCTCCACCAACATCTTCTCTTCCGCATCCCACCAATTCCGAGCATTAACCTTGAGTTGCCTCTTCGCCAAATCAACCCATCCAGCCGGGGTGATCTTGGCCATCTTCAGATTGTCCTCGATGTTCCGAATCCACTCATCGGCAGCCAGAGGACCCTCAGACCCATCAAAATATGCGGGACCCAGCTCCCGAAATTGCTTCGCTCCCGGCTCAGAGCGAGGGGCATCCGGAAGAGCCCGGGCAGCTCGAGCAAGTGGAGCATTCTGGACTTGCAGGAGCACGCCCTGCTGCACTTGCATCATCTGCAACATCATCCGCATCATCTCACCGTTGGTGGGTTCCCGCTCAGGCTCCTCATCATGAGGGAGCGCACCACTACCCCCACCACGGGTGAATCGTCTTCCTGCCATCTAGTGACACAGAAAACGAAGCAGATTAGACTCATAGCTTATGACATGGTCATCGAACTTAGTTTATTGGACATTCTAATATTATTATCGTCATTCCAAAAATCGCAGTTACAGAAGGACCTGCATGGGCCACCAACAAAACCTGTCACGCCCCGCTTCCCTAAAATGGAGGCGAGACGTGAGGAGGTCCGCACAAGAGTGGAGCTGTGAAGCCCCAAACCCGATAAGCGTCAATAAAACATAAGCAGGTCCCTGTAACCACAACGGAGCAACAATAATAATAAAAGGAGAGACAGAAATAAAATTCTCATATCTCATAAATTGTCCAACATGAAAATAAGTTCAACATCCAGAAAAGCCACCAGGCTAAAAGAAAGAGTCTAAGGCCCAGAACAAGGCCAACAAACCAACAACATAACAAAGTATAGGTGCCACGCACCGACAACAAAACAGCAGTCTAAAAAAAGGGAAACACAACTAAAACACTAGGACTGGTCCCCAGTGTCCACGTACTCCCCGTCAAACACAAGCTCGGGCTCGACGTCAGCAAACACCTCGTCCTCAACAAGGTACTCAGGCTCGGGACCTAACATGTGTCACCCAAAAGAGTAAATGGGCACATGTCAGCAAGTCTAAAAGACTTGGGCAAGGAAACTGGAAGTAAGGCAACTAGCAACCTAGCAGTTTTAGTATGCATGACATGGCGGTTATAACATGAGTGCACAAGTACGACATGGTGAACAATAAGTACAAGAGAACCATTATCGGTACAAGACAAGAGTAGCCAAGCTACTAACAATCTCAATCAATTCACTATTCACGTTTCACGTTGTTTGTAGATGTTTACGCCCTTCAACTGAATGGTACAACATTCACGCCGATCGGCACTAAACACTACCCCACCCCAGAGTTTACGCCTTACAACTGCAGTTGCTGATCAGGCAGACTCCCAGTTGAATGGCCGCTTAACCCTTACCCCATCCCACACGTAAACAAGCCAGGGTCCCTGTACATGAGCCCAGCAAGTGAGCCAGGGTTGCCCCGCACGGGAGCTTGTTTTCCTAGTTCACAATTCAATATCGCGCGTTGGGGTTAGCAACTCATTATGCTCTCTTCTGGTCACGAGCCAGGAAACACAAGTATTGTAGCGATGCTACGCAATCATGGGATCACTTAAAGAATGCAATGACATGACAATTAATTTGCGTACCGTTAATGGAATTTAAACATGACATGGTAATTGTGCAACATGATATATGTCGGATCTAGCTTCGTTGTCAAGCTAGTTCCTAAATTTGCGCCTAGGCGAGTATCATTTCGTCGCCTAGCCTCTTTTACGCCTACAACGAGCAAAATGGCCTAAAACATGGCCTAAACCCTAAGTGGCAAGTTTCATTTGCCTAGCACCGGGGATGACGATCACGAAGGTTCGTCTCGCGGATGCTAATCTACGGGGAAATCGCTGTTATCGGGAAACGATCATCAAAACAACATTCCTTCATTAGGGTTTCATAAAAATACAAATAGGTTATGAAAACATCAAGAGATCGATTTCTTACCGAGAGGAGGCGGAAGAAACACTCCGGAGAACCTAGGAACCAGATCTGGAAACCAATGGAGAAGTTTGGGAAACTAGGGTTTTTGGGGGATTTTGGGGATTTGATGAGATTTTGGGGAAGATGAGAGGTAGAATGAGTTGATGGAGGGTTTAGATGATGGATTTAGGGCTTGGAATGAAGGAAAAAGGGTTTGAGGAAGATGGGGGCTCAATGGGGGAGAAACTAGGGTTTTTGGGTCGAGTGGAGGAAGAAGAAAACGTTTGGGAGGGGTATAAATAGGTTGGGCTGGCGGCTGCACAGAAATTAGGGGTTTAACACAGACTAGTCGGTCAAAGAGCAACCACTGACCGACTAGTTTGGCAACTAGTCGGTCGGTCGACCAACGCAGACCGACTAAGTGTAAACAGTAACTTATGAACGAAAATAGGATTTGGATTTAGTCGGTCGATGAACAAATACTGACCGACTAGTTTGACAACTAGTCGGTCGAAAGATGAACTTAGACCGACTAAGAGTGAACAGTATTGATACCAAAAATAAGATGATGTGTTAGTCGGTTAAAGAAGCATTGCCGACCGACTAGTTTGTAACCTAGTCGGTCAACCAACGTTCTTAGACCGACTAACGATAAACAGTAACTCTTGAGAAATTTAGAAAGCCAACTAGTCGGTCCAAGAAGGATTGCCGACCGACTGGATCGTCATCTAGTCGGTCGGTGCCCCTTCTTACACCGGCTAATAAGCACCAAAAGTTCCGATACGGAGCGCGGAGCTCCGGGATCGATTCCTAAGACTCCTAGGCTTGATCTAACAGTAAGATACGACCGTTATGAAGCCCGTCACGAATGACATACTTCGAAATCGACGATCCTAAAGACGAAACGAGAAAACACGACGAAACGATCGAAAATGAAAGTTACGGAGACGAAAACCACATATGAGGAGAAAATTCTCCAAGACATATATTATATTATAATAAATCCAGATACATGAAAACCAGTCGTTACAATTGTTCAAGCCCCGAATATTCCAGATTAACATGGTCATAAGATGATGTAAAAATGTGATTCTGGAAATAGGATAACACCTGTCCTACTTCAGTCTTGAGCTTCTACGGGGTGCAGGACCCGAGAGAGTAACAGCTTGTTTTCGCTGCTTAGAGCAGTCCCCAGAATTCAATATCATCCTGAGCTCTTCTGCCCACTCAGGGTTGTCATATAGAGGGTCATGCGGCAGGCTATTGCAAGAGACATCCGAAGCAGGCTCCAGTCTTTCCATGTCCGGCCTACTGTAGTTCCCCATGTCTAGTGCAGGAGCCTCGGCCTCATTCTGGGAAGGAGGTGATGTAGTTATTTAGTTGGAGGGTGGGTCCGGCCCCTTAGAGGATACAACCAAGACAGGGTGATTTTTGTGCCTCAGGTTGTGAATAAATTTTAGAGAATTCAGCATATTGAGTAGATTGTTGTGGACTGGTGCAATAAAGCAGTCCTGAGGCTGTGCTCCTGCCCCTAGTGAAGCACGGTCTGATGGCTCCGCATGTACAGTTTCTGGCAGCAATTCAGCGGCAATAGTCATGTCATGAGGCTGCGGAGCTAACCTCGGTGAAGTGCCCTCCAAAGACGTCGTACCGATAGTTTCTGGTAATTCTGGGGCTTGAATCAAGACTCTCGGAGTTTGTACTTGATCCGAAGCCATAGAGGAAGAACCCTCAGTAGCGGCTATCTTGCTAATCACAGGATCCCCCTGTTGAGACACATCCACACCCTTACCCTTGTCCTGAAAAGGATATTGCAAGATAGAGTGGCCGAAACAAAGACACCTATTGCAGCGGGGGGGTTCGGATTCAAAAATTGTATCGATTGACAACAAGGAGCAATCGTCTAATTCCACATCAATCTATTTAGGCAATTCCTTACATGCATCTATCTCAACCAGACACCGAGCATAGGTTATTCTTTCCAACCTCGCAGTAGCACGATCCAGACACAAGGGCTTCCCCACAACCGATGCAAGGATGTTGAGAACTTCCATATTCCACATGTTGACAGGAACCCCGTGCAATTGGACCCAGATTGGGACGGAGGTGAGGATGTCCCGATCATGGCGGAGAGAAGGGGACCACAATTTTAGCACCACCAAGCGCCCATCAAACAACCATGGACCGCCGTGTAGGATCCTCTCGCAGTCCTGCCCAGACTCAAAGCGGAAGTAGAAAAACCCGTTGTCCTTGCTAAACAATTGTACTCTCTTTGTAGGCTTCCATAGCCTCTCCAACCAAGCCTGCATTTGACTGAACAAAGGGGCCTCACCCAATACATACCCAACCAATGTTGATTTCCAGTACTCAGAACCCTTTACCAATAGAGAGTCAGGGACACAAGCAACGCTCGATCCATCTTGCCTGACCTTTGGGGGCACAAAGGTCATGCCAACCCCAATGCCATAACTTCGCTTAGCACAACATATATCGGACCAACTTCTCTTGGGGGCCAAATGATTAATAGTAATAGGTTGCAAATTTCTCTTTGGCATTATATCGAACACCCTGCCCCCAATACTGCCAACAGGAATCCTATTCTTGGGATCGAGATGCCCAGGGCGCCAACGAAGATTCCCTTGATGCTTACCTCCTCTAGAGCCACCAGGTTGGCGGCTCGCTGTAGGACGACGCTGTTGAACCACCTCACGAATCGGAGCCCTAGGGCGCCTCCTATTCACGGTTTGCCAGTTGCCTGCTGTAGGATCATCGACACCCCCCGTAGCCACGCAGGCCACGCCGTCAGCTGCTGCCGTCAAGTGGCCTTGAGTTGCCGCCGTCAAAGTCGGTTTCTCAGTAGGTTTTCCAGTAGCGCCGCCGTAATCACCAAACTCTCCTCTCCGCAAATCAGTCATGGTTATATATATAATTATATGTATATGTATGTATGTATATATATATATATATATATATATATATATATATATATATATATATATATATATATATATATATATATACTAGTCATACCCCGTGCCCGCGGGCACGGTTCAGTTAAGATTTTCTCCCGTAAAATTTTTGATCCCAAAAAATTATTTCCGCAGCCAAAATTTAAAAGAACAACAAATTAGCATAGAAATATTTAGCGGCGTGGAACAACAAATTCGACACGAGTGTCTTCGACGTGAAACAACAAATTCGTCGTGTGCACCTTCGTCACGAAAATACAAAGTAGCGGAAAAAAATTTGGCGGGCACCCGCCTACAGCGTGAAACAACAAATTAGCGGAAGAAAATTTAGCTGACGCAAGCCATTCAGTTGAACAAAAATTTACAAAACACTCAATCCAATGAAATGAAAAATGAAGATAGATTGTTGAACCAAAGAGCTGAACACAAGAGCACTCTGTCCTGGAGTAAAAACATGGTAACAATTGAGTTAACTCAATAAATAGAAGTGGTCTATAAGCAGAACATTGCGAGCGTACCGAATTTAAATGCAGATGATCATGTCCTCACCATCAGAGAACGCACCGAATTTAACTTCAAATATTAGTAAAACTTTCCTTCTTAAGAAATAAATAAGAAACATCATTGAGACAAAGATATTAATAAAATTTTCCTTCTTCTACAATGGATATAGTAGTACTCAGTGATTTTTTGAAGGGAGTTTTCCCCAAATCATATTTTCAACCAAAATAGTAGTTAAGACAACATTTTTGTACATCGACTTATAATATCACACAACCTAAACTATATGCTAAAAGAAAAAACCCTTAACTATGAACAAATAGTATATAACCCGTGCCCTAAGGGCACGGTTCATTTAAGATTTTCCCCCGCGAAATCTTTGTCCCCCAAAAAATTGTTTCCACAGACAAAATTTAAAAGAACAACAAATTAGCGTAAAAATATTTAGCGGCACGGGCGGCTTCGGCGTGGGCGCCTTCGGCACGGAACAACAAATTCGGTGTAGCCTTTGACATGGAACAACAAATTTGGTGTAGGCACCTTTGGCACAGAACAGCAAATTAGCGTAGAACAACAAATTCGTGCGGAACAACAAATTAACGTTAAAACATTTAGCGGCATGGGCACCTTCGGTGTGGACGCCTTCGGCGCGTAACAACAAATTCGACGTAGGTGCCTTCGACACAGAACAACAAATTCGGTGCAGGCGCATTCGACACAGAACAATAAATTCGACGCGGAACAACAAATTCGGTGCAGGCGCATTCGACACAGAACAATAAATTCGGCGCGGAACAACAAATTAGCGCAAAAAAATAGCACGTGCACGTTCGGCCCGGATCATTTGAGATATCCCCTCAAAAACTTTTTTCTCCCCAAAAATTATTTCCCCCCTCCAAAATTTATGCGAACAAAAATTTAGCTTCGGCGCGGACCCTCAAAATATTTGTTCTCCCCAAAAATTATTTAACACTCCAAAATTTAAACGAACCAAAATTTATCTTCGGCGCAGGTGCCTTCAAGTGTGGGGAAAAAATTTTAATCAGGGCCAAAAGAGACACAGAAGAAAATGAAGGGCGGATTGCATAAGTGGATGCGTGTGTGTGTAGGGTGTAGGGGTCCTGGGCCAAAAGAGAAATGCACGAAAATGAAGGGGAGAAGTGAGAGAGAGAGAGAGAGAGAGAGAGAGAGAGAGAGAGAGAGAGAGAGAGAGAGAGAGAGAAGGGTGTGGGGGTAAAAAGTGAAATGTGAGAGGTTTTTAGCAAAATAGGGAAGTGGACGATATTCTTGCCAAATGTAGTGATTGTGGTGGGTGGGGTTTGAAAACCAAAGAAAAAACAAAAAAAGTTGCCCATTGGATGCTGTGCGTTTTGTGTTGGGTGATGTGCATTTTTGATTCCCCTCACCCCAAGATTTCAACATCTCGATTTTCCCAACAGAAGTTCAAGTTCTCCCAGAATTACATCTTGACCCTTGGATGCCAATGTGTGGATGCATCATGATTATTGTTGATGACTGGGACTTGTCCTAGTCAGCCCTAGGATTCAAAAATAGCTGTGTTTTTATATAATAGATTCTAAATGCAACGCACATAAAACTTCAGTAGTTTCTAGTTGGTAAAATCAAAGGGAAGAAAGAAACTTACCTAATGTTGGTATCTTGTTTAGCTACTACATTATCAACTGGAGTAGAAAGCAACCCAATGTCAAAAGAAAACAAATTGCTACATTCCACTTACAGAGCAAAAAATTGCAATATCAAAAGAAAAAAAGCAACTCAATATTAGAATTTCATATGAATTGTTGGTAAAGTTTAATTCCATCCATTCATTTCTTCTTATATCACAACATTCTACTTACATGAGAAAATTTTCAAATACAACGAAAATTCTTCTACAACACAGTATTTAAATGATACATCACCATCCAAAAATTTTCCAACAACAAAATAATTATTCATAACAATGCAAATAGGAAAAAAAATATTACACCTCCAACTTCCAAATACTATAACTTATATTGGTTCATCTCTAGTTCCTTCAATTATTCAATGAAATCTCAAGCTTACTGCATTGCAATTTTGGAGCAGTTGAAGCAAACACAACACATAATAGAGAGCATGGTCTTCGTAAATCCAATATGAAACATGTGCCTAGCGAGGTCAAGGTGCTTGAAATGTCTTTGCCAGCACTCAGCCATGTTCGTGGATCATTGATGCCGGTAAACTTGTGCTTCCTCGTCTCCATCATCTCCCTGTGCTTCATCGAAACCACCTCCAACAAAATAACAATACAATCAACAAAAATCACAACTTCATCAAACCATATTAGAAATTTGAGAAATTATGGGGGCTGAGAAATGATAATGATGGCATTTAAGGTACAACCTGAAATAATGTCAAATGTCATGAAACAATATCAAGTTATCCCAAAAATACTCTTAAATGGAGAGAGAGAGAGAGAGAGAGAGAGAGAGAGAGAGAAGAACTTACAATCGGAAACCGATTATCAAGCTTCTTAATCATATCTTCTTCTTCTTATTTTGATCGCAGTCGAGCAAAGCATGAGCGAGAGAGAGTACCCTGCCCCAAGCCGTAATCAACAAAACCCATGTATCAAAATCCGATAAACTCTTATAAAACCAAAAGAGGATAGAGTCAAACAAAAGGCCCAAAGATCAAACATTAGCATGGAGAGAGAAACCGAGAACTTACAACGGGAAACCAATGTAAAGCTTTTTTCTATATCTTTTTAGTGGAAACATCACATTGTTTTTGTAAGCTATTCCAATAAAAATTAAGCTTCTTCTATGTCTGTGAGAGTTCTTCAATGATCATTATAATCTTTTGCTGGAATGATTAACAAATGTGTTTGGTTCTAATAAAAAAGAGTTGTCATAAGGCCTAAAATGATCAATATAAGCACTTGCTAGAATATCTCACAAAAAATGAACAACAAGTTGGTATCTTTCTACATTACATACAATTGAATGTCTCCAGATTTTTTAGGAAAAATATGATGTTTTTGCATCTACAGAAAAATTGCATATAGTGTAGCAAACCGTACATATTCTCTACATTATGGAAGTCACCCCAAATTTCAGTATAGTAGCATATTCACTCTCCCTTATATCAGCCAAACAAAAGCTGATGCCAAGGGAACTAAATTTGGAATTGGGTGATTTTGTTTGAGTACATGAGAGTATCACTTGGTTGAATTGATACAGTTGCCTAAGTTAGAAACTTCATAATATATTTTCTGTTCAAAAACATGGAAATCTACAATGCTTCTGCTCTTGAAGAGTGGACTCTCCATTGTGCAAGACTGGGCCTCATTTGAAGAATTTGCTTAGTTAACCGCTCCCAATAACATTACTGAAGGTGCTCTTGATCTTTGCTACCAAAGCTTTCCTGGAGACAGGTTAATAGACATGAGATTGTTAAGACTTCAATATTACAACACTTAGACAAAAGTAATATGCAATTAAAGATATTAGAGGCTGAAAATAGAAGAATTTAACAATGGCATAGTTTATCTATATTTCGCAATAGAATAATAGTTTTTTGCAATGATTGATTGATCTGTTGATTCTTTACTGGCAAGGTCCACCTTAGTCTTCCATCTGATTCCAATTGCATTAGCCTAGTCAGCAAACAAAACATTTGATACAGAAACACTACAATTCTCTTTGTAAATTTCATAGCAAGTAACACATGTGGTTAACTCAATGGCACGTGCAACTCTATCTTCCTCTCCCAAGCACACTTGCTTTACTGAAAATCTCATCAACAATTTCTTATACTTGGAGATGAATGACAATTCAAGTAAATGAAATCCTCAACCACTGTCGTTGCCTGCACTTCTGTCCCTCTCGACATTGCTATTGAAAATTGAGGCTTTTTATGCCTTCTCAATTCATGAAAGTTTTCTGAAATCAAGCTTACTTGGTTTATCTTTGTTTATTGGGTTCATAGTATCTGATTCATACCTTTGTACTTGACCCTTCAACTGATGTGCTTGCACAGTAGACCCAACCTTTATATATACTTATTTGTTATGAATGAGGGAGGCCTTTGGCCTCCCCTCCTTCATTACCCATTCATTAGGTCCCCCATTACTTAGGGTAATGGGGACCCTTGGTCTACTAGAGGTTTTTGGCCTCCCCACTATGAGATAAATAAATAGAGCACCATGGCTCTTAGCCATGGTTACTCATTCTTAGCAATGAAATTATCTCTCTCTCTCTCTCTTGAGTTCATTTTCATCCAACATGTTATCAGCATGTGTTCTCCTCTTAAGCACAAATTTTCAACAAAATTTCATCCCCTACGCGCAAGGAATCTATAGTTGCTGCGGCGATTCGTTGGAGCCGTTGCGGCATCCTCAAAGCGTTCGGGAGCTCAGATTTTTATTCTACGGTTCTAATCTACGGTCGTCCCTAGATCATCAATTTAGAGGTAAAATTCTTATTCCCGTAGATTACAACGATCTATACATGAAAATTTTTACATTGTTGAAATACAAGTAAAAATTAAAATGAAAAAAAAAAATTTTCGTTTTACAAAGTAATTTCTTCATTTTGCCATGAATTTCTTTTCGGGAAGATTAAACGGATTGACCACCCCCCTCCGGCAGAGGGGGGCCTTTTCCCCGCGGCCAACCCCCCTCCCCCCCGCCGGGGGCCCCTTCTCCACCCGCCACCCCCCCTGCAGGGGGGGGGGGGGGGGGGTGCTTGCCGCAGCCGAACCCCCCCTGCAGGGGGGGGCCTTCCTGATGGCCACCCCCTGCCGGCGGGGGCCTTCTTCGCCTGCCACCCCCCCTGCAGGTGGGCGGTTGCCGCAGCCGAACCCCCCCTTCAGGGGGGGCCTTCCCGATGGCCACCCCCTTCCGGCGGGGGCCTTCTTCGCCCGCCACCCCCCCCTGCCGGGGGGGGGGGGGGGTGTTTGCCGCAGCCGAACCCCCCCTTCAGGGAGGGCCTTCCCGATGGCCACCCCCCCTGCGGGGGGGGGGGGGGGGGGGGGGGGGGTGCTTGCCGCAGCCGACCCCCCTGCGGGGGAGGGGAGGCCTTCCCGATAGCCACCCCCCCTGCAGGGGGGGCCTTCTCCGACCGGCACCCCCCTCCAGGGGGGGCGCTTGCTGCGGCCGCACCCCCCCTGCCGGGGGCCCTCCAGATCACCACCCCCTGCAGGGGGGCGCTTACTGCGGCCGCACCCCCCCTACGAAGGGGGGCGCCTCCCGCGGCCTCACCACCTTCCGGGGGGGGAATAGAATCAAACTCCGGCCATGGCTGCGAGATGAGGATGACGGCTGATCTCTAACAAAAAAAAACAAAAAAGTTAGAGATTAGGGTTTTCTAGAAAACCTCTTGGGCTTTTTGGGTCAAAATTTGTACCCAAGCCCAAAAGATAAAAAGAAAAAATTCTTTTTCATTTTATTAGCTTGGGCCCAAAGCCCAAAGCTAGATCTAAATGAATAAACCAAAGAAGGGGCATGCGCACGCGTTAAGCGGAATGGATTTTAGGCCCATAAGCCTAACATAAAACTTATAAATAAACTTGGGCCCGAAGCCCCAAGTCAAGTAGTTAGCAAGGCCTATAAACATGTTTATATTTAATCAAATTCATGTCTACACATCAAAATAATTTGGCAAAATCAGGAAAACTTAGTAAAAAAAATTAAATTCTATATTCTATTATTTATTTATCGCTCTTGCATATTATGTATGGTTTACTAGAATTTTTAAAAAATATAATCATCTCAAAGATCCTGAGACCGCTCTGCCGTTAGTTTACTAACCTAACGGTGTATGACGTTTCCACGTGGTCTACGAGATAATTATATTTTCTAGTTTACTTTTTCCATATTTTTGTGCTTGAGATATATGCGTGGTTGTTTAATTTATGCCTGTAGCATATTTATATAAACTGCGTGGATGTTTAAAATAAGTAAAAATGTGTCTTTCGGGATCGGCCATTGCATACCTATTTACATTTCCAGCACTTTTTCTTTTTTTGAGAGAATTTGTAAGTGAGGAAATTGTATAAATAGCCAAGGCTCGGTGCAACATCATAAGAAGACGGATGCAGAAATAGGGACCCACCCGGGGTTTCCAAAGTTGTATTTTTCATTCCCTTTTCTTTGGACTGTGTATTATTTTGGGTATCTGGCCGATCCCCGCATTTTTACTTATTAATTTCTTTATGCATGTATTGTTGAATTTATTTTAATTCATGCTTATCTTTAAATTGCATAGATAAAATGGCTAAATTAGCAAGCGTCGATTTCGAGGTGCTCGATGCAGCTGGAAAGAATTACTTGAGCTGGCGAGTGGACCTGAAGTTTCACTTGCGCTCCATGGTGCTCCTGCACTCCATCCTGGCCCCCGCAGTGGCCCAATCATCAGCTCCCGTAGCATCCGATGCATCTGCTAGCAAAGCCCCAGAAGCGGCCCCTTCAGCTAGCAGTACCTCTACCACTGTCTCTGACATGGATAAGGCGAAAGCCATTATCTATATCAGACGACACATAGATCGGACCCTGAAGGCCGAATACTTGACGGTAGAGGACCCTCTGGAGTTATGGACATCATTAGAGGCACGCTTGATCGCTCCAAAATGCAACCCAAGAGCACGACCAAAAACTTGATCGGCCCCGGATATACACCCAGAGAACGATTGTAGTTTTACCGCAAGCGCACGGCGTAGTGGCGAGCGGGTATCGAACACGAGGAGGTGGTGTTGGCTCCAATCTATCCTAGGTTGGTTTGACTACGAACGTTTTATTGGTGGAGATGGCTATGGTATGATGTAATGGCAATGGTGATGGATGTCGGTGTCGGAGATATAGAAATCGGTCAAATATCAATTCAAATACAATATAATAAAAGTGTCTAGGGCTAGGGAATCCCCACTGCGGACCGTCATGTATCATTGTGAATAGTAAATCTCAATATTACTAGACTTGCGTTGAGGTGAACTAATCGTAACTGAATAGAGAACCAAGCTCACGCTCTCGCGCTATTGCCGGTCTATAGCGAACCTAGGATATGGCCCAATCTCTTGCAAACCCTAACCTAAGCTACTAGCATTAGGATCGACATCATTGTCCAATCGCTTCTCGAGCCCACTCTCGTGCAAACTCGAGTCACGATCTAGGTTGTGATAGTTCGTATTCGTCCAATCTCTTGCAAACGAATATTGGTATAGATTTACAATTAAAAATCCTAGCTTTGGTCCAATCTCTTGCAAACCAAATCTAGAGAAATCCAATTGTAAATCTAAATCGAATATCTAGGCCTTCCCATCGATTAGAATCCAATCTCTTGCAAATCCCAAATCGATGGAAATCCCTAGCTATCCGTAGTAAATCAATCACAACCTAACCTCCTAGCAAATCTAGCAATTTATAAATTCATTCATCACAAATATGAAATTAGATCCATAGGGTCCATCCCCAAACCCTAGAACAACAAATCTACTCTAGCATAGCAATAAGGATATGAGAATCAATAGAAATCATTGCTTGCATACAAAAAGATAGAAAAACAAAGATTCAAATAAAAAGAAGAAAATACTTAGCTTGATGAAGATCTTCAATCCAAAATGCAAGCTTTTTGATCCAAGAGGAGGCCTAGGTCATGGCCTAACCTCTAAAATAATCCTAAGAAAAACATATGGGGGCTAAGAAAACATAATGGGGATCCCCCTCTAATGGTGGCTACCAAACCCTTATATATCCCCCCAAAACCCTAGCAAGAAAACCCTAGAAAACCCCTCAAATTCGTGCCCAAAAACAGCCCAAACCGCAACTTAAAATCTGGGCCCGCCGCTGACTCGGCCGAGTAGAAAATGTGACTCGGCCGAGTGGAAATTCCTGCACTACAGCGTCAACTTGTAGAAATTCTCCAGATTTCATTCGACCTCCGATTGGCGCATTCTTGGTAGCGTTGGAACCGTCATGAAGTATACTATCCATAAAAAATATGAGAAAAATACTTTGATTGCTGGAATGATAGAATATTTCAAAAGAGTGGGAGGCTGTCTGAAAATCTGGGCGCTGCGTGTCCTTGGCATCACTCGGCCGCGTGGACTTCTCTACTCGGTCGAGTGAGCTTCTCTACTCGGCCGAGTGACAGACCTTGTAAAATTCCAGTAAGTCGGGGGTCTTGGGGGGTCTGTCTTCGGAGGTGGCTCGACCGAGTGGCTTTACTCACTCGGTCGAGAGGCATTCGGCACTCGGCCGAGTCGGAACCGTCAAAAGCCTGTACATTTCCAGTAAGTCGGCCTCTTTTGATGGTGGATTTCTCATGCCACTCAGGCGATGCGATCTTCTTACTCGGCCGAGTGGGATATCATCCCTCGGCCGAGTGCACGCCCAATTCCTTCAGTTGGAGCGTGTCTGGTCTGGTCGACCGAGTGGTCTTCTTGCTCGACCGAGTGAGTGCTCCACTCGGCCGAGTGGCATGCTGTAAATGCCCAATCTTCTCCGTTTCTCCTCATCGTCGCTCCTACGGAGTTCCTTCTTCTTCCACCCGTCTCCCATCGCCGAATAGCCCTCAAAAGAGCCTTGGGTGGCGCTCCGGAGCAGGTGCAAGTCCCTTAAGCTCATTTTTGCTCCCGATCGCTCCATATTTCCTGAAATCCGACAAAAACAAGAAATAGTGAAAAGTAACGCAATATCGTCGAATACTCGTGAAAATCGCAATATGAGCAATCGAAATGGCGTGAAAACATGCAGAAAAAAGGTGTAAAATATGGAGTGATCAAAATCCCCCAAGCTTACCTCTTACTCGTCCTCGAGGAAGATAAGTAGAGAGACGGACTCGGTAGATGAAAATAAAGAAAATGAAATAAAAAAAGAAAGAACACGAGGTGGAAGGGGTCGCTAGATTCTTCTCTCGGATCTCAAGTCATAAGCTACACATTACGATAACTTGGAAAATACAAATCACATGCTATAAGGATTTCATATCTTACATAAACATGGTACTTGCAAGTTTTTAAGAACAACAAAAGGGATTCTCTAAATTCATACAATCAATTCATATCCACGTCACGCATTTCATAGGATTTAATATACAAATGTTGGCAATGCACTTTTCAAGTTATAAATGAAGCATATAAGAATCACACCAAACATGCAATGGAGAATGGAATAAATCATGGCATTCACATATTTATGTCGATTCATAAGAAATCTCCATAACTAAAGTATTTTGCTAAGTTTCAGCATTATCAAACTTTCTCATTCGTGCACCTCTCCACTCTAATGTCGTACTCACTCATATGGTCAAACGAGTTCACCCCCCCAAGCTTAGCTTGAGGCATCGCATCTAAAGGAATATGATAGTGGAAAATGGGATTTTTGCCTTCGTTTTCCCAAGTATTTTGTGGCTCCAATAATGAGGTGGAGAAACATTTTTCTTTTTCTTTTGGACTTTGTTTCTCATTTTTTTTCTTTTTGGATTTTTGTAGGAGCTATTTGATTTGTATTTTTTTGGGTTTTTGGCTCCTTTTTGGCTTTTTGGACTTTTTGGAGCAAACTTTTCTTTTGTAGGGATTTTTTTTTGGGAAATAGATGCGATATAAGTAGCTTTAGGAGGTGAACTCAAGTGACATGTAAAGAATAAAAAGATATATGTGGAGAAAGAAATAATGTAACACTTGGTTCACTATAAGATGTGCACGAACGGTTCAATAAAATAATACTTCAACTAAAACTCATATGTAAGCATGGATATTCTCAATCATTTCAATAAATAGTGAAGTCAAGCAGTAAAGTTTACAACCATATCAGGCATGCAACAGAAGGTGAATAAGACGATAAAACTGATGCTTCAGATATACTAATGATGCGTGAATCTTGGTGCATTTCCAACAAAGGCATACTAAAAACTAATCAATACATTCAGCTTCAATTAGTATCATGCATTCACGTAGAGGAGTCATCAAGAGAAATAGATTTGCAAGCACATGTGAATAGCAAGACTATGGAATACTCTAAGTAGCATGGCAAAGAATAATAAGCATCGTGATGGTTGCTAAAGCAATAAGAGATATCATCATAAGAAACTCATCTAGCAAAAGAAGAGAAAGAAAAATAAAGAAATAAGAAAAAAAAATAAAAGAGAGGAAAGAAATGAAAAACAAGCACACAACATGATGCATGAACACACATAAAAGGAAAATAAGATGGAAAATTCAAAAAGATGATGCAAAATTTTGAAAAATTTTAAAAGCCCTAAAATAAAGTAAAAATGCAACTAATGCATCTAAATGGCATGGAAATGCACTCCCCCAAGCTTAAACTTCACATTGTCCTCAATGTGATCATAATGAATGAATATGAGGAACAACGATAATAATAAGAGGGTGAATGAAAAATGATGAAATGAATGACATGAAATCCTAATGCAACTACATGCACATACAATGATGCATGAGAGCGCTTTCTCCCAAGCTTATACCAAACAATCCTATTCAAGTGACTCAATCAAAAATGTCATGGCTTTGTAAAGCGTGATCAAGTCAAATGAATAAGAAAGTGAGTATTCACTTGAAAGAAATGCTCGATGGTGGTGAGCAAAAGGATGTGGCGTATCAAAATATGGAGAGGGGAATTAATATATATAATGGGTTTGGGGTGTAAAAGATTTTTGTTGCCATCATATGAGGTGATATTTATTCAAGCAAATCTATACGGTCCTCTCGCTGTCGAGAGAATTCGAGTTTATTGAAAGCATAAAATTTCTACACTACTGGATTGATATCACCTATAGCAAAAGGCGGATCCAGTATCTTTGCCGGTGCAGGCAACTGCTCCAACTGCTCCTTCTGTGGCTCTGCCAGACGCATATGTCCACGGACTCCAACGAACTCCAGTAATGCATCCTCCAGCATCCCCACAAGGACTCCACCTGTACCCTACAGAGAATAGGATGCATCAGTTCGCTGCAAAAAATTCACACTCATAATAAAAGTATTCCAAAGAGGATCGTCTATAGAAATATATGAAATACATAGTGGTGGATGATACTTCCCTGGAAATAATTCAATATCCTCTTGTGCCGTGATAGCTATCTCTGTGGTATCCTCTCTCAGTTGCTCAGGTAACTCTGCTCCCGAATCAATTGAACTACCGCTCTCCTCTTGTTCGCACCTGCCATCAAAGGATAAGTCAGTGTATAAACCGGTGTCACAAAAGGATTCATCAAGTATACTTCCCTGAACATGGGTATCCCAAGGTAGCTCTTCTCGAGCATTGATCTCTTCGGTGCATGTTTCGATGACTTCATTCATTGGCAGCTGAGGGACTCCGTCAACTTCCAGATACAGCTTATCATTTCTAATATCGACCCTAATGCTGCCTTTGATTGTTCCTTCTGGGGAGAGTTGATCAATGATGTAGGTGGCGAATAGTTGTTCAAGGTGGTCCTCTATATTGATGGCAATAGGTCCCGTGGTCTGAACATCATCCACGAGTTCCTCCAGTAGGGATGCAAAAGTTTCATCGGGTTGCATGTCAGAGTCTGTACTCATCATTGCGCCTTCCGGATAACCTGATCAACAAAGACAAATACCTGAATAAAAATATCAGTGGCACAAGAGAATATATAAATGATAATAATGGTGGCGAGGGTGAAAATTTCTTTTTGTTAATTTTTTTTCGTAGTCTAATCAACCTAATTGTGACAAATTGGCACCCAACGGGAAACACCTCCCCGGCAACGGCGCCAAAAACTTGATCGCTCCAAAATGCAACCCAAGAGCACGACCAAAAACTTGATCGGCCCCGGATATACACCTAGAGAACGATTGTAGTTTTACCGCAAGCGCACGGTGTAGCGGCGAGCGGGTATCGAACACAGGGAGGACGTATGACAGTGCCTTCTCCAAACAACCTGGCTGTAGGGACAGAAGAGTAGGAATTTGCCTTTCGGCGATGTTGTCACAATCGTCAAATAATGTAAAGAGATATAAAATCAAATAAAGACGCCTAGGGAATAGGGAATCCCCGCTACTCACCGTATCTCGTCAAGGTGATTCATCGGTATCACAATTGCTAGGGTAGTATTTCAGGTGAACTAGTTGCAACTGAATGTAAAACTTAGCTCACGCTCTCACGCTGTTGCCGGTCTATAGCAAACCTAGGTTCGGGCCCAATCTCTTGCAAACCCTAGCCTAGGCAAGCTAGCATTAGGATCAACGTCATTGTTCAATCGCATCCCGAGCCCACTCTCGTGCAAACTCGGGCTACGACCTAGGTTGGGATAGTTCCTACCCGTCCAATCTCTTGCAAACGGGTATCGGTATAGAATCGCAACCGAGGATCCTAGTATCGGCCCAATCTCTTGCAAACCGATACTTCGGGAACTCAATTTCAACCCAATTCGGATTTCTGGGGTTTCCTATCGAATTGGGATCCAATCTCTTGCAAATCCCAATCGATATGAACACCTAGCTATCCGTAATAAATCGATCCCAAACTAACCCTAATGACAATTCTAGCAGTAGTTCTACCAAATCATCACAAATCGGAAATTAGGCTCGTAGGGTTCATCCCCACGCCCTAAGACGTTAATACTACTCACAAATCATATTGCTAATGAAAGAATAATCAATAGAAATAGCAATGGAATTCATAGCAATAATCAAAATAACAATAAAAATAGGATTTTTAATAGAGAGGGAGACAAACCAATGTAGCTTTCCAAGAATCCAACAAAATCAAACTTTTCTCTCCTCTCCAATCACAAGAATAAAACTCTAAAAAGTCTAATCTAAAAAGGCTGCCAAAAGCATTCAAAAAGCTCTCCTAACTAGGTTAGAATCAGGGGTTAAATACCCCCCAAAACTGCCCAAAAATTCGTGACCAAACTGCCCCTGCGTAGCTCCAAAATCGTGATTTCCGCTACAGGCAGCGCTGCTCACTCGGCCGAGTGACAAAAGTCGCTCGGCCGAGTGAGAGACCCTGAGAATTTCCAGTAAGTCCGGAGTCTTGGGGGTCTTCACTTCGGGCGTCACTCGACCGAGTGAGTTGTCATCACTCGGCCGATGGGCTTATCTTCACTCGGGCGGTCGGCAATTGCCACTCGGCCGAGTCGGGCTTCTGCTGCTCAGACTGACGAAAAACAGTAAGTTGGCTCTTTTTGAGGGGTGTCGTCTGAGTGCCACTCGGGCGGACGGGATACGTCACTCGGCCGAGGCGGCTTCTGATGCTCGGCCGAGTGCACACTTGGAGCGTGTCCGATCTGACCAGCCGAGCGGGGTCTCGCTGGTCGGCCGAGTGACTTCTTCACTCGGCCGAGTGAGACACTAAAAATGCCCATTCTGAGTGTTTTTGCCTCCTCGTCGCTCCTACGACGTTCTTTCTTCTTCCGCTCCTCTCCAATCTCAAAATACCCCTCGGGGAAGTCGTCGGTGACACTCCGGAGCAGGTGTATCTCGGAATCACTCCAAATCGCTCCAAATCTCCTGAAATACGACAAAAACAACAAATCGTGAAAAGTATCGCAATATCGTCGATAAATCGTGAAAAACATGATTTGAGCGATCTAAATGGCATGCAAACATGTGGAAAAAAAGTGTAAAATACGGAGTGATCAACGCTACAGACATCAAATTGATGTCATGCTCCCGCGTGCCAGCTATGAGTGGGAGAACCTCTGACTATAGGACTACAAGTCCGTTGCTGAGTACAACTCAGCACTTCACAACATCACCTCACACCTGAAGCTGTGTGGTGAAGAAGTCTCGGAGGACCGCATGTTGGAAAAGACATTTACCTCGTTTCACGAGAAAGATGCTATCCTCATGCAGCAGTATCGTGAATGCAATTTCACGAAGTTCTCTGACCTACTCTCTTGCCTCCTGAGGGCAGAGCAGAATAGAGACCTTTTACTGGCCACTCATAACCAGCGCCCGGCAGGCTCAGCTCCTATCCCCGAAGCCCACAGTGTTCACCCCCCGAAGTGGAAGAACAAGAATAGGGGCAGAAAGAACAAAGGAAAGGCCCCTATGAAACCAGCCAATGCTCCTCCCCAACGCAAGAATAACAAAGGGAAGAAAAACTTCACTTGGAAGCGTAAGAACACTGATACAATGTCAATTCCAAAGAAGACATGGGAGGACAAATGTCATCGTTGTGGCATGCCTGGACATTGGTCCAAAAACCGTCGCACACCTCTCCACTTCCAGGAACTGTATCAGGCGAGCCAGAAGCCTCCGCCTGAAACAAACATGGCAGATGTGGAAAATCCGACGAAGTTCACTTCGAAGGATTTCGAAAATGACGACCTGCTCGATTGAGCCTTATCTTTATCTATGCTTTTCAAAGAATAAATTGTAGCTTCATCTCTAGCATGCTTAATAAAGACGATCTTTTATTTTGAATGTATGCATTTTACATTTCCATCAATAAATTATCGTTTTTTGCTTATATAGATGAAGTATAAGTGCCTAGTGGACAGTGCCTCGACGCACACTATCCTTCGCGATGAATGCTATTTCAATAGCATAAGTAAATATGACGGTCATGTCATTACAATTTCAGGACTGTCCAAAATAATCGAAGGATCTGGTGACGCAATATTATTGCTACCAAATAATACAAGACTAAAAATCAAAAATGCACTATTTTCTCTAAGATCAAATAGAAATCTCATAAGCTTCAAGGACATCCGTTTAAACGGATATCACTTAGAAACTAGAGATGAAAATAAGGTTGAATACCTGTATGTCACTCTTCGTAAAGATGGCCAGAAGACCATCTGCGAAATATTTAAGGGACTCCCGTCGGGTCTCTACCAAACATACATTCAACCAGTCGAAGACAATATGACTGAGCACCAGACGTGCCAGCCAATGCCACCATTTTAACTATGGCATAACAGACTTGGTCACCCTGGATCCATTCTGATGCGACGCATCTTATCTGAATCCTGCAGACATGATTTGAAGAACCAGAAGATTCTTCAGAAAGGTGAATTTCCTTGTCCCCCTTGTTTCAAGGGGAAACTAATAACGAGACCATCGCCCCTAAAAGTGGGTTTAGCGTCTCCTGGCTTCCTTGAGAGGATACATGGTGACATTTACGGGCCTATTCACCCCGCAAGTGGCCCATTTCGGTACTTCATGGTACTAATAGATGCATCCACAAAATGGTCTTATGTGTGCCGCTTGTCCACCCGTAACCTAGCTTTTCCAAAGCTGTTGGCACAGATAATTAGGTTACGTGCTCATTTCCCCGATAACCATATCAAGAAACTACGTCTTGATAATGCGGGCGAATTCACATCTCAAGTCTTCGAAGACTATTGCCAGGCAACGGGTATAGAAGTTGAACATCCAGTAGCTCATGTTCACACCCAGAATGGATTAGCAGAGTCTCTTATAAAGAGACTCCAATGGATTGCACGTCCATTACTTATGCAATCCCAATTGCCGGTGGATGCTTGGGGGCATGCTATTCTGCATGCCGCATCTCTTATCAGGATACGCCCCTCTGGAGGCCATACATTATCCCCGATGCAACTAGCATACGGCTCAACTCCAGATATATCTCATTTGAGAATATTTGGCTGTGCAGTCTATGTCCCAATAGCACCACCTCAGAGGACCAAAATGGGTCCTCAACGTCGTCTAGGAATCTATATTGGATTTGATTCACCCTCGATTATTAGATACCTAGAACCCCTAATGGGGGACGCATTTAAAGCACGTCTTGCTGATTGTGAATTCGATGAGAAAACTTTTCCAAAGCTAGGCACACATTCCAAGAAGCCTGAAGCTTCGGAGACCATTAATTGGGAAAATAAGTCTTTGTCCCTTTATGATCTGCGTACAAATCTATGTGAAGATGAGATCCTGAAGATCCTTCACATCCAGAATACAGTACACCAATTACCAGATAAATTCACGGACAGCCAGAAGATTGTCCGTTCACACGTCCCTGCTGCTAACACTCCAGCTAGGATTGACATCCCTATAAATGGACGCAATCCACCAGCAGCAGAAATAGCTGTACCTCAATTGAAAAGAGGACGGCCACCAGGTTCAAAAGATAAAGTTCCTCAAAAGAGGAAGATTCCTGGTGAAAATAAGATTATCCCTCCACAGGATACTGAGCTCAGGACAGATACCTCTCCCCTCCTAATTTCCCCCGCAGAGAAAACATTAGGAGAAACATCATTAAACTTTGTACGTACTGGGGAGGTACTGGACCGACATAGCACAGTCATCGACGACGATTTTGCGTTCACTATTGCCGTTCACGTCGCTGAATACGACGATGATGTCGAACCACTTTCTCTAGCGGATTGTAAATGCAGAGATGATTGGCTAAAGTGGGACGAGGCGATAAGAGTAGAGCTGGACTCACTCTCGAAACGCAAAGTCTTTGGACCTGTAGTCCAAACACCAGTAGGTGTTAGACCTGTGGGATATAAGTGGGTTTTCATTAGAAAAAGAAATGAAGAAAATCTGATCGTCCGCTACAAGGCGCGTCTTGTAGCAAAGGGGTTTTCCCAAAGACCGGGTATCGATTATGAAGATACGTACTCCCCGGTAATGGACGCTAATACATTCAGATTCTTAATAAGCCTATCATCTCTGGCAAGCCTAGAAATACAGCTCTTGGACGTTGTGACTGCTTATCTTTATGGCGATTTAGATAAAAGATCTATATGAAACTACCAGATGGGTTTAACTTACCCACATAGATGAAAGAGATACCTCGGGATGTATTCTCTGTTAGACTACATAGATCCTTGTATGGACTAAAACAGTCAGGCAAAATGTGGTATAACAGACTAAGTGATTTCCTTGCACAGCAAGGATTCACTAATAACGAAGTCTGCCCGTGCATCTTTATCAAAAGAACGGGAAAATGATTCGTCATCATAGCAGTTTACGTTGATGACTTAAATCTCATAGGCTCTCCAGCAGAGATTAATGAGATATCTGCAAGGCTAAAGCACACTTTTGAAATGAAAGAACTAGGCAGAACGAAGTATTGCCTTAGCTTGCAGATTGAACACCTACGAGGTGGAATCCTTCTACATCAATCCAATTATACCAGGAAGCTTTTAAATAAGTTCCAAATGGATAAATGTCATCCTTTATGTACCCCTATGGTCGTGAGATCATTAGACGTACAAAAGGACCCCTTCCAGCCTCTGGAAGAGGGGGAGGAGATACTGGGTCCAGAAGTACCCTACCTAAGTGCCATTGGTGCACTTCTCTATCTGGCTAACTGCACGCGTCCCGATATAGCGTTTGCAGTCAATCTCCTAGCCAGACACAGTGCAGCGCCTACAAAGCGCCACTGGAATGGAGTAAAGCATCTTCTGCGATACCTCCAGGGTTCCGTAGACCTTGGACTTTACTACCAGAGAGGTGCCTCCTCCCAGTTACTTGGTTATGCCGATGTAGGCTATCTTTCAGATCCGCATACGGCAAAATCACAGACTGGTTTTGTCTTTACCTACAGAGGAACTGCTATCTCCTGGAGATCGGTAAAACAAACCACTACTACTACATCTTCCATCCATGCAGAGCTCATCGCGATCCATGAAGCGAGCAGAGAATTTTTTTGGCTACGCTCCGTCGTCCAACACATCCTCCAATCCACTGGCCTGAAGACCGGTGATCTGGAGCCTACTGCCCTATTCGAAGACAACGCCACGTGCATTGCTCAGCTTCAGAAGGGCTACATCAAAGGCGACAGGACAAAGCACATTTCTCCCAAGTTCTTCTGGACGCACGAGCAGAAGAACGACAAGCAGATTGAAGTTCGACAGATCCAGTCATGCAACAACTTAGCTGATCTTTTTACTAAGGCATTGCCTATATGTACTTTTGTAAAGCTTGTAAAGAACATTGGTATGCGACAGTTGAAAGACCTGCAAGCCTGAAGCTTGTACGGATCAGGGGGAGTAACCTGTGGGTTGCACTCTTTTTCCTTAAGCTGTTGGGTTTTCCCATGGGGTTTTCCACAGCTAAGGTTTTAACGAGGCAAACACACTTACTCTGGATCCAGAAGTATCCACCCCTTGCCTCAGTAGCTGAGACCGAAGTGATGAATGTGTAAGGGGGAGTGTTATGAATGAGGGAGGCCTTTGGCCTCCCCTCCTTCATTACCCATTCATTAGGTCCCCCATTACTTAGGGTAATGGGGACCCTTGGTCTACTAGAGGCTTTTGGCCTCCCCACTATGAGATAAATAAATAGAGCAACATGGCTCTTAGCCATGGTTACTCATTCTTAGCAATGAAATTATCTCTCTCTCTCTCTCTCTCTCTCTCTTGAGTTCATTTTCATCCAACATTATTGAACTTATTGGCATGTTTTTTCTTCTCCAGCTGTTCTGAGGTGTTCTAATCTCTAGCTTATGGTCTTCAATTATATCTACCTCCTGAAAGATTTCGACTTTACGTTACACCTCGACGTAACTTGTTCATCCATCAGTTATGTCTTAAGGCCTTACTGAATTGTATGCTTGAATATCTGCAACCAATGTAAATTTTTCACTAAGCTACATCCAATCTTCTGACGTGTTTATTATTGCAAAGAGTTTGAATTTTTCTTGATGCATCACAGACTTGAAATTTAGTGTTCTTAATGTCAGATTCCATTAACGCAACTGCAGCTTTAACTTTTATAAACTGATTACAGTAGACATATCCAAAATGTTTTAAAGGAACTAAACTTGGTCATACAGAATGTATACTTGATGAGTACTCACCTTAAGACCTTTACTTTGTGTGATTACAAAGATTTTGTTGCCATAAGAGTCTACTTTTTGAATGGGCTCCTTAATCTGTATCACTTCAACACATTCCAGTTTTATGTTGATCAGTTTCCAACCCTATAAAAGAAAAGAGTGCACAAATTAATTTCTTACAAAGATTGAGCCATAAACTTACTTCTGTGCAATAATTACACTGATAGTTTTGTCCATGGATCCACTTAATAGGCTATCACATGGCTCGTAAAGTGTAAAGCAAGTTATGGGCCTTTTATGCTCCTTGACCTCCCACCCAAGAACTGTCATTTGCCCCTTGATGTCCCATACCTATTTTGCATGTAGAAATCATTTTCATATGGAGTAAGAGGTACATGCATTTTATAATATATATAACTTTATATCATTCTTTTTTCAGACATGTGTGCTCTTGGGCACCTTCCAGGATCCAGAGCCTGGATATCATACTAATTGCACCCTATTTATTGCTGAGCCATTCATTAGGCTAATAAAACTTATTGCAATTGTCCCTGATTTTTGAAACGACAATTAAATATGCTTGATGATATGTCATAGGCATGAAGTTGTTTGATCATTTGTGAATGGAAACCAGACATATGGAACTGGAAAATATTTTAGTTAAATCAAAAAATTTCTTCATCTGTAACTGGTTCATTGGCAAATCGTGCCTGAAGTAGATCCTTACCTTAATCGAACCATCAGTGTACCCCACATGACGCTGGCCATTATAGAAGATGAGAGCAGTTACAGCTCCATTACCAATTTGGCCTATCTCCAGAATTTGTATATGAACACATGACACACACTGCACAGTACATATAATTACATAATGGAAGTTAAAAACCTGCCACATTAAAGTTTTATTAAAAATAATAGAGAAGTGTGTAGTCGATCATGATCAATCAGACAGTCCAAGCTACACACATTCAATAAGGAATATTGTAAAATATAATTGCGGCACCTAAAAAATTATGAAATGATTGATAACTGGGAGGGTGGCGGCAGGGGGTGTGGAACAGAGATGATGAACCTGCTCCATGGATGGTGGTGAGCTTCTCCAGAGGAATCGCCATGGCCGATCACACCCTTATACTTCGGTGTTCCTTCGGTATTTGCTGCTTTGAGATTAACAAAACGAAAATAAGCAGCAAAAAATCTGGAAATTGCTTGAAATAATCATCGATTCTTAATGAATCTGACCTCGTTCAATTGATCCTGGGTAAGGGCATCTTCAAAGGATTTATATTCGCTGCCTCTTCATGTTCCTTCATCATCTTCAAAGGATTTATCTTCGCTGCTCTTGAAGCTACTACAACATTGAAGCTTAAATTTTTTGTCCATTCTTTTAAGTGCATTCTGTTTGTGATTGAAATCATGTAGGTGGCTCAATTATGTGCATTTTACCTTTCATGTGTGGCTCAAGTATGGCTCAAGTATGTGCATTCTTCCTATCAGATCAGTTTTTTGCATGTAAGGTATTTTGAAGTGGAAAGTTTGATATTATGACATGAAGTATGACATAAAACACTTGGCTACTTGGCTATATCATAGAACATGTAACTTCATGTTGTTGATTCGAGTTTTTTTGCATGCTTTAAAGTGGTTTTAGTTTTCAACTTATGGACATTGGTGGATAAAGCAAGTTGTTCGCAAGTCTCTTTCAAATCAATCTAGGACAATTCGATTACCTGTACAATTTCAAGTTATCAAAGTTTATGTACATATATATTCAATTTGTTGGGAATAAGTACCATGAAGACACACCTTGAAATTAAATTCCACTTTTCTGGACCTGAAAAAGAAACCAAGTGGATTTCATGTCAATAAAGTATAGATATTTAACATTCTGCTATTCATTCAGCTATCCAAACATTGCATAACCTGAACATTCTATTCATTCCCAACCTTTTGCAGTCAACATTTACTAAATGATTTAATAATTTCACAAACTATGTCTTTTCTTGAAGTTTAATTAATCAATGTGCCATTGTACCCCAACTCTGATACTTATAAAACATGGTATCGCTACTCGATAAAGCAGAAAATCCAACAGAATATTAACAATTTCAAAATAATGAAGACACATTTTAATTCAGAATATTGACAATCTCATCTTTGTTAATGGTGTTGTTAATAATAACTGTTTTGGTACACATTGAAACATGCTAGTTCCTAGTGTTTAGGGGATAATCAGCACATTGAAACATGATAGTTCCTAGTGTTTAGGGGATAATCAGCATTTATGTTTTGGAAAGTTACAGAATTTTGATCCTATAAGCAATTTCTTGACCTACAAAACCAAAAGAAGTGGCATTGTTCCCGCTAACAGTTTCTTTACATTATTTCAGGTCCAGATAACTTAAACCCCAAGAGTGTGCCAAGTTGTAGGCTTGATACTTGTTTCAGAATTATGGCACGCTTGGAAAGTTATGGCCATCATTAAGTGGCACACTGATTCTGTAACTTTCCAAAGAATTATGGCCAAGTTGCAGGCTTTCTTGACCTACACAACAACTTTTCTGGACCTATATGCTGGAGACTCTAAGGACAAACTTAGCAAGCGGCCTTTGACACGCAGAATGCCTTGAGAAAAAGACGGATGTACATGTATCAGTTCTTCTCGATCAACAAAATCCTTCACATTAACTTATAAAAAGCACAAACATAAAAGCATAAGAATCAAACTTAATTAATCAGACTTCCAGAAATGTACGTACTACTCAAAATCATTTTCCATGCTACTTGTGACTCAAAGTTCAATACCTCTTGAAAGTAACTGATTACCCAAGCATTTGGACCATAGAAACCAAATTTCAAATAATCAATCTTAAAATATAACATTTAGTAAAAGAGAAAACTAAAGAACAGTAGTAGAAACCCACCATTTATTAATGACAATTTGGTACCTTGACAATGAAAGTCCTCAATTAGAATATATCTAACATATGTTGCACAGATAACGATATGAGTATCGGATATGATACAAATACATGGGCATGCGAAATAAAAATAAAGGTTTATTTATATACCTCTGTAATATTTGGCGTATTCCATTATCTCTCACCACATGCATATTTCATTTTACCCCAATAAATCACATAAGATGTTTTAAATAAAACCAAATTTTAGTTGATATTACAATTCTGACGGCATAAAATTAGAAAGACAAATTACACAGTTAGAAAACTGACATTAGAACTCATGCATCAGAGTATCCTTTTTGAACAATAAAAACCAAAAATGAGAAAGAATTATAGGCTCACTCATTTAGCTCCATTTAAAAACAACATGAATTCTAACTCTCAGAAAATTCATTCATTAACATATAGATTTATGTAGCTTTATTTAGAAACCAGTCTTATAAATATTGAACAAAAAAATTCCAGGTACGCAACTAAATCAAGCATGGCAAACCACAGTCAAAGAAAACAATCAAAAATTAAAAATTAAACATGATAGCCCTTTAACCAAAAATTAAAATTAAAATTAAACAATACCGAGATATGAAACAGAAAAATTTGATTCCCTTGTAACGGAAAAACATTGCATCCTACATTATCGAAATCAAAGTCAACAAACGCTATATTCAAGTCAAGAGTAAATAAATAGAGGGGAAAAGGAAATAATTATCGGTGAACAACGTGCAAATGCTGGCTACATGGACAATTGGAAATTGTTACAAATTTACACTTCAACAAATATTCAAAAAGGGGGAAATATTGCAGAAGAGTCAAACAGTGGTAGCATAAATTGCAATTTCATTTTGAGGAATTTTACAAATCACACATCCTCTCAAATAAGCCATTACTTCTTCAAATGACTAACTATCATCAAGTATAATAAGATTTACAGATAAACTTCATATGCCAATTTATACAATAAAATTAGATATATGTTGACTACATTTTTGGGTAATTATGAACAACCGACAATTAAAGCCACAAAGCAGACCGAAATAAAGATACAAAAATAGCAAAAAACACAACTCTCGCCATAATGGAAATCTTAATTAAACCAACAACCACTAATCGACTACCTACCTCAACAGTTTAAGTGAAGAAATCCTAGTGCTCAGGGGGGGGGGGGGGGGGGGGGGGGGGCGCCCCTTGTTCATCTCCACAGTTCACATGCAAAGACCCTACAACTGAATAAAATTCATCAAATTATCCACATAGACCTGCAATGAAGTTAAAACCCCAAAAAAGGAAAAGAACCAAAAGGTGTTATCATAAATTGCAAAATATTACGCCATGGCCTTCGTAATATGTTGAGAGGTCCACGTTGGGTCGGTGTGCGCACTACCAAGAGGTTCATGTGATCATTATTTATATAGAAACAAAGTACGGATGAAGTTAATAATGGCAGAACAAACATGACCATTAATCAAGTGCAGAGCTTTGAAATGAAATCTCAGATTTGCACAAAACTATGTAGCAATGAAATGCAGATTTGCACAAAGTAGATATTTCCATATCACAATTTCATGAAAAACAATGAAAAAAGAGGAAACGTTATCCATAAGAATATATCGCCAACTATAATTAAGCAAATATCTTTTAATCAACATCTCCAAGAAATCAGATGACCTAGCAAGAACATATTCTTAATTCATTCATAACATCCAATCACTGTGAACATTGTGATGAAGATCCTTTCTGATGGTCAGATTGGAAATGCAATAATATTTTGCTCCTATGGAGTTGACTACTGCGTACACCACCATCATCTTTAGTGATGCTTAATATCTCCATAAATTCATGTATATAGTATTTTTTGAACTACATCAACTGACAATATTCTTCTATTGAATTCCTCTTGCTTACAATTTGTACATTACCAGAGAACAATTGGTCATTTGCACAGCTGTGATGTTTTGAGATAAACAATATGTGCCTTCAATCAAATTTGTATTGCCAATGATCAATATTTTGAGTAACATATATAAAAAACATAACTGAAGAACAAAAGGGGAAACTTTAGCCTAACACATCGAAAACCACTTTAGCTTAACACTTTAGCCTAACTTTAGCCTAGCAGCATGGGAATTTGTAGTAGCATGGGAATTTTGATATATATATCAAACTCTACAAAATTCACATTTATATATCGAACTATGTTATGGGAACAACGCCAATAAATCAAATTGTGCATGTGGGAATTTTAATGAAGTTTAAAACATGTTAAGATATTTAGAAACTATGACTACCAAATAAAAAATTATGATCATCCAAAAATTATGAACTAAAAGATGCTGGAAGGTGCATTAGTTTGCAAGGTCTCACAAGAATATAGTTTGCAAGGGGCCGTAGGAAAACTGGAAGGGTTTGCAAGAATACAAAAATTATGACAGACGAATACAAAAATTATCATCATAGCTTTCTGCTGCAAAATTTCAAATATGAATGAGTTCAACCCAAATAAGAACACAATGTTAGTATTTTGATGATAATAACCCAAATAAGAGCCCAAATAAGAACGCACAATTCATTAGTTTGGAATCCAATGTTATTTTATTGGTATTTCTAAAGAAAATATTCATAATGTTGTATATTTGGGTTTCAATATACTTTGTACTAATTTACTGCAAAGAAATTAGAAATCATTCTCCATTCCAAAAATACTTTGTACTAATTTACTGCAAACATGATATATGTATCATCACATATTCCTAGCTTTCTCCTATTTTTGTCCAGTTGAATATTGGAATTTTATAAAAGCAAAGCAAAAATCTTTCGAAAACTAAAGTTCTAAAAGGACATTTGAACTTCTTAAACGCATATAATGGAATTCGAAATAAATATCAAAATTTATATGTTGGTCTTTCTCTATCCTTCGAAGTAAAAGAAAAAACTAAGAAGAGTAGAGACAAAAACCGATGATGATGAACAGAAGATTATATATGGGTCTTTCTAAGTCTTCGTACTTGAATAAAGATGAAATATTTACAAAAACTAACAGATAAAGGAATTAAAAAAAGCATATCACCTTTGCTTCTTTATGGCAATGCCTGCAATCGAAGATTTCATTGCAAGGGGCCCCTATCTTGCACCTCCTTCTATAATGCGCACATCTGTGAATCAAAACATCAAAATTACATCAACTAATTCAAGAATTTTCATAACCATGCCAATCAATATATCTCCTTGAAGAATGGAAATCGGGAGGTACCCATGCTGGTCAAATCCCAAATCAGGGTACCCTTGGGCTGTGTCGGCTATGAGGAGCCATCCTTTGGTGGTTCTTTGAGAGTAATACATGACGGCGTGCGGCTGATGGAAGTTTCCATAGGATCTCGATCTCGTCAATGGAAGGAAAGTAATTAAGCTCCCAATGAGCAAGAAGCCAGAGTAGCTAGCGTAAGGGACAAACCTGTGAGAGAGCTGAAACTTGCCCATTCTTGGCTGCCATTTCTAGCTCTGAGCTGCAGGCAATGGTGTTTTGTGTTTCTCACCTTTTCAATCGATCCCAGTGTTGCGGGTTGCGGTAGGGGCCTGAGGGTGCGGGTTGCGGCAAGGGCCTGAGGGTGCTCGGGGTGGCCGTGGGGCTTAGGGGTGGCTGTGCAGGGGGCCACGGTGCAGGGCGTCGGGCTCACGACAGGGGAGAGATGGGGGGTTCGTGGGAGTGAGAAAGAGAGAAAAGGGAGGGAGAGAGAACCAGAACATTCCCCAAATATTTCATTCCCCCTCAAAATAATAAGTCTGGAGTTTTTTTGGGAGAAAGTTTGTATTTTAAAGTTTTGGTTCCCCCCAAAACACTTTTCTTCTCCCCTAAAATTTAATTTCCCCCCAAAAATTTCGTTTCAAACTTAAAATTTCAAACTCAATTTCTCTTCACTTATCCAATTTCTCTTATCTTATCCAATTTCTCTTATCTTATCTAATTTCTCTTAATAACATCCCTCATTTATACCCAATTTCTCAACTCTTATCCAAAAACTCTTATCCAATAACCCCAGGATAACATCCCTGTTTTATAATATAGATGTATGTATGTATATATATGTATGTATGTATATGTATGTATGTATGTATGTATGTATGTATGTATGTATGTATGTATGTATGTATATGTATGTATGTATGTATGTATATGTATGGATACAAGTAGGATATGATAACTATATGGAAAACAAATAACGTATTTATACTGATACATGGACAGATAGATAACTTTATGTAACAGGTAACAGATAATGGGGACTCGAAGACAAGGGGTATTACTGTATATGGAACATGTACAGATATGATAACTATATAGAACAAATAACTGATAGTGTGAACAATGTAACAGATAACTGGGACTTGAAGACATGAACACACATGGGTCATCTAGTTACATGTACAGATAGGATAACTATATGGAACATGTATGTATGGATAACTTGAAAATGTGACAGACGGATATCTGGGACTCGAACACACAGACACACAGGGTTATCCGCTAGGTAAACATTTAGAAAACATGTAACAGATATATATGAATGCAGGTACGGATAACTATATGGAACGAACTGGGACTCGAAAACATATATGCACACGCATCCATCCGGAAAACTGTAACAGATAACCGACTCCTAACCGTCGCACACCCATATTTTTGCATCCTTTTTTGATACATCGGAAAGCTGGTTAAAAGCGCATGCACATTCCACATCCACCAGGGATCGATCCCTGGTGGCCTCACTGGGAAGCGGAATATATTTTGCATCCTTTTCAAACTTGAGACATATATGCACACGGATAACTATATGGAACGAACTGGGACTCGAAAACATATATACACATGCATCCATCCGGACAACTGTAACGGATAACCAACTCCTAACCGCCGCACACCCATATTTCTGCATCCTTTTTTGATACATCGGAAAGCTGGTTAAAGGTGTGTGCACATTCCACATCCACCAGGGATCGATCCCTGGTGGCCTCACTGGGAAGCAGAACATATTTTGCATCCTTTTCAAACTTGAGACATTACATATTTCACATGTGGACACGGAACAATTGTTACCTGTTTTCCATATGGTTTATCCTCTAAAAAACTATATGCAAAACAGGTAACTGATACATAAGGATAGAGGGACAAATAGAATAACTATATGGAACATGTATTGATAAACTATATGGAAAACAGGTAACGAATATATATGCATACATGTACGGATATGATAACTATATGGAACAGGTATGGATAAACTATATGGAAGACAGGTAACAGATATATATGGATACAGGTACGGATAGGATAATTGTATGGAACGGATAACTGGGACTCGAAAACATTTATACACATGCATCCAGACAATTGTAACGGATAATCGACTCCTAACCGATATATATATATATATATATATATATATATATATATATATATATATATATATATATATATATATATATATATATATATATGGATACAAGTACGGATATGATAACTAGAAAACAGGTAATGGATATATGTGGATACATGTATTAATAGGATAACTATATGGAATAGGTATGTATAAACTATATGAAAACATGTAACAAATAAGATAACTATATGGAATGGATAACTGAGACTTGAAAACATATATACGCATGCATCCTGACAATTGTAATGGATAAGCGACTCCTAAGTGATATATATTTGGATACAAGTATAGATATGATAACTATATAGAAAACATGTAACAAATATATACGGATACAGGAAAGGATAGGATAACTATATGTAACAGGTAACAGATAACTGGGACTCGAAGACAAGGGGTAGTATTGTATATGGAACATGTACGGATAGGATAACTATATGGAACAAGTAACGGATAATGTGAACAATGTAACAGATAACTGGGACTCGAAGACATGGACACACATGGGTCATCTGGATACATGTACAATAGGATAACTATATGGAACAGGTATGTATGGATAACTTGAACATGTGATAGACGGATAGTTAGGACTCGAAGACACAGACAAACAGGGTTATCTTCTAGATAACCATATGGAAAACATGTAACAGATATATATGAATATAGATACGGATAACTATATGGAACACATAACTGGGACTCGAAAACATATATGCACATGCATCCATCCGGACAACTGTAACGAATAACCGACTCCTAACCGCCGCACACCCATATTTTTGCATCCATTTTTTATACATCGGAAAGCTGGTTAAAGGCGCGTGCGCGTCCCACATCCACCAGGGATCGATCCCTGGTTGCCTCAATTGGAAGCGGAACATATTTTGCATCCCTTTCAAACTTGAGACATTACATATTTCACATGTGGACAAGGAACAATTGTTACATGTTTTCCATATAGTTTATCCTCTAAATAACTATATGGAAAACATGTAACTGATATATATGGCTAGAGGGATGGATAGAATACCTATATGGAACAGGTTTGGATAAACTATATGGAAAACAGGTAATGAATATATATGGATGAAGGTATGGATAGGATAACTATATGGAACAAGTATGGAAAAACTATATGGAAAACAGGTAACGAATATATATGGATACAAGTACGGATAGGATAACTATATGGAACAGATAACTAGGACTCGAAAACATATATACACATGCATCCGAACAATTGTAACGGATAACCAACTCCTAATCGATATATATGGATACAAGTACGGATATGATAACTATAGGGAAAACATGTAACGGATATATGCGGATAAAAATACGGATATGATAACTATATGGAACATGTATGGATAAACTATATAAAAACAGGTAATAGATATGATAACTATATGGAACGGATAACTGGGACTCGAAAACATATATACACATGCATCTAGACAATTGTAACGGATAACCGACTCCTAACACATATATATATATACACATATATATACATATACACAGACACAGACACACACACACACACACACACACACACACACACACACACATGAGAAAACGGGAAATATGGTGTCACATGAGAGAATCCTCTCCTGTGTCATTCATGTCATTCAAAAAGTCCAATCTCCACGGGAAGTAGGGTGTCACAGGAGAGAATCCTCTCCTGTGTCATTCAAAAAGTCCAATCTCCACATGTTTTTTTGGAAGATCCGAGTCGTTCATATTGATCTCCACCCTCTAAAACCCCTACCCACCAATTTTCAGCCAATCGAAGGTGGTTTGCCCGTTCATCCATCCGACCCAAATTTAACGGCTTTGCATGAATAGAACTTTTGCGAAGGGTGGATGAACGGGCAAAACACCTTCGATTGGGCTGAAAATTGGTGGGTAGGGGTTTTAGAGGGTGGAGATCGAGATGAACGGCTCGGATCTTCAAAAAACATGTGGAGATTGGACTTTTTGAATGACACAGGAGAGGATTCTCTCCCGTGACACCCTATTTCCCGTTTCATATATATATATATATATATATATATATATATATATATATATATATATATATAGGGTAAAATGCGCCTGCGCTCAAGCTCAGATGGGATTCTTGCGCTCGGCCCCTCCCTACCGTCCGATCCGATCAGCGATCATGGTAATATCTGACCTTTTGGTGCAATTACCAAAACGCCCTTTAAGCTCTTTTCAACGCGCCTCTGTACTAAATTACCTTTAAGCCCTTTTGTACTAAAATACAATCGCCACCAATTCTTTTGCTCACTCCCATGCAAAACGCAGAAGCTTGAGCAATCGCCACCAATTCTTTTGCTCACTCCCGCGCAAAACACAGAAGCTGGAGTAGATCCCCAGTTTTGCACAAGGTCTTCGATTTCAACAACCCACGCCTAATATCGCCCCCAAATCCAGGCCATCATATGCTCGTTGATTCCCATCTTACTCTCCTCCATCGAGGTAAGGATCGTCATCCCTAATTTGTTGGACATTACATATTGCTCAACGAGCACAACAGGATAAATTTTTGAAGGGTTTTGTGCGGGGAGTAATTTCCAACCTTTGGACGATTAGCGCTGGAAATTCCTCTCTGCGCACAACGGGCTAAATTTTTGTCCCGTTTTGCGCGGTGAGTAATTTCCAAACTAGTGAAGTGTTGCGATGGAAATTACTCTCCGCGCACACCCTTCAAACATATCACCCGTTGTGCGCGTTGAGCAATATGAGATGTCCATCAAAACTTACCGAAGCAGCTCATATAGCACAACAACATAGAGCGAATGGCGTACATAATATTGCCCACCGTGCAAAACGATTGATATGTTTGATTTTTTGATGGATTTGATCAGGTCATCAAATATGATGGTAACAATTAGATCAGGTTGAAAAAGAATAGATATAATACGCAAGCATTTAACATGATTAGTAATAATAGGGTGGTTTCAACTAACAAGCTGATGATAATCTACTGCTACTTGGATAGACATGTATAGTAGTCATGCTGCGTCAATATTACTGATATTTTTACTTGTTTCTAATGTAGAAAATGAAAATCGAAGAGAGTGAACCCTTTGTGCATGATCAGGAGATGCCAAATGAGATTGAAGCTGAAAATGACAGTGCAAACAGCGTATATCAAGAGGATAGGCATAGTGATAATGAAAAAGGCAGCCCACATGTTAGAATGACATTTCAAACAGAAGAAGATCGTATCAATTGTATAATACATATGCATCAATGAAAGGTTTTGCAACCCGAAAGAGATCTACGGGAAAGGGAAAAGATGGCAATACCATGAGGAGGAAGTATACGTGCAACAAAGAAGGGTATAAAAGCTTAAAAGATAAGAGGGAGATAGGGAGGGACGTTAATCGAAGGAAAAACGAGAGAGAAGGCTGTATGGCTCGAATGACAGTTCATAAAATCACCGATGGAGTATGGCGCATAAACTCCTTTAATGATGATCATAATCATGAGTTGATAAAAAGCCCAGCGAAGATCCAGATGCTACGGTCACATAAAAGATCGCATATGGACGGAACATGTAGGAATTTAGTTGATCAGATGCGTGGCTGTGGAGTAGGACCTGCAAAGATTGTAAGGATTCTAAATGCCACGAGTAGTAGTAATGTCAATATTACTACGCAACAATGCATTGATCATGGGAGAGTAGAAAGAAAGAACAACATTGGGAAGGAATGCATTAGAGTAATAGAACAATTTATTAAAAGGCAAGCTACAGACTCTCAGTTATATTATGCTATTGAGCATGATGAAGAGAATGTATGTAGGAGTATATTTTGGGCTGATGGAAGGGCGATGACATCATATAGCCAGTTTGGAGATGTTGTTGTATTTGATGTCACTTATAAGACAAATAGATTCATGTTGCCTTTTGCACCTTTTACCGGTGTCAATCATCATAAACAGTCTATATTATTTGGATGTGCTCTTCTTGCTGATGAGAAGGAAGAATCCTTTGTGTGGTTATTCGGACAATGGTTAACATGTATGTGGGATAAAGCACCAGGAGCTATCATCACCGATCAAGACCCGGCAATATGCAATGCAATAAAAAGAGTTTTTCCAAATATAAAACACAGGTATTGCATATGGCATATCAGTCTGCACGAAGATGAGCATCTACGTTCATTGCGGTCTTCTTATAACCCTGAATTTGAAGAAGACTATGCAAACTGGTATAAGAACAGTCAAAATGTTGAAGAAGCTGAGAATTGTTGGCGCATCTTAATGGAGAAGTACCAAACGGAATTTCAGGAGCCATTGACAGAAAAACAAAAAAATGAAATGAAAGCCTGGAAGTGGTTGCATATGATGCATGAGAAAGCACATCATTGGATTAAGGCGTACCTACTGGATACTTTCTTTGTGGGTATGAAAATGTTAATACGATAGAGAATGGTGTAAAAATATATGATCAAAATAAACTCAGCACATGGTATTCATTTCTTGTTTTGTGTGTAGGCATGGCGTCCAGCCAAAGGAGTGAAAGCATGAACGCGTATTTTGATGGATATGTAAACTGTATGACTCCATTATGCGAGTTCATTGATCAATATGATAAAGCTGTAAAATTTCAGCGAGACAAAGAGGAGAGAGAAGATACTTTTTGTATGCGGAACAAACCAAAATTTAGCGGCATGCATGAGTTAGAGGTTCATGCCGCAAAGGTATATACGAGAAACATATTTTCCATTTTTTCAAAATCGTTTCAAAAATACTTTATACTATCGGCACGAAAGGGTGAGCACGGATGGGGATACGAGCACGTATAGAGTAACTATGCGGATTGATGGAAAGAGCTACGTGCATAATGTTCAATGCAATATATCTAAGGGAATGTTCAGGTGTACATGTGCAAGCGCTGTGACTAAAGGTTTGCTATGCACGCAAATTTTATATATCATGAAGCAAAAGTATGATATGCAAGCCATCCCTGAGAGATATATTTTACCAAGGTGGACTCTAAATGCAAGACATATAAGTCTTGGGGCCTCGTCGACTAGCACAGTACATGGAGTGCGACTAACTCAAATTACTCCACTTCAAGCCTGGAGACTTCGTTCATCATTCGATAAAGTCGTGGAGGCGGTAACAAGAGATCCCCTTCTGTTTGATGTCGTTTTGGGTGGGCAAATAGTTTTTTGGACCAGCATAATATGACTAATAAAGCGCAAACTGCTTCTGAAGAGCCAAGATCACAGGTGGGGTCCAGTGCACCTATCAAACAAGAAGTGGGAGTAAATGATGTCATTATGCATGATCCTGCAAAAGCAAGAACTAAAGGCCGACCACGAGTGGCGTCAAGGATTCCGTCTGGAATACAAGTCTCACAAGAACAAAGTCAAACAAGAACAAGGACTTGTAGTGTTTGTGCAGAAAAAGGTCATGACATCAGAACTTGTCGTATGAGCACAGCTGGTAGAAAGAAGGTATATATGAGCACAGCTGGTTACTATTTTATATACTAGTATAAATTATTTTAACATCATTGCTCCATAATCTCTGTAGGAAAAATCTTCGCCCGATGACTTAACAAGGCTGTGATATGAAGGCCGACATTTTTATATCATATAGGTAACAATTTTGTATTAGCTTGGAAGAAATATACTACATGCATCTGTCACGGACATATCAGTGTAAATGGGTTGTAAGTAAACTGGTTCTCTTTAAAAATGGTTATCTGAAAACGACAGCCTCCTATATTTTAGTCCAAAATGCAGCCATCGTGGAGTTGAATTAATAGGGCTGGGGGTCCAAATTGAACATTAAAACACAAAGTCTTGGTTATAAGCCTATGAGGATGATGCCTATCATTCGAGACCTATATCCGATGCTGCGGATCTCATATCTTATAATTTCTCTGTTGCTGCAGAACCTGACAATTGTCAAGAAAATTAATGGGATTAAGGAGTAAAGCAGAAGAGCTGAAGAGAATGAAGATTCAAGAGAATGAGGCATGTAGCTGTCCGCGATGAGTAATAGTGGGTAATTGTATACAGTTTAGCTCTGCGCGCACAACATTTACAACTTTTACCAGTTGTGCGTGCTGACCAAAACTTGGTAATTTTACAGGCTTCCTAATAAGCGCACACAACGTTCAATAATGTTACGGATGTGCGCGCTGAGTAATATGGGTAATTGTAAACAGTTAAGCTCCACGCGCACAACGGTTAATAACTTTGACGGTTATGCTCGTTGAGTAAATGTTGGTAATCGTAGACAGTTGTGCTCAGCTCGCACAACGTTCAATGCTGTTGTCGTTGGTGCGAGCTGAGTAATTGTGGGAACTTCAAGTTAGCATCACGTAATTTTGTAATGTGATGCAATTGCGCCAAATTTAATGACATTGTATTAAGATCTGTATTCCAACATGCTACAACATTTATGCATTCAAATGTACATAACACAACAAAGTAGAAACTACATCTAAACATTTTGCAACATCACAGTTTTTGCCTGACTAAGTAATTAAAGCACTGGACTATACTAGGGATACAGGGATTCCCACCATGAAAAAAATTTAAACTTTGTTGCCATTTATGAGCTGCTCCATCAGCTGCATCAGCGTCACTTGCTTCTTTGTATCTTGGCCATCCGTCCCCCTGTCTGCGTTGAAGAAGAATCAGTGATGAACACATAACAAAGCATAATTAAGTAAAAATATTGTACGGGTAGACTTAGAATAAGATAGAACATTTATTATCATCAAGCAGTGATGTCTGCAACTAAGTATCAAAGAACATATACAAGAAGTGAAGAAACGGGTGTGCATGGAAGGTGATAGCTTCAATGACGACAAACAGAACATATGAAGGAGCAAAGAACATCTTCGAATCAATATATATGTGATGTATTCAATTTCTGCATCACGTCACTAGACGCTAGTATATTGTCCATCTTTGAGTATTGAGGACACAGTAGTGATGAAGGAAAAAATAGAATGTTGCAGAGAAAATATCATATAACTAGAATCAGATAGAATAAGATAGAATAATATCATCAAGAAGTGTAGTGGTTGACGAGGGCTTGTGGGAAGGGAAGCCATTTATAGACGACTTTGGATGCCATTGGATGCGGATGAGACTACAGTAGAGTTACTGGGAGGCAACACAAGAGACCCCGTGAGTCTACAGCAAATTGCTTGTGATTATACAGAAGAATGCCCGTGAATCTATATCAGATTGATAGCAGCCAGTGTTGTTCCCAATAATGTATGACCGTGGTGGTGCGCGTTGAGCAAACAAAACAGCTCAACGCGCACAACCGGCAAGAATATGGCCGTTGTGCGCGGAGAGCAAATAATTTAGGAAGATGTGCGCGATGAATAAAATCTTATGTACATTCACGATCACTGCTTTGTAGACTCACGGGGTCTCTTCTGTAGACTCACATGATCTCTTCTGTAGACTCACGGTCACTCTACTGTAGACTCATCCTCATCCAAGGGCAGTCTAATTCGTCTATAAAATGGCTTCCCTACGCACAAGCCCTCTTCAACCTCTACACTTCGAGTGATGTTTATCAGTCATGAGGAAGGAGTAATGCTACACTCGACTGTAGGCTCATCCTCATCCAAGGGTAGTCCAATTCGTCTATAAATGGCTTCTGTCACGCCCCGCTTCCCAAAAATATGGAGACGAGACGTGAGTAGGTCCGATCAGACTTGAAGCTACAAAGCTGTAAGTCCGATAATCGTCAATAAACATGAAATGGCAGGTCCTTGCAATTGCGATACGAAACAAAGATAATAATAAAGAAAATGAGACAAAAAGCAATCTCAGAATATCCATAAAATAAGTTTCAACATCACAGAAAAAGCCACCAGGCTAAAAGAAAAGAATCTAAAAGGCCCCAGCATGGCCAACAAAAGTACAACGTACAAGGTAAAGGTGCCACACACCGACAACTAACAGAAATCCTAAAACAAGAGGAAACTCAGCAAAGTCACTAAGAATGGTCACCGGTGTCCACAAAACTCCTCCTGGGTAGACATGGACTCAGGCTCAGCGTCAGCAAAACACCACGTACTTAGCAACGGTCTCTGGCTCAGGGTCTAACATGTGACACCCAAAAGAGCAAGGGGCACATGTCAGCAAGTCTACAAGAGACTTGTGCAAGGAAACTGAAAGTAAAAGTAAAGCAACTTAGCAGTTCTAGCATGATGTAATGACATGGCAGTTAAAGTATGAGTGCAAAAAGTAAGGTGAGGTACAACAAGCATCTAGCATGGCATGGCAAGAGTAGCAAACTACTATCATTCACAAGTCACGTTTTCATGTCGTGCACAGAGTTCACGCCTTACAGCTAGAGTGGCTGATCGGGCCAACTCCTAAGCTGAGTGGTCGCTCAACCCTACCCCTCCACGTGTATCGAGCCAGGGCCTTACCCCCGAACGTGAATGCTCGCTTCTGGATCACGAGCCAGGAAGTGTTTTTCATGATGGCATAGGGGTGCACCTAGCCTGAACAAGGAAGTACAAGTATTGTAGCGTGTGCTACAAATGCAACATTCAACTTGGGTGACATGTAAAATGCAATGCATGGCAGATAACAGTTTAAGTGCGTACAGATAAGGAATTTAAACATGGCAGATAACAATGCATAAATTTCATGGCAGGGTGACAGATCTAGCTTCGTTGTCAAGCTAGATCTTAAAGTTACGTCTAGACAGCTATCATTTCACTGTCTAGTCTCTTTTACGCTAAAAGCAAGGAAGTGGCCTAAAACATGGCCCTAAGCAAAAGTTGGCAAGTTTCACTTGCCTGCAAGTCAACGTCTGAAAAGCACCGTCCAAAAGAGTCCAAAGTCACAAATAACCTACGTGCACAAGTCCACCGGCCTACATTCCCATTTTATTAATCTTGATTAGTGAATTCTAAAACATTTAAAATACTTTAAAAACATCAATGTTAGTCATGATTATCAGGCTGTGGTTGGGGTCCTAAGGGTGCAAAGCGTTACCTCAACATGACGCGAAAGCTACACTGGCGTCAGGTAGCGACGCCAGGGGTTGGAATAAGAGAACACGCTCCAAGTCCAGATTCCAGAATAGATTCCTCGCTCGAATGATCTGGGCAGCAACCAGAGCAACGAACCAAGATTCCAAAGCTAGAACGTGCGACGACGGGCTACGACATATCGCAACGTCGTAAACGGCAAATCCACGAAGATGAGACACCTAGGTGGGACCCACAGTAGTGCTAGGGGCCAATGGGAGACCCACAACACCTCTGGAGAACTTGGGGGGCCCACGGTGGCAAGCGGTGAGATAGTTGCGACGTTGCGACGAACGTTGCTCGGTCAGACACGGGTCGGTGCGGAGAAATCCCTCGGTCAGACACTGCGGGCGGGGGTTGCAGCGTTGCGGGGTCGGTCACAGCGGGCCGCTGCGGAGAAATTCTTCGGTCGGACACTTGGGGCGGGTCGGTCGGGCACTTGGGCGGGCGTTGCAACGTTGCAACGTTGCAACGGAGTGGGCGATGCGAGCGGTGCGGGGGAGCGCTTCGGTCGGACACAGCGGATGCGGGGGTCGGTGCGGGCTTGCGAAGCGGTTGTGGAGCGGGGGTCGGTGCGGGCAGAATCCTCGGTCAGACCGAGGAAAGCTCTCGGTCGGACACGGGGCTTCGGTCGGGCGGCTGTGTGGTGCGGAGCGGGCGCTTGGTGCGGGCGGGCTCTCGGTCAGACCGAGAGAACGGGGCTGAAAACGTCGGTTGTGCACTGGGCGGCTGCTGCAACGTTGAGACGAATCGTCGCAAGCGAGATTTTGGGTTTTTGTGACGGCTAGGGTTAATTTTGTAATGCCCTACAAGCTACTGCACAAGTACTAGAGGGGGGTGAATAGTACTTTAAAAATAACAAGGAGTATAATTCCAAATTATTGTGCAAACAACTACCAAATCAATTTGCGGAAGCTTAAATTGAATGACAACAACGAAATTAACAATGCTAACAAAAGATGTTAATGGGTTCGGATCCACCCAAGTCTCCCCGACTTGTTCCCGGTGATCCTACGTCCCAACCACCCGGATCCCCTCCGGATACTTAGGTTAGAAACCCTAACCCAAGATTTCCACTATGAATATCTTGTGAAAAACCTTCACAAGATCAAATCATACAACAATGGCAATAGTGAATCCCACAACCCGGGATCACAACCTTCTCTCACAACCAAGAGAATCAACAAGCAATATAAATGAGTTTATATTGAAATAAGCAAACTTACCACAAAATCCTATACCTTGAGTTTTTCTTACCCAATAGGTGAAATGGAGGATTTGAGGAAGATGAAGTCGCCAAGACCTAGCACCAAGGAAATGACCAGCAATCGGTGCCTAGGAGAGATTTGGAGACTTGGATCAAGCTATAGCTTGAAGAGCTCACCAAGAACAAGCTTCTCTCAATATGGATTCTAGATCTAGAATAGTGAGAGAATGGGTTTCTTGTGATGAAGAGAGCTTTAGAAAAGAGTGAGAATGGCTATCTCTTTTGATCTCAATGAATCTCTGAATGGAAGCTCTAACCTAGATAGAAATGACCTAGGTTCGTATTTATAGGGTCCCATAAAAACAAGTTAGGTCAATTCCCAACGGATAGAAATCTGGGAGAATTAGTCGGTCAAAGAACAATCACTGACCGACTAGTTCATCAACTAGTCGGTCAGTCAAACAGCATGGACCGACTAAGTGAGGAACTGAGAAGAGATAGAATTTCAGACCTAGAAATCTAGTCGGTCCCAGAAGACTTTCTGACCGACTAGTTTCACAACTAGTCGGTCAGTCAGTGAACGTAGACCGACTAAGAGGCGAAATGAAATAGTCTGAATACAAATTGACTTAGTCGGTCCAAGAACAAAAGTTGACCGACTAGATTGTCAACTAGTCGGTCACCAAACGTTCTTAGACCGACTAACGATAAACAGTAGCTTAGGAGAAATTTAGCATGAACAGTAAGTCACAACTAGTCGGTCAAAGAAGCATCACTGACCGACTAGTTCACAAACTAGTCGGTCGGTGAGTCAACGTAGACCGACTAATTGTAAACAGTAAAGTCCAAGGAATTAAGGAATCAAACTAGTCGGTCCAAGAAGAGTTGCTGACCGACTAGATCACCATCTAGTCGGTCAGTACTTCTTCTTGTACCAACTAACATGCACAAACAAGTCCGAATCGAAGCGCGACGCTTCGAGGAAGTTAGAATGAACTTGTACTAAGATCCTAGAGCTACGATATGAGCGTTATGAAGTTAGAATCGTAAGATATACTCAAGGCTTAACATTCTATTGATCGAAGCTTAAAAGACTATAAATAAAACCTTAATAAACGGTCTTCGAGAGCTTCAATTGATTCTTCATAACTTCCCAAACGGCGCAAGAGCTTCAACGAAGCTTTAGGCATGAATACGAGCTTTGAGAAGTGTTGAGATGTCGCTTTGAATGTTCTCGTGAATTTGGCGACGATCTCTAATACCGCGCTCACAAATTGTTAGTTCATGGATTATTTATGTTTGCTCATCATCAAAACCAAATCCGGGGAGTCCAATATTCAACATTCTCCCCCTTTTTGGTGATGACAAACCAACATAAATAATAATAAAAAATAATGATTCAAATGTAAAATACTTACTCCCCCTGCATTGATGACACGTTAATTCCAAAATGAATATATATGAATTGCATCAATCAGACGAGTAAGATAAATAAAGAGAATCGATTTTTGAAATATCGGATTTTGAAAGTCCTTATATGTATCTTAACTCCCCCTGAATCTAACATATCAAACTAGATTCTTGGAAATTGAGTTAAATTTTCATTTGCGCTATTTATTATCATTATCTCTCCCCCTTTGGCATTATCCCAAAAATGGGGGGCATACAATGACAACAACTAGGAAATGGAAAATCCAACATTGGGAGTCGTAGACATTGACGATGGAACTAATTGACACCAAGGGAAAAAATGATGAAATCAAATCAAGGTGTGCCAAATTGTCCATTATCAAAAAGCGATAATCAAAATCATCAAAAATACCAAATAATTATTCATTTCTTGAATAAAGAAACATACTCTTCAATAATCAATATTCTTGGTTAAATTTGTGCATGGAAAACAATTCTATACAATTATAGAATTTCAATCTATTTAACCAAGTTTTTCAATCGTCGAGCGACGATTTTACATAGCATGGACATTGAATGAGAATTAATGTGCACGACGAAGTAAATATCACAACATGAACATCGATGTATATATAGATAGAAACATCATGAGTACATCCAAAAAGATATCGAATACAAGAAGTACATCATATCAAGTACGACACATCATCTATATAAACATCAAAAAGTACAACATCATCATCCACATCAAAATATAACACCAACATCAACATCATCCAAAGTACATCAAAATATCCAACACCGACATCCAGAAAACTCAAAAATACATCAAAACAACCCTCAAACTCCATCCTAACCCAAAATACTCTCAATAAGATATAACATCCAAAGAGTAGTGGAGAGTCCTCAGAACAGACGATCACGAGGAAGTGACTGGATCTGCAGTCTCCGTGGGTCCAGTCGACGGAGTGGACTCAGGCTCTGCAGGGAGGAGGGGCGTCTCAACAGACGGGATCGTCAGGGCAGGAGTGGAAACGACGGGCTCAACAGCAGGGGTCGCAACAGCAGGGGTCTCAACAGCAGGTAAGACAGGAGCATGCTCGTCAACAGGGACAGCAGCATCGTCAGAAGTCTGAACTACTGAAGCAGAAGGCTCTGGAGCACCGGAAGTGGTGCCAACACCAGGAGCAGAAGTGGTAGCAGCAGCAGCAGCAGTGGCCTCATCGCCACGGGCTAAGGAAGTGACAAGCTCGTCAATCTCCTCATCGTCCATCTCCTCGGCCTCAGAAACTGAAGGAGGAAGATCAATGCCCATCATCTGAGCCATACGGCAGATGACCTCCTCGGTATGAGCCAAACGCGACTCGTGTCGACGAAGAAGGCGTACGACATCATCTAATGTAGCAGGAGGAGTGGGGGCTGCAGCAGCTGAGGGAGTAGCCTGAGAAGCAGATGCGGTCGACCTCTGCACGTGACGAAGCGCCGCTAGAGATTTCTTAACGGCCGTCGCGTTCAGAGGGGGACCCAAGGGACGCTCATCGTCAGGAGGGAGAGGGACTCGGAAATGACGGAAAACCAGGGTCAACAGACACGGATAAGGGATATGCGCAGATTTATTGGTCTTGCGTATACACTCGAAAGAGTCCATCTTATCGAGTATAACGCGAGCCCAATTAATCTCGCAACCCAAGAAAAGAGCGTAAATAAGCTTCAAAAATGGCTGGGATGGAAGTGAAGATGAGCCGTACTTGGGAAGCAAGCACGACTTCAGAATGAGATTCAGCACCCATGCATTTGGCTTGAACGACTTCGAAGGAACACCAATGAGGGCAGGAGGGATCACATGGAAAATATCAGCAAGAACGGACTGATCCAAGGAAGTGATATCATCAACAGAGATATCCGAAGGAAGGAGACCGGACGATGAACAACCAAGTATCTCCCCCAAGATTTCTGCCGTGAGAACTATAGGAGTTCCCAAGACAGTAGTCTCGATGGAGTGACTCTCATCGTACAGGCCCCGAACACGATTGGCGTAGAATAATTTTACCAGGCGAGGATATGGTCTAGGATTCACCTTGGGGTCATAGCGAAGATAATCAAGTAGACCACTATAGGAGAGGAGGTCAGCTAAGCCAAGGAAATATGAAAACTGAACATAGTGCTCCAATAGCATCGGGCAGTGTTCAATACGGTTGTAGGCCGCTAGACACATAGGGTCGTCGCGACACAACGATATGTCAACACCACCCGCTGGCATTGGGCCCTTTTCCTTAGGCTGGCGAGTCCTAGGACGAAGTGGAGGAGTAGGTTCCCTATGGCCAGACTCATCCTCAGGGATAAACTCAGTATCGGAATCAGGAGGAGTCGAGGGAGAGTGGAGTATGGGCTTTTTAGACTTAGATTTACGGGGTTTGACCGTCGCCGTCCTCTGCTTCTTCAGAGGAGGCGAAGACGGAGAAGCTTGGGTAGATTTAGCACGACGCTTGGGCTTAGATGGATTCCTAGGGTTAGAAGGCTCTACACTCATTGGGGAAGCCCCAGATGAAGTGATAGGAATCCTCGTCTTTGCCATGATCGTGGCACGACGAGTACAAGCAACCGAAGCTACGAGCTACACAAACCCTAGAGAACAAACCCTAGAAGCACAATCAACAAACCCTAACACACTTCGAAAAAATCCGAAACCCTAGATCACCTAGGAGAGAAATCGAGCTAGATCAACCATAGAATAGGAAATCGACCAAGGAGGAGGAGGAGGGATACCTAGGAGAGCGATCGGCGGCGGCGGATGGACGGAAAGATGGCCGGAATCGACGGAAGAGACGACGGAAGTCGAAGGGGCTCGGAGGGGTTTTGGGTTTTTGCGGGCTGGAGAGGAGAAGAAGACCGACTAAAATGAATTTTAGTCGAATAAGATAGAGATAAGTCGGTCTGGAAAGCGAAAAGACACATTTGCCCTAACACACTTAGTCGGTCACAGTTCAAGCACTGACCGACTAGATTACGATCTAGTCGGTCGGTCAATGAGCTTGAACCGACTAAGTCGAAACAGAGGCAAACAGGAATTTCTAGGGCTAGAATTAGTCGGTCGCAGTATACTCACTGACCGACTAGTTTTCAATCTAGTCGGTCGGTAAGTGTACTGTGACCGACTAAAGAAAGAAATTGATAAGAGTTAGATAAAAGCTTGATCTAGTCGGTCTGAGTTCACTAGCTGACCGACTAGATGAGCATCTAGTCGGTTGACTAATGAACTGAAACCGACTAGAAGAGTCCAAAAATTGATAATTGATTTCTCTTCACAAACCACTTGGATGAAACATCTTAACACTCTCAATAGTCATCTAAATTACCCCATAAAACGTCGAAATCTTAAATACGACTTTCAAATAAGAATTCGATCATAAATTCAAACATATCACATAAAATTCCCAAGAATTCAATAAATCTAGCATGAACGAAATATAGAGAAATATAATAGCATGCAAGATAATTGAATGAAACATGAATCATATATCTCGGATTCACCCATAATCCCCAATTCTCGACGCAACCGCACAAAGGAGTACTCCTTTAGGGGTTTCGTGAAAATATCGGCGATTTGCTTTTGGGTTTCAACGTACACTAAAATGATGTCCTTTTTAGCAACATGATCATCTAAAAAGTGGTGTCGGACATCTATGTGTTTTGATCGGGAATGGTGCACCGGATTCTTTGAAAGACAGATAGCACTTTGGTTATCCACCATGATAGGGCTAGTATCACAGTGAATACCAAAATCCTTCAAAGTGTGTCTCATCCAAAGAACCTGGGCACAAGCGGCACCGGCGGCAATATATTCCGCCTCGGTGGTTGAAAGTGATACGGAATTTTGCTTCTTGAAAAACCAAGAGACAAGAGAATTTCCTAGAAAATGGCAAGTGCCACTAGTACTTTTCCTGTCGGATTTGCATCCCGCATAATCGGCATCACTGTATGAGACTAACTCATACGTGCTAGATTTTGGATAAAGTAATCCAAAATCAAGTGTATAACTTAGATAACGGAAAATACGTTTTACCGCTACTAAGTGAGACTCCTTAGGTTGAGACTGATAACGAGCACATATGCATATGGAAAACATAATATCGGGCCTACTTGCGGTAAGATAAAGTAAACTACCTATCATACCTCGATATAGACGAATGTCTACATCCTTACCGCCCGTATCCTTGTCAAGATGCGTAGTCGTGCTCATTGGAGTCTTTTTCCCGGAAGCACTCTCCATTCCAAATCGCTTAAGCAACTCCACCGTATACTTCGTTTGGTGGATGAAGATTGCATCGTTCAATTGGCGAATTTGGAGACCTAAGAAATATTTGAGTTCGCCCATGGGGCTCATCTCAAATTGTTCCTTCATAACATTAGAAAACTCTTCGCAAAGAGTGAAGTTAGTAGCACCGAAAATGATATCATCAACATAAATTTGAACTAATAAAATATCATTATTCGCATGCTTAACAAAAAGTGTAGAATCGGCTTCGCCCATTTTAAAATTCAAATCCAAAAGAAAATTCTTTAGGCGATCATACCAAGCTCGAGGAGCTTGTCTCAAACCATAAAGAGCTTTCTTTAGTTTAAAAACGTGATTTGGAAATTTTTCATTTATGAAGCCCGGAGGTTGAGAAACGTAAACTTCCTCAACAACATCTCCGTTTAAAAATGCACTTTTAACATCCATTTGAAATAACTTAAAATTTTTATGGCATGCATAAGACAATAAAAGTCTAATTGATTCTAATTTAGCTACCGGAGCGAAGGATTCTTCGAAATCGATACCTTCCTCTTGGCGATAGCCTTGAGCAACTAACCGAGCTTTGTTCCAGACGACGACTTGATTTTTCGTCGGTTTTGTTCTTGAAGATCCACTTTGTCCCTATGACGGTGTGGTTCTTCGATGGCAAAGGAACAAGCTCCCATACCTCATTCCTCTCGAATTGAATGAGTTCCTCCTCCATGGCAAGGATCCAAGCGCTATCTTCGCAAGCTTCAACTATATTCTTTGGCTCTATCGATGAGGCAAAGGCACAATTGGCGAAGTGGTGGACTTGAGATCTCGTCTTGACACTATCATTAATATTGCCAATGATTTGCTCATGGGGATGGTCGCGAACGGTATGAAGCCGCTTGGGAATACCTTGATCACTAGGCACATTCTCAACAACTTCATTAGTCGGGTTAGTATCAATAGAATCAAGATTCTTAGAATTAATAGACGTAGAATTTTCAAACGAATCACATAAAACATCCATAGAATCATTATCATTTGAAATTCTAGAATTAGTAAAATTCTCATTAAAAGAGACATGAAGTGATTCCTCGATCGTAGAGGATCTTTTGTTGTATATCCGGTAGGCTTTGCTACGTGAGGAATACCCAACAAATATCCCCTCATCCGATCTCGGATCAAACTTGTCCAAATTATCATATGTGTTTTTAATAAAACATTTTGCGCCGAAAACACGAAAATGTTTAACTTGAGGCAATCTACCAAACAACAATTCATAGCAAGTTTGTTTGGTGCCGGGCCTCAAAAGTATTCTATTAAACACATAACAAGCGGTGTGTACCGCTTCCGCCCAAAATTGATAACCAAGTTGACTATCTTCGAGCATAGTGCGAGCACACTCCACAAGCGTTCTATTCTTCCTCTCAACAACACCATTTTGAGGAGGTGCGCGAGGGAAAGAAAACGTGTGAGTAATTCCAAGATCATCACAAAAATTTGAGAAAGACTCATTCTCAAATTCACCCCCATGATCACTACGAATAGTGACAATGGTGGTTCCGATGAGATTTTGTACTTTCTTCACAAATATTGTGAAGTTTTCAAAAGATTCATTTTTATTACATAAGAAAAATACCCATGTAAATCTTGAATAATCATCAACGATGACTAGTCCATATCTTGCATTTCCTAAGGAAGCAACTCTAGTTGGCCCAAATAAATCTAGATGTAATAGCTCTAGTGGCCGTTTCGTAGAAATGCTTTTCTTAGGTTTAAATGAAGATTTAGGAAGCTTGCCACGTTGACAAGAATCACAAAAACTTTTCTTTTCAAAAACGAGCTTCGGAAAACCTTTAATGGAATTTAATTTCGAAAGCTTATAAAGTGTTCCAAAGTTCACATGTCCAAATCGTCGATGCCATAAGTGTTGTTCACTTGTGTTGGCAACGAGACATTGTTCATATGACTTAGGAAGATCCAAAATATAAATATCTTTATGGCGTGTGCCGGAAAATAATAATTTATTATTATCATTTGAAATATGACACAATCCTTTCGCAAAGCTAACTTTGTAACCTTTGTCACAAAGTTGGCTTATTGAAATAAGATTATGATTTAAACCATTAACTAGATAGACATCACTAATTAAGGGTTTAGAAGGGTCACCCACTTTACCAACACCGACGATTGTTCCGCTCTTGTTGCCTCCAAATACGACACGTTTTCCATTTGCAATGGGAACCACTCCGGAGAGCAATTGAGCGTCACCCGTCATGTGTTTTGAACACCCGCTATCGAGTATCCAATTCCCTTTGGAGCTAAATTTAAATTTGTTGCTCCTTTTCTTTTTCTTTTCCTTGAGTACCTAAAGATAGAAACATTCATATCATGGTACCCAAGGTCATTGGGTCCTCAAAAGTTAGACCTTTGGAAGCCAAGTCCAATTGGACTTTGACTTCCCCACATAATTTCTACTATGCACAACATCCGGAAAATAAGCATTCATATATACTTGTTTTTCATCCATGCTTGTGTCCTTTGGGCTCCAAATAGTGAAAATTTTGGGAGCCATCATCCTATTGGGTGCATGCATGCGACGTTGATTTCTACGTGATGCATGTTGTGGATAGGCATAAGGAACATGATGGAATGGTGCATGACGAGAGTTATTCATATGATGAGGTGGGTGAACATATGCATGTGTGGGAACACGTGCATGAGGGTGTCTCACATGGTGTGCACGTGCCCGTGAACGTGTAGCATAGAAATCATCATATGTGTGAGACGGTGGAGTAGGACGTGTGTTCCTACGTGGCATGGTATTGGTGTACATATAAGCATGCCCCTTCTTTGGAGGTCCACCCAAAGTGGGTTTCTTTCCAAAAGAGGGTGTGGACGAGGTGGAAGCACCATTGGTAGATGAACTACCAATAGAGTGTTGGCTACCACTCGAAGAGTCACCGGAAGTTGGCCTAACAAAAGTAGTGGCCGCTTTGGATGGACATCCCATCGTATACCCCAAACCAATGTGGTTATTGGCCGGAAGTAAGTCACTTAGGATTTTATCCAAATGGTCCTTACCCTTATTGAATTTATTAATTCGGCCTAATGTGTTCTCATATTTCTCTTTGAGAGAACGCATAGAAGTATCCAAAGTAGATACTTGCGATGTGAGCACATAAACACGAGATTTAAGATTCTCATTCTCAATACTCAAAGTCGAGTTTTGAGAAGTCAAATCCGCTATCCTATGTTCTTCCGGATCTTCAATGCTAACATGTTCAAGTTTAGATTTGAGATTAACAATCTCATTTCTTAACTCTTCAACAACGGTGTCGTTGTTGGTGATGATAGTCTTAGGCGAGGTTTGAATGCTAGCTAGGTCATCTTTTACTTTAGTATATCTATTTACTAATTTAGTGTATTTAGACCATAATTGAGAGTTAGCATTCCTAAGATCATCCATAGTTACCTCATCGTTGCCTTCGTCATCACTATCATCGGAGGATGAAGATCCTTGATCATGCTCCTCTCTTGCCATGAAGCACATGTGCGCTTGCTCCACTTTCTCATCGTCCGACTCTCCGCTTGAGGAATCCTCGGAGTCGGTGAATGTTGCTCCGACAAGTCCCTTTTTGTACCCCTTTTTGTACTTCTTTGACTTGTCGAACTTCGGCGCCTTCCACTTCTCCTTTTGCTTGTTTTGAGGACAATCCGCTTTGATGTGTCCTGGCTTATTGCATTTAAAGCACAAAGGTGGAGAGGCGTTAGTAGAAGTAAATTTAGATTTTTGTTTGAAGTTACCCTTTCGGAAGAAGCGATTGAACTTCTTTGCCATGAGTGCAATGGATTCCATGTCCATTTCTTCTTCCGAGTCCTCATCATCGGTAGAGGTGGATGAAGCCGCCTTGAATGCAATCGCCTTTTTCTTAGGCGCGTCTTGGTTCAAATAGGACTTCATCTTTTCTTGTAACTTCACCTTGCTATCCTTGCATACCTCGTATGACATCAAAGTACCCATTAGTTGAACTACGGTATACTTATTCATGTCATTACCTTCCTCGATGGCGAAGGTACGTTTTTCCCAAGAAGAGGGAAGTCCTTCAATAAGCTTTGAGCACTTCTCCTTTTGAGTGTAGGACTTGCCGAGGGCCTCTAACTCGTTTATTATGTCAACGAAGCGAGCGTAATATTCCTTCATCTTCTCGCCCTGTTGCATATGAAACATTTCGTAATCTTTGTTTACGACTACGAGATTAGAGTCTCTTACCCTACTCGTCCCTTCATGAAGAATGAGGAGGGAGTTCCAAATTTGATATGCACTCTTACATGTGCATATCTTATTGAAGTCCTCGGGCTCCAACGCGCATTGCAAGTCGTTCATTGCCTTGGCATTGCTTACCTCCGCGGCAACCTCCGCGGTTGTCCATTTCTCAAAGTCTTCTTCTTCGGGCTCGATGTATTCCTTCATTGTGGTCCTCCATAAGGATGCACTCCGGAGGAAGGTTTCCATCCGGCATTTCCAGTACCCGTAGTTGGTACCGTTGAAGAATGGAGGCCTCGTAGAGGAATGTCCTTCCATCACCGAAGATGCTCCTTCTCGGTTCCTGAAGGTGTCATAGTTGGAAGGTGGACGCACGGTCTTGTTGTCGTTGGCAGACATAGCTAAGAACCTGGCTCTGATACCAAATGTAATGCCCTACAAGCTACTGCACAAGTACTAGAGGGGGGGGGGGTGAATAGTACTTTAAAAATAACAAGGAGTATAATTCCAAATTATTGTGCAAACAACTACCAAATCAATTTGCGGAAGCTTAAATTGAATGACAACAACGAAATTAACAATGCTAACAAAAGATATTAATGGGTTCGGATCCACCCAAGTCTCCCCGACTTGTTCCCGGTGATCCTACGTCCCAACCACCCGGATCCCCTCTGGATACTTAGGTTAGAAACCCTAACCCAAGATTTCCACTATGAATATCTTGTGAAAAACCTTCATAAGATCAAATCATACAACAATGGCAATAGTGAATCACACAACCCGGGATCACAACCTTCTCTCACAACCGAGAGAATCAACAAGCAATATAAATGAGTTTATATTGAAATAAGCAAACTTACCACAAAATCCTATACCTTGAGTTTTTCTTACCCAATAGGTGAAATGGAGGATTTGAGGAAGATGAAGTCACCAAGACCTAGCACCAAGGAAATGACCAGCAATCGGTGCCTAGGAGAGATTTGGAGACTTGGATCAAGCTATAGCTTGAAGAGCTCACCAAGAACAAGCTTCTCTCAATATGGATTCTAGATCTAGAATAGTGAGAGAATGGGTTTCTTGTGATGAAGAGAGCTTTAGAAAAGAGTGAGAATGGCTATCTCTTTTGATCTCAATGAATCTCTGAATGGAAGCTCTAACCTAGATAGAAATGACCTAGGTTCGTATTTATAGGGTCCCATAAAAACAAGTTAGGTCAATTCCCAACGGATAGAAATCTGGGAGAATTAGTCGGTCAAAGAACAATCACTGACCGGCTAGTTCATCAACTAGTCGATCAGTCAAACAGCATGGACCGACTAAGTGAGGAACTGAGAAGAGATAGAATTTCAGACCTAGAAATCTAGTCGGTCCAAGAAGACTTTCTGACCGACTAGTTTCACAACTAGTCGGTCAGTCAGTGAACGTAGACCGACTAAGAGGCGAAATGAAATAGTCTGAATACAAATTGACTTAGTCGGTCCAAGAACAAAAGTTGACCGACTAGATTGTCAACTAGTCGGTCACCAAACGTTCTTAGACCGACTAACGATAAACAGTAGCTTAGGAGAAATTTAGCATGAACAGTAAGTCACAACTAGTCGGTCAAAGAAGCATCACTGACCGACTAGTTCACAAACTAGTCGGTCGGTGAGTCAACGTAGACCGACTAACTGTAAACAGTAAAGTCCAAGGACTTAAGGAATCAAACTAGTCGGTCCAAGAAGAGTTGCTGACCGACTAGATCACCATCTAGTCGGTCAGTACTTCTTCTTGTACCAACTAACATGCACAAACAAGTCCGAATCGAAGCGCGACGCTTCGAGGAAGTTAGAATGAACTTGTACTAAGACCTAGAGCTACGATATGAGCGTTATGAAGTTAGAATCGTAAGATATACTCAAGGCTTAACATTCTATTGATCGAAGCTTAAAAGACTATAAATAAAACCTTAATAAACGGTCTTCGAGAGCTTCGATTGATTCTTCATAACTTCCAAAACGGCGCAAGAGCTTCAACGAAGCTTTAGGCATGAATAAGAGCTTTGAGAAGTGTTGAGATGTCGCTTTGAATGTTCTCGTGAATTTGGCGACGATCTCCAATACTGCGCTCACAAATTGTTAGTTCATGGATTATTTATGTTTGCTCATCATCAAAACCAAATCCGGGGAGTCCAATATTCAACAAATTTCTTGCGAAAATAGGTCTTCCTAGGGGTTGTTTATATAGTGTAGAGGGGTTGACTTGGTATAGGGCTAATTCTAATAGGATTAGGATTTTAAAATGATTTAAAATTAAAAACTCTCTCTCTCTCTCTCTAACCCACGCATGGCTAGGGTGCGGCCAAGATGGGCTAGGATGTGGCTCAAAAATAGTTTGAAGTATTATAATCTTAATAAAATTTTATTTGGCTGAAAATACTTTAAAACTTAGTTAATAAAAATATTATAAGCTTTGCTAAAAATGTAAAATAGGTCAAATGAACTCCAAAAATTGTAAAATAAATATTGGGGTGATCGGGACGACGAGAGAAAGGTAACTAAGAAGACGAATCTCGATTTCGACGTCGGGTGACGAAGCTAAAAATAGAAACGTCTCACGTCTAAAGTGAAAATCACAACCTCTCTTCGAATAAGATCAAATCGTGGGAGAACGACCCGAGAAATGTCATCCAATTTAGTGCCACAATTCAATACTCTCAGAGACGTTCACAATGGCATATCACACCAAAGTGTTCACAAACAAACAAAGTCTAAAACAAATACGTGCACGGTCAACAGCACGTGCACGAAGAAGATACGATCGGGAAGCGACCGTTACATCCTCCCCACCTTAGAATAAAGTCCGTCCTCGGACTTTCTAACTATAAATATAACTCTAGCTAGACTAGTAGCTATCCCGATCACATCACATTATAATTTAACCGGGTATAGTCATTACCAATGCTTATACATACACTAGGTAGTCAAACAATAACTCTGCTAACATGTATATATATATTCATTCATGCACATACTTCAATCATATGTATATATGCATACATCCCTTATATAACTACTACTTACCTAGCACAAAACAATAGTTCAGTTATTCACATAAGATTAGTCTCACACTAGCAAATACAATCATTGCTCTACGTATAGATAGCTACCTATGCACAAAACTAACATGTGTATACTACTCCCTAATATTTCCTAGTATACATCCAATACCACACATCAACACATGTAATCACACCATACCATTATTAAATCAAGTTTCACTATATCTACTATACATTCACCACTACTATAATTTCACAATATATAGTCATTCAAGTGCATCCAAATATTTCACCATACTTTCACATCGCATACGGTCCTATAACTGTATTTACGACACGCCACATATACATAGTCACCAATACATATAACTAAGCACATACTTACCCGTGCATGGTGCACACCCATACACGCTAACATTTCATTCATATATATACCAATCACACCACTATATACTTAGCACATCTACACACCTAGTTTAGCTAGCACACATACGTTCACACAGGCAAGTCCTTAGTAAATAACTATACCACAAGACCAACACCTATAACTATATACTTGATATAGCGACCCACAATCATGTGCGTAACACAACCAGGTACAAACACTCCTATCACTATACATACATCAAACATCGCTATATGCAAACTACAGACATACATAACATTATACTTAGAGTATACCCACTCAAGCTTGAGCGAGACTCAATACACATATCAGTACACTTCATAAGCGTAACACGGTATTTATACCTATACATATACCACTCCAATGTATACGCATCTACCAATACAACCATATACATACCATATGTCAATCGCACTTAACATTTAGTCAGGTAACACCCACTTAGTTCAATCACTTTATATACCATAATAATAATACAGACATCAGCACACGTATAATTATAATACCTTCCCTAATACATGCATTCACTGTATAGTTACACACATGCAGAACATATATTCACACCATATCCTACTACCTCTAATTAGTATACCAACACATCTACTTCATACATAGTTAAGATATGCAATAGTCGTGTATACCTCATGGAATACACGCATACAACATCCCGTAAGAGCAAGCAATACCAGTCAAAATTATAACCATACTACCATATGTATATCACACTTATATACTCATGCAGCAAATACATAACTACTTACGTCTAAGCACAATACGTATCTATGTACGAGCACATACTCACACGTACTAACATACAGGTCATATAATAGGCCTACTCACTTAACTATACGTACACATATTATTATCACACCTAACATACACATAGCTTTACCAACATATTATTTCAACCATTATAAGTATCTCCAACTACATACACCCATTAGATATTCCAACACTGATTCTTATATACACAGACGTCCCTAGAGTGGCATAACTATCCTCACACATATCTATAAATACTAACACACAATCAACTTCATAACATCATGAATAACTCTAAGTATGTATATATCACACAATAGGCAAACATTAATATACTACAGGGAGAACACTCATTCAAGCCCACACACTCAATTTAGGTACATGCACCACGACAACATCACAAGGGTCCAAGAGCCTACTACCAATTTAGGGTTGACACAGTCATCGACGAGCA